>OY977935.1:700000-925898 GCA_963854355.1 Epinotia brunnichana | reverse complement strand
GCGATTCGCCCCACAAGTGGGTGAAGGTATTATTGGGCCTTGTACCAGCGGCAATAATGGACAAGTAATGTGTGTCTCTGCGAGATGTTCCAATAGTAAAGAAGCTCCCGAGCGGGCGGACTCTGGCGGTCCGCTTGTGTACGACGGCCGTATCATCGGCCTGGTCAAGTCAGGGAACTATTTTTCCTCATATTTTACTCCTGTTAGTATCTATTTGCAATGGATTCAAGCAGTGATGCGTTCGAACAGATAATAAGTTAATAAACAGTTATAAGCGGAAGAAGAAGTACATTACACAATAAATAAAGTTGTATACACAAATATATTTTTTATCCCCGGTTCCTATAAATACCAAACACCCGTTCATCCTAAACTCTCCGTTCCATCGTGGGTTAAAACAGAGCGCACGTTTTTGCGATTTCTTCTATTTGTCATATTTAAAACTTGATACTTTGATAATTTTAGGGTTCCGTACTCTGTCACCTGCTGTATCTCAAGAACCGTGATAGCTAGAGAGTTACAGTCAGTAGTCACAGATTATGTAATTCTGCTGCCGCTATAACAACAAATACTAAAACAAAATAAAATATTTTTTTAAGGGGGGCTCCCATACAAAAAACTTTTTTTTTCCGTTTTTATAGATAATCAAAACAAAAAAAAAAAAAAAAAGTTACGGAACCCTTCGTGCGCAAGTCCAACTCGCACTTGGCCGGTGTTTTTTTTTATTGACAGTTGGCCTAATAATTGTTGAGCGCTTGGGCTCCAGAGTCTTTGCGTTTCGACAGCAAAAGCTGTAAAAACATGACAGGCTGTAAGGCCGCTTTATTTGCGGCAGTTTGCTGCCTCGACTGCTATGATGGAACGGCGTTACCAAGGCACTACCGTCATACCGGTATATACCCATACGGTCATGCCTTCGTCCCGCACCAAACTCGGTGCTCCCATTACGGCCTGCACAGTGCACGTTAGTGCTGATGAAGCCCTGAAGCATGATATGAATGATATCATTGAGGTAGGCGTGGCGAAAAAGCCGACTAGCACAGTTTAATCAATATCAAACCCCTCGATTTATTCAATAATAATAACTGTTAAATGCTATTCCTTTAAAATACGCAATTGCGCATGCTGTTTACCCTGAGATTTTCACTAAAAATTAAATATTATAATGTGTTTCAGCCTACCTCCTGGGAAAACAGTTCGTGAATTACGAAAATCGTATTGACATATTGCGTAATTTTTGGTTACTGTTGCATTTAAATTATCACGTTGCAATTTATTAATCGTATGGCGGTTATACACACTTGGTACATAGTTATATGTATTCGTATCGATGTTGCTGATAGACTTCCAGTGTGCGCTGCAAGGTTCAGAAGAAACAGTGCAAACGTTGCAATAAAATATTGCAATCAAAATTTATTAAAATAGAAAATGAAACTAAATAAATTGTAAAATGTTTTATTTGACTTTATTTCGGACCTATTTAGCTCACAGATTGCTTGTCCGTAGATTTCCAGTACAGGACAGAAAGTAGATTGTGAGCTTCTGCTGAGATTGTCAACAATTGGTTCTTAATGCGAATTAAAAAAAATAACAAAAAAGATAATTTGAATAATAACATAGAGTATTTCTTCCAAGCTGTTGATCTCAGCCTTAGATCATTTGCTTTGTGGAGTAAATAATATACGGGTTCTCAGAGCATGTTCGTCGCAGTAGTGGTGACGCAGCTGGCGTGGATCGCGGGCTGCGCCACGTGCTGCGGGGGGGGGGGGGGGGGGGGGGGGGGGGGTGGGGGGGGGGGGCTCCGCGTGCACGCGGGGCAGCCGAACTCGAGCAACGAGCTCCCGTTCATTGTGAGGTTCTAAACGCGATTCGATTAGTAAAATGCTTCCAACACCCTACTCTTTCAAACAGGGACGATATTGGGCTAGTTTTGGTAGAGAAGATATACAACAAGCCGACCGCTAGGCTGCTGGCGCTCGATTATAAGACCCTGTTCGGCTTACCCCGTCAAGTACGCCGGTTTTGGAGTTACGAGTAAGGTGTTTGAATACAAGGGTTCCGGATCTCTTTGTAATTATCTCTGATGTGCAATTTGCCCCGCGAGTAGGTAGGTATGGGTATTATTGGATATTGTACTGGTATAGACAATGAGGGGCCAATTGTGTGTCTCGACAAGATGTGCCAATAGAAAGAATTTCTTTTCCACTCCCAGTAAAGAACCGAGTGAACAACCGCTAATGTAAGTAAGTAAGTAAGTAAGTAATTTATTTTGTGAAACATAGGTATGTATACATTGTAGATCTTAAATTAGGTTGAGAGTCCTCTATGTTCTACCTTGCGGCGTGGTTCATTATTGTAGGACAGGTTCACATCAATTGGTGACTTCTGATAAGGTTTAATCTGCATGACTTTCGTTTCAGAAATATTCATTTGAAGATTATGGCCTTTTAGCCAGTCTAATATTAATTAAAAAGTACAAAGCAATGTATTGTTCAGGTCTTCACTATCATTGCATTGAAATATTAAAGAAATGTCGTCTGCGTATAGCACGGCCTTGGTACTTAAGATCTTTGGCAAATCATTTATATAAATTACTGATGAATAGGATACAGCCCAATACACTGCCTTGTGGGATAGAATTTTGCACATACAATTTCTCAGACCTAAAATTAATCATGCGGTTATATTTTAAATCATTATGGTTTATATTTACGTATGTACTCGATTTTTCAAATAAGAGGCGGCGGACTCTGCAGGTTGCCCGTTTTTATAAATACGACGGCCGTATCATCGGTCTGGTCAAGTCAGAGAACTTTTTTTACTTCAGATTTTACTCCCTGTAAGCATCTATTACCTTGGTTCTGCTGCGGATAGCCACATTTCTGATGCAATCGCGCAGATAAACTCCCTGCATAGCCCTCTCAATCGCTCTTAAGGCGCGGCGTGGGTAGGCCCCCCCACAAGGTGGACTGATGACCTGGTAAAGGTCGCGGGAGTCCGCTGGATGCGGGTGGCGAAGGACCGCCCATTGTGGCACGTATTTCGGCGGATATGATGATGATGATGAAGCATCTATTTGGAGTGGATTCAAGCAGGGTTGCGTTCGAACAGATAGTAATAAACAGTGACAAGCCGAAGAAGAAGTAAGTACAGTCGAGGAAATTGAATGTTTAGCACTTTTGGAACTTAACGTCATTCAAATAGAGTTGACATGTACCAAACCTTTATTTTCCTCGACCGTATACATTATGTACACAAAACGTTGTAAAGATGTATTGGCACGATACGGTCAAGTTGTTTACACAAATATATAATGTTATCCTCGATTCCATATTTTTTATACTTCCATATTGATGATATAAAGGTGTAGAGTTTGTTGGGGCGTAATTTTGTTTGTAGCGGAAAATCTCTGAAATTACACATCCGATTCCGCAAATTCATTTAAAAATGACATATTATGTTGAATACCCACTTCGGGACGGACATATTTTATGCTGCGGCTTCGCTAGTGTTCTGGCTAATTATATTTAAAGGAGCCAAGCGGGTATATTTGAATGAACTTGTTCTTATTTTTTGGTTTTTCTTTCATCCTTGGCTGCAAAAAAAGTTAAATAAAAAAATTATTCATTTCCTCTTAAGTAATAGATTCCTACGAAGAAATCCTCCTATTTTGAAGTCGAGAAAAAATTTGGCTTGACGCACTTAAGTTAATAATTTATTCATGACCACTCAGGGTACTAGTTACTCAGATATGAGTACCTCGTACTCATTCATGAATAAGTACGAGGTACTCATCTGTGAGTCATTGGTCATGTCACGTACCTCTTTGAGCGATTTTCCGCTACAATTCCCCGCTACGCGTAGCACAGTAACCTTGCTTGACCTCGAATATGTTGAAGTCTATTAACTGCAGTTGTTCAATATTATTGAACAGTTCATTAGTTAATTATTATCGAAATATTTATTATTGCTTGATGAAGAGTCCTTTTACCGATATCAGTAATGACACGCAATATTTTTTTTTACTTTTTCTCATATGCTGCTCATTCAAGTATATCTTTTGTCACATTAATGCTGAGTTTTGCCCAGTGCGACAATCATAGGCAAGGCTTGGGCCATAATTGTAAAAAGAATTGCATGATTCAATTGCAAAACCATTTTATGTATATTTTATTTATAGTTACTGATACTAAGCAATATCCATTTCTTAGATTGAAAACAGTACATTTTTACCCGACTGCCGAAGCAGAGGAGGGTTATGTTTTTCGAGCGTATGTATGTATGTAAGTATGTATGTATGTGTGTGGGTATGTCTTATTCTTTGACACGCCCTGCAGCCTAAACCGTTTGACGGATTTAGACATGTGAGGTGTGGTTGGATTCGTCTTAATCGTGGGAGTGACATAGGCTATAATATTTGCAAAAAAGCAGTTGGGTTTTTCGTAAAAAGTTTACAACATGTGTTGAACATTGATGAGATGTATCTGGGGCAATTGCACAAAAGATTCCAGTGGTTCGAAGGGTATCCGAAAGGCTTAGGTACCTAGATAAGATATGCATTCTCGGCATCACTTCAATTAAGGCATATAAAGAAAGACTATAAAGAAACTAAAGAACTTTTCCTCCATAGTAAATGTATGAAAACAGTTTTCTTTAATTTCTGGCTTTTTGTACATTACCGAAAGTAGACCCCAAATAAACTATTGATACTGGATATAAATGGAATCGATTGACAAAAAAAAAAACATGTAAAAAACTTTTTTCATTTTCATTCAAATTGTATGGGGAAAAAATTTCTCGATTTATGGCTTTTCTAGCCGGAAATTTCTCTTTGGTCCCATACAAAGCTTTTAATCCTGGACAGGAATAAGATCGATTGGCATCAAAAAGAAGTTTGTCAAAAATGACCATTTTGTCGCAGCCTGTATGTTTTTTTCAAAATCTGTACACTCCAATCGAAAGAAGGTCTCCTAAGACCATTTTCGCCCTAGCAATACGGGACCTGGTCGCTGCCCTCACTGACCCAAAATCTATTTCCATCCTGTATAGTGTCAAAAATATTGCGAATGCTACAGGCAGTCTTACGAAACAATATATTTAATGAACTTACACATATATAATACTAATAACGAATGAATCTATTAGCTATTATCCATTATCATTATTATATTTTAATCTCATCTCAATCTTTTATAAACATGACATAAACAATTAATTAAATTTTAAATTTTAATATTATTATGATATACTTCTATTTTTCAATACTGTGTTCTTTTATAAATAAAACTAAATTATGTTGTTAGCATGTTAGTACGTAAGAAACATTGCAATGCCTAACAGGGTATCATGTACCTACTGTATAACTATCTTAAGATCTACTGTATGGACAATGAACATGATCGCAATAAATGAATATGAATATGAATATGAAATCAAAAAGATTTTTCAAAACCCTCACTGCTATTTTCAGCCGATGTCAGTCTCACGATTATGAGAAATCTAAGAATCTGGCTTGATGGATTAAGACAAATGAGTAGGTAACTCATTTGTCTTAATCCATCAAGCCAAAACAGTTAACTGACCATCCTGTATTTATATTGAACCGTATTACAATGCACATAAACTGCACGGATGGTC
Organism: Epinotia brunnichana; assembly: GCA_963854355.1. Taxonomy (NCBI): domain Eukaryota; kingdom Metazoa; phylum Arthropoda; class Insecta; order Lepidoptera; family Tortricidae; genus Epinotia; species Epinotia brunnichana. The sequence goes on along the minus strand of OY977935.1, from coordinate 920,261 downwards.
AGTTAATTGTGTTGGCGGTGGTACAGTATACACTCGAAAAACATAACCCCTCGTTCTGAGGCAGTCGGTAAAAAGCAACAACTACATCTAATCAACTAAAATAAACCAACAATACAAAAACAAAAGGAACTTTGTTTCCACAATAAATTATCCACCGCTCCATTTTTCCCACAATACCCGTAAATTTTCGTGCAGCAATTATTTCGTCGTTCCCGCAAAACTGTAATTACGCACGCTATCCGGAAAAACCGGGTAAAATCCGGTCGCAAACCGGATGTAGCCGGTTTCGGTTGCGGTGTGCCGAGACCAATCTTTTGTTCACGAATTTAAAAGCTTATTCAACTCACAATAAAAGTTTAATAAAGTTTGTCATGCACTTAGGTTTTAAAAATATTTGCTTTACTTACCTATTACTTATGCCGAATACCGTCGAGAGGTGATCAGAAATGGCTTGACATATGTAGAAAGACAACCCTAATAAAGATTGGTATCAAAAAGTCGCAATATTTATTATTATTTTAATAAAAAAATACTTCTCTAAGTTTGTTCCGCATTTCCTCTTGACAGTGGTATTCTTACTCTAATACACTGGTAGTTGTAAGCTTTTAAAAGTGGTATCCCATACTATTTAAATGAGCAATATATATATATTTACTAGCTTTTGCCCGCGACTTCGTCCGCGTAGAACTCGTTTAAATTCGTAGCTCGATACATACTTTCACCCTCCATTTCCCATTTAGGGGTAGATTTCCGATATAAAACTGTCTTTGTCTTCCCGAGACTCAAACAATTTTTATCATCATTATCATCATCATCATATCAGCCAAAAGACGTCCCCTGCTGGACATAGGCCTCCCCAAAGAGTTCCAAAGTGACCAATCCTGCGCCACCCGCATTCAGCGGACTCCCGCGACCTTTACCACGTCATCAGTCCACTTGTGGGGCCTACCAACGCTGCGTCTACTAACTACCTCTATACAAAATTTTATCTAAATGAGTTGTATAGTAGCTCCATACAAATATTTACCCTCCAATTCACCCCTTAAGAGATTATTTCCGGGATAAAAACTATCCTATATCCTTTTCGGAACTCAAACTATCTGTAAACCAAAATTCATCTAAATGGTTCACTCACATCCAAATCTTCACTCCTTAGGGGAGGATTTTCGGGATAAAACTATCCTATGTCCTTCCCTAGGACTTCCAACTATCGCTATACCGTAATGGGTCCATCTAAATTTTCCACCCCCATTTCCACCCCCTTACGGGATGATCTGCGGAATAAAAACCATCATATGTCCTTTCCCAGGACACAAAACTATCTCTTAACCAGATTTCATCTAAATGAGTCCATCCAAATCTTCACCCTCATTTCATCCTCTGAGGCGATGGATTTTCGTTACAAAAACTATGCAATTTCCTTTCCCGGAACTCCAACTATTTCTATACCAAATTCCATTGAAATGGGTTTCCATCCAAATTTTACCCCCCATTTCACCCCCTTTAATGGATGATTTCCGAGATAAAAATTATCATATGTCGTTTTTACAGCACTCAAACTATCTGTATACCAAATTTCATCTAAATGGGTTACATCTAAATTTTCACCCCAATTTCACGCCATTAGGGGATGATTTCTAGGAATTTAAAACTATAATTTTTCCTTTCCTAGGACTCAAACTATCTTTCAAGCAAATTTCATCAAAATGGATCACACACCAATTTTTCACCCCCAATTACACCCCCTTAGGGCATTCTTTAAGGGGGTGTAATTGGGGGTGTAATTTTCGGGATAAAACTGTCCTATTTGTCCTTCCCCAAGACTCCAACTCGCTATACCGTAAATGGGTTCTATCCAAATTTTCAATCCTCATTTCACGCCCTCAGGAGATGATTTTTCAGGAAAAAAACTATGCATTGTCCTTCCCTGGGACTCCTTCTATCTCCATACCAAATTTTAACTAAATGGGATTCATTCACATTTTTATCCCTATTTCGTCCCCTTGGGGGATGATTTTTGGGATTCAAACTATCCATTGTCATTCTCCGGAACTCAAACTATATCTATACCAAATTTGATCTAAACGGAGTCCATTAATTTTGGTGGATTTCACCCCCTTAGCGGAAGATTTTCGGAACAAAAACTATCCGATGTCCTTTCCCAGAACTTAAACTACCTCTAAACCAAATTTTATCAAATTGGGTTACTTCCTATTTTTCACCCCCCCCCCCCCCCCCCCCATTTTACCCTCTAAAAATATTTCTGTGATAAAGCCTATCCTTTGACCTTTCCCGGGACTCAAACTATTTATATACCAAATTTCATCCTAATCGGTGCAGCCGTTTAAGTAGCTCCGTACAAAATTCCACCCCCCATTTAATCCCCTTAGGGTTTGATTTTCGGGATAAAAACTACCCTATGTCCTTCCCCAGGACTCAAACTATCTCTACTCTATACCAAATTTCATCTTAATCGGTTCAGCCGTTTTCACGTGATGCGCGGTCACATAACCAGACAAACAGACAAACCAATAAACAGACACACAGACAAACAGACAAAAATACTAAAAACTGTTGGAACGTGTTCTGTTATCAATTCTAAGAATCCCTAACCAATTTTTTTTCGAATATCTTCCATGTACAGACTTTCGACCCTCTTCAGCTTTATTATATGAAGGTATAGATTTGCAATCACGTTCTCGGAAACGGCTCTAACGATTTCGATGAAATTTGGAATATAGGTGGTTACGGGGGCGAGAAATCGATCTAGATAGGTCTCATGTCCGGGAAAATTCGTTTTCTCCGCATTTTCTCCATTTTCATCCGAGCAGAGCTCGGTTACCCAGGGACTCACCCAATACCATACGACGTTTAGTCGACCCCATAGGGGCAGTTTGGCACCATTCGTACACTTTTTAGATTAAGATTTTTAAAAATGTTGGTTTTAAAGGGAGACTATTCCTTCGGCCATTATGACATAGCAGATACCTTTCGCTACTTATTAAAAAAATTAGAAGTGAGTAAATTTTACAACAAAAGAGCAAATTCAATTTTAGTAGAAGTTGTCAAATGCCCGAATCTACCCCTCAAAAGGGGCAGGTTCGTACATAGGTCGGGGAACATTCAGACAGTGCGGGGTAGCTTAGTACATGTTAAATAAAACAGCAAAATAAATATCAAAAATATTTTAATTGCCGTTTTAACATTAATATTGTAATTAACTAAGTGACAAAATCTTCTATCAATAAAAACAAATACCTCTTCTAGGTAAAAAAAACCATGTAGAGAAAAAACACAACACAGTGTAAACTATACTAATTATTTATCATTTTTAATGTAATTATAATCAGTCAACAAGAGATCAATCTTAGGAACCTTCAGTTATTTGATGCATTAAGCATCTAGTAATCTAGTACAAATATGTTTATATAATTATTGTGTGGGTACCTACCCTAAGTACTAATTATTTATCATTAGGTAATCTAATCAGTCAACAAGAAATCAATCTTAGGAATAGTTATTTGTATGCATTAGGCATCTAGCTATTTGGTGCATTAGATATAAATGCTAGGAAATCTTATTATCTAATTACTGGACATTAAATCGAGTCATATCAATAGGAAATGTGTATAATCTCGAGGTTCTGGCCGTAGAGGCTCCTGGAGATTTCGGGTCAGGAAGAATTAATGCGACATCAGAAATGTCCACGCTGTGTTCGTCTGCAATATTTGGAAACACAAATGTCACCATTCACATGCGCCCCTTCAACGAGCACCCTCTCAGAAGGTCCCAGCAGCGGCGAGTCCTATGTTAGTATTATCCTATGATCTAAACAATTACATAAACTATCAGCACAATGTCCTAATTCTATCGGGAAGTCAATGTGTTTTAATCTACTTGTATTTACATATGTCATTGTATTTTTCTATTTGACTGGCACTCCTAGTGCCCCATTTTACCATACTAAAATCAGCCTTATTCACACAGTCATTCTTACCAGTAATATTACCTAAGCTACATCTTACTTCTAAAGGTAAGTTATCTGACCAATACATATCATACCGCACGTTAACAAGGGTTATTGACCTCCACGCCGCTTCTGTCACCAAACAGTGATCCAACCAACGTTTACAGTTTGCATGGCTGTCACTCGTGTATGTGTGCGTGCTTGATGTTTCAGAATGTTATTTTGGAAAATATGCCTCAAATGATACCTAATATCATCATATCTGTTTCTGTATATGCTTCAATACTTCTACAAATATTTCAGAATTGATCCAACCAGTTCTATTTGTAGTCCCAAGACTACCTTCTGGAGCTCCTTCCATAAAGTGGTCTTTATAATGTACTCGAGGAAACACAAACAGTGGAGGAATGGTGTTTCCACTCGCTGAGATAATGCCGCCAAATGTAACCAGCTCACCTCTTTCTGCGGAGACTATTTGTCCGACTTGCCTTTGTGTCTTTGCAGCTAACACTTTCGGAGTATCTAAAACAGTCGATATACCAGACTCATCGAAATTAAATATACGATCTGCAGTAAACCTGTGTCTTTCATATACAGTTTTCAAATTATCGAAAAACTCATTTACAACTGTTTTGTTGAAACCAAAAGCTCTGGCAGCACTTGTGTTTTCCGGTTTTCTTAAACTTAAACGATTATTTCTCTTTCGAAATCCATGGATCCAGTCAATACCTGCCAATCCAGTTTTATCCCATTTAGGTGGATATTTTCGTTTCAATGCTTTGGCATACTGATATGCCAGTGCTCTGACTTGGAGTAGTGTGAGCCCGAAATACATTTTCGAACTTTCTTCAATGTATTCAATCAACTCTGACTCTTCATCGTTAGAAAAAACTTGGTAACTTGTGAATTTAGACTGATATGTATGGTTCGTGCCAACCTCATCACTTTTGTTCTTTATTTTCTTTACTCGACTTTCCAAAGTTGAAGCTTTAACATTGTGTTTATCCGCTGCCTTTCTATACGACAATTTTCCTTCTAAAACATATTTTATTGCCTGTACCATATCATTTTCATTTACTGTTGTACATCTTGTGTTTTTTTTCTTATAATTCCGCACCATTTTTGCAAATTTTCTGAAATAATAAAAAAACTTGTTACTAGGGGTACATTCGTACAGTCATGATTACGAGTGAGGGTACATTCGTACGCGTATGAACGTGCCCCAGATGTAGGCGTACGAACCTTCCCCGAAGGTCAAAAATAAAATATTTTTACCTATACAGAAAGCATGCAGATAAATACGCAAAATGTGTACTTTATTATGAATATGATAGTAATTACTTACCGTTGGATAATAAACTTATGGAATTTGACACTTCACTTAAGCACGGAACATCCGAGAACATCGATAAATAAATTACTTTGGGTGCGTGAAAACACATAACGTCCTCTCGTGTCGCTCGCGGTGGCCGCACTGACGGCTAACTTCGTGTGATACAGGTCGCTACCGGCACCTACTCACACACACAAAGCCGCACAGATACGGTTGTCCTAGTACGCTGTAGTAGTGACTGTACGTAGGTTCCCCGTGTACGAATGGTGCCAAACTGCCCCTACAGCGTATCTTAAAAGTGATATCATTTAAGGCGCCGCACGTTCATGGTCTTCTCTCCCTCTCGCTCAGCATTAAGCGCGAGCGAGATGGAAGTGCGTGTTCAAAAGCGCTGATATCATGTTTTTTCGGAAAATTTCAGAAAACGAGAAAAATAAAAGTAAAGTAATAAAATACCGTTATTGTTCATTACTTTATGAAGAAGATCATAAAATTTCATCTTTTTCTGATAAAAAAATGGAGCAGTAAAATGGTTACATGTGAAATAAAAGGGTTCACTTTAGATTTTTTTTTCTCTACTATCTTTTGTTAAAATGGATTTCTACGAAAACTATATTACTTGTCATACTTATCTTGCAGATTATGATATATTTTTTTCGACCGGAAAATTGTTACGATATAAGTTATAATACTTATAATGTATAAAATACTAAACAACTAATTTTCACGAAAATTTCAAAGGAGCCTTAAGTATAACATCATCATCATTTTAGCCGAATATGTGGCATCATGGAAACATGCAAGACTTTTGATACGTCAGGGGTTAAAGCGAATGTAGCTGTCAACATATTGTGACTATAATTTTGTTATGTTTTCTTTATGACCTTTTGTGTAAGTTGACAGACATTCAGATTAGGATAGTCTACGAGGATCATTCCAAGCGTAACACATACAAGTCTAGGAAATGACTTGACGGTGTTCAAGACTCTGTAATAAGGTATTCCTGTCTGTCTTGCGCTTTCAATACCTTATAGACACGAGAACAGCGTCCTTCCATCTTGGTTTTCCACCCGCCGCCAATCTACGACAAAGTGTACCTGAAACTTTACCTGTGGTGGGAAGTTTTATTCCAGTTTTATTCTCGGACAGTTAAACAGTTACGAAAAGGGAATCGACAACTTTTTAAAGTAATTAGGATGCAGATAAAATGTTTCGAACGGTAAATCTTTGTCAAGATAAGGAGTGAGAAGATTTATTGTATCTGAAATAAAAATAAATAATAAATAATAAATAAATATTTGCGGACAATCTTACACAAATCAACCTAGTCCCAAACTAAGCAAAGCTTGTACTGTGGGTACTAGACGACGATAGAGATACTTATATAGAGAAATAAATACTTAAATACATAGAAAACATCCATGACTCAGGAACAAATATTCGTGCTCATCACACAAATAAATGCCCTTACCGGGATTCGAACCCAGGACCTCTTGCTTCGTAGGCAGGGTCACTACCAACTAGGCTAAAGCGGTCGTCTAAATGGATGGATTCTAGCGTTTTAATACGGCTAAAAGATTGTCTTTGGTGTCTCAATGGATTTGGGATACAATTAACACCGCGCGGGTTCACCCGCTTACCTATACTCGTATATATTGCAGAGGACACAGGCAGGACAACATTATAGCATATCGTCGCCGTAGAGCAAAAAGTCACCAAATCGTTCATTGGTTATTTTTGAGTTATGAGGGTTTAAAGAAAAATTTTTTTATTTTTTTTTTACTGAAATTATCTTAAGATGTAATTGTAGTTTTATATGTGTTTATTCATTGGAAACTGCTATTCTTTGGGCTCAAAATTGATTTACATTATTCACACTAACGATTTAGGAGCTATAGGCGATAATTAATTTTTGCCCTTAAATATTACACCTTAATTATGACTTAGTGATTTTTTGAACGAAGTTAATGATTATTTGCCCACATTTTAGTGCGTCTAGATTTAACTAAGTTAAGATAGTTGAATTATGACTGCTATGATAAAGTGAAAATACGTGTTAGTTAAAAACTACTTACTATAATATTTTTTTGGATTCTGCTTAATATTTAAGGATCAAATAAAATCACGTCATTTAAAATTCTGCAAACATTTTATTAAAATAAAATGAACAAAAAATCAAATTAAATTGGACTACAAATCAAATAAAGTTGACCTACAAATCAGATTAAAAGGAACTTCAAAACAAAATACTTCAGAGTTTCAAAACAAATTAAAATTATCATCAGAAAATCCGTAAAAATTAACATAGTCTTAGTAAAATAGCGTTCTTTACGCATCACAGTCACTCTTCGAGCTCTTCGTCTGTTTCTGTGACATCAGGCTCACACAATCTGTCAATAACTGTCTTATTGGTCGGCAGACTTTGGTACCATGAATGAAGCTCTAGAGGAATAACTCCTTTAGTGCATAAATTTCAGACATCTTTCGCCTCAGATAGGGATAGGCTTTTATCTTATTGATCCAGTCCTCGGCGTCGTCATGGTTGTCTGGTTCATTAGATACAAGCCCCTTGCGCCTCTTTGTGCGTCCTAGCGGCTTTGGCGGGCCACCGTAAATCTGTTGGACATTAAATTCAGAGTAGGGGCCCTCATGGCTGTAGCAAAATTTGACGACACCAGGACGCTGCTTCTCAAATCTGAGACACTTCAATTTAAACCATGTCAATCTGTTCCCGTTAGTGTCGTGTGTCGTGTTTCTAACGACAGCTTCATTCAACGCCCTGACATCGAGCATTTCGTCGTGAAGTAACTCTTTTACGACGTATGGTGGAGCAGATTCTCGGTGCCTTTTGGAACGGGCACGTTCCATTATATTTTCCCAACCGATCATGGAGTAAACTGACGTATGTCTCTGCTGTCTTTCGATTGAACTATGCATTGAGTCCACTTCCATATGAAGTACTTCTCGTTCCTTTGTCACAGTGACAACCAATAATGAAAGCCGCTAGACATTTCATATTATAGTTATGTGTAATATTATAATGTAGTAATTTTTATAAATAAAATTGTAACTAGGTTAAGATTTACAAAATTGTATGCCCGAAAAGGGTAAAACTGTTGGAACCCATAATATCATGCTTCTACCTTTGTACTTACACGGTTTTATACAATAACATTTTCTATTTCTATTTCTATTGTTCTCACTGTGACAAGGTACGAAGTATGGAAGGAATTAAATTTCGTGACCGTACAATCATCTTAAATACGGATTATTATATTTGAGTGAATAATTGAGTAAACATATTGTAATGGTTATTGTAGTATGTAAAAAAGCATTTTGTTATTTATTAGGCACACACCCACAAGCTTTAGTCATCACACCGATATAACAAATATTTACTTGTTTCGTTCCACATAATCCTGTTCCTTTTGGCTTACCCCATACAAGTACTTCTAAACTTGAACCTATGAAATAGTATTTCATTTTATAAACAGTTTTTGATAAAAAAAATACAATTAAATAACAAACTGATAGGTACCAAAAACACTTATTTACCTCGTTATCCAAATCATCTTTCTTTTTTACCAAATCCAAACTTAGCGCGTTTCATACTTAATCTCGGTACATGCAATTATTATGTAGCAAATAGTAACTACACGTATCACTGTCGGCTCATGCGCAACGACTGGCAGGTCGACGCGGCGAGGGGAGTCGCGGGCCTGCGGCACTGGGCGAAAAGTCACTAACTTGCGAGCGAATTTCAATCAAATCACGTCGGCGTACAAGTAGGTACATGTGGTACAGTCTTTATTGTAAAATTAATTAAATATGATTAGTTATTGTATTGTATATTTTTTTGTAGGGTAAAACTCATTAAAAACTGTTTAAAATTAATTATCGCTTTAGTTAAATTATGCACATTGCCTTACAACTATGAATAAAAAATAACTAAATAGAGTTAGTTAATTTTCGCTTTCACACTTTTGACATACCAGGTATTCAAAAAGTAACTAAGTAAATTAAGTGACTTTTTGAATGAGGTTCTTCGTGGTTAAATAGTTTAGTAATACTTAGGGAAAAAATAACTAAAATGACTTAGGTACGCTCATAAATAAGTTACAAGAAGTTTAAAAATGTATAACGAAATTAGGTATTTTTCGACTAAAATATTGAATCCGAAGTGAGTTTTTAGTTAGTTCTTTAACTTAGTAAAATTGAAACTATGATCGCTATTGCTACCACGATAAGACTGAAATTTGGAGAAAAAAAATGCGATTTTGATGACATATATAAGTCAATTTTGGCCATTTTGTGATTTGGTGACTTTTCGCTCTACGGCGACGATATGCCCATCATGAAGTTTCATATGAAAAATAAATGACATGTGCCCTGTTAAGTTTTAAGGATGGTAGATGAGAAACGATGTTTGCTAGGATGTATTAGAAATAGGAGAGGCAAGATGGTGGGCCACCTCCGGCACGACAGTTTCTTCCTAAACATCCTGGAGGGTAAAATTGAAGGCAAGATAGGCAGAGGGCCAAATAAAAGATAAAGCTGATGTCGAGCCATATGAGGAAGTCAAGAGGCTGGCAATGGACAGAGAAAAGTGGCAGTTACAACACCGACAAGAGCAAGGCTTTTGAGTAATGATGATGATGATGTGCTCTGCCAACCCCTTTTGGGAATACATGCGTTATGTTACATATGTACCAACCACAGATGTATGAATATAAGGAGATCGGACATGGCGGCCGATTTGTATAAAGTGAGCCTGTCGCAAGTCACAAGTCACAGTAAACCCCACACAACGCCCAAGTAATTGACAAGACAAAGCACGCACACATCTAAAACACACTCTTGTATACCTACACGCTTATTTGGCAATAAACGCGCATCATATCAGGCATTTTGGGAAAAAACGTAATATTCTCTGCGATCAGCACGCGTGCACAGTATGGCAGTGTATGCCCATTGAGCATACAGCTGCGACACGGCCGCCGGCTGCTTGTCCTCTCTCTAGTATTCTATGCTCTGAGGTACCAACCAATGTATGAATGTTTATATAAAACGTGCAAATAGCGTTGTAGCTAATTATGAAACTATGTTTCAAGATATTATCCTGAATTAAAATCAAGTGGTAGGTACTCATATTTTGTACGTGATTTCTACTTCTAATGAAAACTGGACCTTTACACACTTTTACACAGATAATTCGTAAGCCCACTCCCAATACGCCTACGTCTCATGACAACACGATAAAATGCATGGCAGCAGGTCGAAAAAGTTGTGTTGAGCAAGAATCAGAACATTATCGTACCTAATGGGGAACTTGCATGCGACTTCAATTTCGAATAAATACTCAATCGATGCGGATATACCTGTGCACTAAATTGGTAGCTGTGGCTACCACAAGCAAGAGAGTGGTTAACAGTTACACGAAATATTGAATTATAAATTATATTTTGTATGACAAGTATAGACTTAAACGCAAATTTTGTGGAGATAATTGCAAATTAATGACTTACTCCATAGTAAACGCGCCGAGCATATATGTTGTGACGTCATAGCATAAGCCCGTTTAAAGTAGAGCGTTATTGGAGGGTGCCGGCGCGTGCAGATTTCAAATGCATATAACATCAGAAAAATAAATGATAAGAAAGTTTTAATGCTACTGTTGTTTTAATGCTGGATTATACTTTTGATTTTCGTAATAAAATAAAAAGATGCAAGTTATCTATTGGCCGAAAGTTTGAAAAATCCTTCACTTCCGATCTAAATTGTAAGCGTGGGTATATTTACGTCATGTGACAACAGTACGAGACATGTGGTTTTATGTAGCCCTTTAATCTAAAGCGAAATTTACACATGCAAGAAATTGCATGCAAGTATCATTACATTGCGGGTTACTGTGGCATACTGATTTCGATTCATCTATCAAATCCCGCAATGTAGTTAAACTTGCACGCAATTTCTTGTATGTGTAGGAGCCACTTTAGAGAGAGTAAACCTAAGTCTGTCAGTCCTGAAAAAGCCGGAATTACTTGGCAGATGCCAAAGTTGGCCATCTTGATGATTTGATGATTTTAAGTCATATTTCAAACTTTTGAGTTGCATTTATTTTGTATCAGTCTATGTAAAAAACTGTTTTTCACGGGTTTAATCCGATATTTATTTACCTGTGATTTCTGACGTTTCGACACGGGTTGCACGGGTCATGGTCGCAGATAACTGTCGTCCCAGCAAGTCAGAAATAAAGGTTAATAAATATCGCGTTAGACCCGGGAAATCATTACCCATTTCAAAAGTGTACAATGCGCGAGAGTTTAAAGTCGTTCTATTTAAAACACTCCATCCCTTGGATCAATTACCTCAAGTATTTAATGTCATAAATTATTTTGTATTTTTTTTAAACAAATGAAACTACAAGCTTTAATCCACGCCGCTTGGTTCAAATTTCATTAATTTTTAGGGTTCAGAACATCGAAAGGAATAGGTGGAAAACATATAGGACCACTATGTTGTCCGTCCGTCCGTCCGTCCGTCTGTCAAGACCCTTTTTCTCAGGAACGCGTGGAGGTATCAAGCTGAAATTTATATTAAATACTTAAGTCTACTGTCCCTTGGAGCTGTGAAAATATCAAACTTCTAAACCAACGCAATCAAAAGATAGGTACAGCCGTTTGCAAATTTCCGCAAATTTTCGAAACTCGCAAGGGAATCAAAACCTACAGGTTACTTCCCGTGAACTCAGAATCTTGAAATTTGGCACGAAGCAACGTCTAATACACAGATAAAGGAAAAATTGCGAAAAACATAAAATTTTAATTACATCACTGAAAATTTAATGTCCAGTATAAACTGACACGCACTAAGTATCTGAATACATACTTAGTGAGTGTCAGTTAGATTTAGATTATTAGATTAGATTAGATTATTTATTTCATGATAAAAAAAATACATTACAAATTTGCTTTCATGTCAAAAAAATAAGATTATTTATCACGATCGTCAAAAACAAAGAAAAAATAAAGATATAATATTAAATCAATACAATGTCAACAAATTTACTCAATAACGAGTAAATATAAAAATAAAACAAAATCAAAAGAACAAATATGTCAACCACTAGGTATCGTCATTCAATTTACAATATAGTGTAATGTGCATTAGAATATTGGTGATATTTAATGTCAAATCATATTAAAACAAATGTAAATAGGTAAAAACAATAATTTAACATGTCAGATCAAGATCCATATACTCTTTAACTGAGTATAATGGATTTAATTAAAAGTTTATAGTGAACTTTTTTCTATTGTACGGGGTGGTCCGGAACCCTCGGTGCGCGAGTCTGACTCGCACTTGACCGGTTTTTTTGTCGTACTATGATACGCATACCTACGCTCTAAAAAAATCATAGCTTCGGTTCACCAGGGCGACCAATCACGAAGAATTGATTGGCGTCGCTCGAATCGTCTTTACTGCCTCCATAATCTCTGTCACTCGCATATGGATGTTGCCGTAAATCTATTTTATCGACGACACTAAAACGTGCGCCATCTTGGATATTGTTGCGGGATTAATCTTAGAATCGACTACAATGTACGGATGGAGGAAATGTGATGAAATATTTACTAATAATAAGTAAATAAATAATAAATAAACATTTTTGGACAATCTTACACAAATCTAAAAACGAAGCAAAGCTTGTACTATGGGTACTAGACGACGATATACATACTTATATAGAGAAATAAAAACTTAAATACATAGAAAACATCCATGACTCAGGAACAAATATTCGTGCTCATCCTCATCACACAAATAAATGCCCTTACCGGGATTCGAACCCCAGGACCTCTTGTTTCGTAGGCAGGGTCACTACCAACTAGGCTAAAGCGGTCGTCGTAATACTTGAATGACTATAGTTATTTCGGTCCTAGCAGCATATTGTTGTACTGATCATCATCATCATCATATCAGCCGAAAGACGTCTACTTTTGGACATAGGCCTCCCCCAAAGAGTGCCACAATGACCGGTCCTGTGCCACGCCACCATTGCACGTACCTAGAACCGATGGCCGTCGGGGCGGAAAGGTTCTCGACTAGTGATCTACAATTCCGTAAATATTTGCGAAAATTACGAGAAATATTCCCCAATATTCGGCATATAAATCGGGTCGGTCGAAACCAATTTACGAGTAAATTCATTGTGGTTGCTGGATTATCAGTTCACATAGCTGCATAGGGATCAGACCGGATAGAAAATATATACGAATATAATAAATGTGAAAGTTACTATGTTGTTACCTTTTTTTATGTTTGGACCGCAGAACAGTTTGTAAGGTTACCAAGCAGATACGTACCTACCTATTGACAAAAAGATGAAAATCTAAAGAAAAATTTAAACGCGGACACTAGCTAATGCTCTAGTATAAGTTTTTCAAGTATTTCCAAGTATTTCAAGTATTTTATTGCATTCACGTTGTTATAGTAGGTATAATACATAGTTTTTTTTATCGGCACATATGCGTTTTCGAACGCGTTTGCGTTTAGTTTCAATATGTATGGCAACGCGTGGTTCCTAATAGTTACCACCTGAGGCACTGTTCGCGTTGCCATACATACAGCGTGTATTTTTAATATTACCTCAAATTGTAACCAGAGGTAGGTGTTAGGGCTATGAACCGATATTGCAAAAATTTTTTTCTTAACTACCATCTTTTTTTCCCCTATAAAATAATTCAGCACGCAATGTATCACTACATTGTCTTACCGATGTCACAAGTAACCCGCTTCTTCCATGTGTCAAATGAGTGTAAGCATTACATACCTGCTCGATAATAAAATATTAATTATTACGCTTTGGTAGTTAAGACTAACTTACAATTTTCTTACAATATCGGTTCATAGTGCTAAAAGCTACGTATGGTTAAAATTTGAGGTAATATTAAACATACAGGCTGTAAATTGAGACTAAACGCGTTCGAAAACGTATTGTATAGATAAAACTTATACTAGAGCCTTAGATCGGTAATCGGAACAAGCGTCAATAGGTTACTGTGTCTGATGACGATCTAGCAGCGTGTGCTTGTAGCACGCTGCCTGATTGTCATCAGATGACATGCCAAGGCATAAGGACAGAAAAACTTCATTTCAGTGTTGATCCGAGAAAGACGTCTTGCCACTTTTTAGTACCACCCAGAACACACGTGCAGGGTTGTGGTAGGTAGCTCCTGCGGACGCAAGTGACAGTTGTCCCCCCTTTGTCAAGTGAGTGGGCAACTCGACTGTTAGAGGTTCTTAAGCCGCCCGAAGGCCCCTAACTCGGCTTAACGACTACTGCCATAGACAGCATCCGGGATCAAATGCTTAGCGTGCCTTCCACGCACGGAAGCGCTCATTTATAGTAACCTCTCAAACAGGCGGTCACTCATTCAAGCACCGAGTTATCGTTTCCGATTCGCAGGCGCCGCTGGGCTATGAACGCTTCAAGGAAGAAAGGAAGCGTTCATAGCCCAGCGGCACCTGCATTCCAATGGGGAACTTGCATGGGACTTCAATTTCGAATAAATTGCACTCAATCGATGCGGATATACGTAGAGATATCATACAAATAAAAAACAAAATAAAAAAACGATTGTATTCGTTTTATCTCACGTTAAAATGACGAAAAACAGTTACACACTAAACATATTTTGGAGGGATGGATAGACATATTTTGGAGCGACTAGTGATCTACAATTCCGTAAATATATGCGAAAATTACGAGAAATATTCCCCAATATTCGGCATATAAATCGGGTCGGTCGAAACCAATTTACGAGTAAATTCATTGTGGTTGCTGGATTATCAGTTCACATAGCTGCATAGGGATCAGACCGGATAGAAAATATATACGAATATAATAAATGTGAAAGTTACTATGTTGTTACCTTTTTTCATGTTTGGACCGCAGAACAGTTTGTAAAATGACTGATTTTTTCTAGAGAAATGATACAATAGGAATTTGTTCAAATCTCTGTTTTGGCCATTATATATAATACTGGTAAAAGAATATTATATTTGAAGTCGGACGAGTAGTCCCAGAGATCAGATACAAAATGTACAACCTTACAAACTTTTCCTCTTTAACAAGCTGCCCACGCATCTTCGCCCGCGTATTGCAGAGAACGCAGGCAAACCCACGGGATAGAATATAGCCTATAACCATCCACAAAAACATTCTAAACGTGGGTTTTTTTAAAGTAGGGTAAGCGTTTCCTGCGCTTACCCAAAACAAACAAACTACAGCTACAATGACAGATTTCTTCCCAATAATATGAGTATAGATTATTATAATATTACTATGAGCATAGATTAGTATAGGTGAAGCTACGGTAGCCTAGTGGTTCAGTGTCAAGCGGCGGTCGTGGGTTCGAGGCCCGGCTCGTACCAATGAGTTTTTCGGAACTTATGTACGGAATATTTACCGTTACCTTTTCGGTAAAGGAAACGATCGTGAGGAAACCGGTCTAATCCCAATAATGTCTAGTTTTCCCTCTGGGTTAGAAGGTCAGATGGTAGTCGCTTTCGTAAAAACTAGTGCCTATGTCAAATCTTGGGATTAGGTGTCAAAGCAGACCCCGGGCTCCTTTAGGGGCACAACCGGCAATAACGCTAGGAGGAGGATAGATTAGTATAGGCACATATATTAGTATACACATATATCAGTGTAGACAAGCCACCAATGTGCAGCGGGCCTAACAAACGGCACTATTGTATCAGAATGTCGAGCCAAATCGGGAGTCCCCTGTTACCTGTTGCCGTCGGAGTAGATTGATTGATGCAGATATCGAAGATTAATTAACTGATTCTACCAAGGACGTGTTAGTTGGATACCTTTGACGACTATTGATAGTCTAATCGTCTAGAAGGGGTGCAATTAACGGCTATATTTGTGTGTGTTCAGGCAAAAACGCTATAGTTTATAGATAATTCAATTATTATTTAATCGTATGGCATACATTATTTTGGCCTTTGAGTGTGTCACTCTTACCACAACCCTGCACGTGGCCCCTGGGTGGTATAATTCAATATATAACCTAGGAACTTTATCCTAGACTGACTCCCGGCCTGCAAGAGCGGTTTGCAACCGAATGTATGACATCGTTTACACGCTAATTCTGGTTTCAGTTCAGTCAATCATTCTGATCAAACTGACGAGATAATGATCGTGTAACCCTCGGACTGACGAAGCAGCCGATTACGTGTTTTGGTGTATTATGATTTAATTGATGATAATTGTAAAGACGATGACTATAATGATGACAGCGGTGGTGGCGACGATGATGATAACAACAGTGATGATAAAGATGACGATTATGATTGTGATAAAGAAAATTAAGGCAATGATGTTGATGATTTAGATAATGACGATGATAATGATTACAAGGATGATGATGATGTTAGATAATGATGATGACCTTGTTCCAGTGAGGATGGTCCCGTGCGAACGTCGAGCGGTGGCGTGCGTGCTTCTGGCGATCACGGCGGTCGTCGCAGCCGCCAGCTACGACCGGGAGCGGCTAGAAATAGCCAAGCAGATTCTAGAAGAAGTTCCACTTACTGACGGGTGAGTGAAACAATGGCCAACTTGATCTCGAAACTCACCTAGATTCTGACCAGCGAGTCGTGTCACAAGTGAAGCAAAAAAATGTACAAAAAACTGCATACCGACAGAAAAACTAACGGATTTTTTTTTCTTTCTACATAAGGTAGGCTTGTCATTCGAGGCATAATTTCGAATCGATTTACGAGTATACCACATCCTAAACGCTACGGTGGATCACAGGTAAATATAAACATAGACCGCTAAAATAATAGCCCTTCCTTTTGTCTATTCCTCAGGCAAAAAAGACGAATAATATGGAAAAAAATCATGCTGGTAACACGAAATGTATAGCGGCGTAGTAGGTACTTATGCCTGACAGCTTACTGTATAAGTAAAACTGTTGCCATATAAAGAATTTGAAAAAAATGGTGTCTTAACTCTTGACTACAGTCGAAACCTGACAAAGTATTTAATGACTTAGCCACGTTGAATACCTCAATATCAACGGATTTATTAAAAGAAGCGTTCCCTTCCAGCCACAATGACCTCCCGTGGAACATCCGCAAGTTCCTGCGCAACCAGATAAACGAGTTTGAGCTGGACACCGACCTGACCCGCGTGGAGCCGTGGTCCAAGTCCAAATACTCACACACCGATCTGCCGAGACTGCGCGAGGGGATGGTTGGAGCTCAGGTAAGTCGTGATCTTAAGACCATAATCATCATCATCATCACTTAAGAGCCTTGCTCTTGTCGGTGGAGTAACCACCACTTTAAAAATGTCGGAGGAAGTCAAGAGGCTGGCAATGAACAGAGAAAATGTATCTGTTCATTGCCAGCCTCTTGACTTCCTCATATGCCTTATATCTTTAGACCAATCAATTGAAAATTGCTAGTTAGCCAGTTAACTGTCTTCGATAATTCAGTTAATTTCAGAGACTTTGCTTCTTGTAAAGCGATAGCAATCTTTAGTGCGAAACATGCGACGGCTGAAACCGTTGACAAATGGGTTTACCAAAGGTTAAGGTTTTACGGTTGATTTCCAAATGAGTTTTTCAAACTTATTTGTTATTTCACTGCGTAATGAAATGAAATGAAATGAATGAAATGAAATGAAATATTTTATTTGCGGAATACGGGTCACATTATGTTGGTACAAATACACGGTACAGTCCGCCGTACTCTACTTAAATAAGCATGCAAAATAATAGCCTTTATTTTGCTGTCGGTTAATTAAGAACAGGCAAAATAGAGGGATTACTTATTACTAGTTTTTATACTTAGAAATTCATTAACAGAGTAGATACATAGTTCGCATAGCCATATAAACAGTTTCTTCTTGAATTGTTTCAGGGGTAGGTCTATGT
Organism: Epinotia brunnichana; assembly: GCA_963854355.1. NCBI lineage: Eukaryota > Metazoa > Arthropoda > Insecta > Lepidoptera > Tortricidae > Epinotia > Epinotia brunnichana. The sequence goes on along the minus strand of OY977935.1, from coordinate 902,002 downwards.
CTCTAGGAAGCTTGTTCAATATTTTGATACACATATAATACGGGGTACCTACGGCTGGTTTGTTTTAGACGAAACTTTGGTACGTAAAGTAGATTTCTTTGCCTTGAGATGTGGTTATTATATATTAAGAGCTCGCTATTTTTTTTAAAGTATTGTTGGTTTGCACGAATAACCTAGAGGAAAGAAGAGGGGCCATTTTTTCATACAAACGTTCTCGACCGTTTGAGATATTGGCCGTTGTTTTTTTAATAATATCAATATTATACATTTTGGTATGTTTTCCTAAGTTGCCTCAAGAACTGCTTAAAGGATGACTCACGGTAGAACGGGCCGTGTCCAGCCCGGGCCGTTATCTAATAAAAACGACGGCGTTTTTGAGCGGCCGAGCTGACACCGGGCTGCTTCCGGGGCTCGGAAACGGCCCGGGTCGGACACGGCCCGTTCTAGCGTGAGTCATCCTTGAAACGGCCGATTTCAATAGGCCGCAAAAAAAGACCTATTACACAAACCCGTCAACAGTTAGCGCATAAATCAACAGTCCTTATCGCACTAGCGCACGGTTCCACCTACGTCATTGAAACATAAATATTGATCTAGAAAGAATCCTTAAATCGGAAAAAGGGCTGAGGTAATGTTCCGTCTTAAGCAACGGCCTTGCCCGTAAAATGCGTTTTACATTCGCATCTCCTATCTCACCAACACAACGGATTTTACTGAAACAATTCTGCTGGACGTTTGGTAAATCTAAATGTAATTTTCTGCATAGTAAGATAACAGTTGATTTTTCTAACGCACGTTCGAAAAGCTACGTAATACGGTATGTGATTGATAGTCAAATCAGCATATTTTTATGAAACGTCTAAAATGTACTTGCTAGTAGAGAGTTTGTAGCCAAATACATAATACCTTAGGTCACTACGAAAGTTTTGAGATACAAAAAAAGCGTAAAAGTTATTATTATTATTTTATATTTGATCACATGACGTTCTATGTTCGAATGACAAATAATTTATCGGTAAAAAAGGTTCAATCTAGTTGCGTTCTTTTTATAAATTTTGAGTACATCTCAAAACTTTCCTAGTGACCCACGTGTACTGACGCCACAGTTTTCAATGGTCAGAAAGCGACCTTTTATTGATGATTAAAAATCATTTAAATAGCAAACATAAGTTGAAGTTTGATGTTTTCCGAGTATTTTTAACCGACTTCGAAACAGGAGGAGGTCTCAATTCGACTGTATTTTTTTGTGTGTTTTTTAACGCGATAACTCGGTAATTTATGAACCGATTAGAACAAATCTTTACTTCCAAATACTTCCAAATTGGTCCCGTTATCACCAAAATCCAGATCCGATAATGGGATTCTGGAGATATCGAGGGAACTCTTCAAATTGTATACGCAAACTTGAAGCTATTTGGCTACTGATTTGAAGTCGGTTAAAACTTTGTTTTTAAAGTAAATTATAATAGGTATTATTTATAAGTAATGTACCTAAATATACATTTCTCAAACATCAACCAAAACAAGCCCCTACCGGGATTTGGACTACGAATTATTTTCAATTATGGTAGCAATAATGAAATATAATTTTTGTAAGTACTCGACGATTAAAATATGTGTATTAAGATTTCATAGAGAATACTGCAACGTTACTCTTTTCATAGTTGTAGTCCATGTTACTGTCGAAACAATCGAAATAACTACTTTTCGATACGCTCCAGACAACTAAAATAAATTCGACCAATCACGTGGCTGATTTACTGAACTGTAATGAATTGGACCAATAGAATCGCTTTGATGTCGTACGCTCGTTGATGTATTTTAAGATATCAACAAGCGTACGAGCGATGAGCTGCACTTCGTTTCAACAGTATCGAGTTTGTTTAATTAGTTCAGTTGACTCGTAGAAAATTAATTTTAATGAACTCGTACAAAAAGTATTGTTTACAATAGTGTTATAATCAAGCGTTTTAATCTCGTACCTTACTTAGACCACTCAGCAAGTCAGCAAGCTTCGTGGCCTAAACACGGTACTCGACTAAAAAGCTCTCTATTATAACACGATTGTGAAAAATACTATTATTACTTAGACCCAATGTCAAAGTGTCGCGCAATATACAACAAATTGCAGTCAGGCAAGTCGTGAGGGCTGACAGGTCGATAAAGGGGCCCAAAGGGTTCCCTACAAGCCATCCGATTATAGTATTTATTGAATATTGACAGAGGTGGATAAATAATATGGATTTTCGCTCAACATTAAAATCCTTCCTTTGAGATAAGTTTTCTCTTTCGTTGCGTTTCACTGCCTTATCCTATATTATTAAACGAGAAATATTTGTATATATATCATCATCATCATCATATCAGCCGAAAGACGCCCACTGCTGGACATAGGCCTTCCCCAAAGAGTGCAAAAATGGCCGGTCCTGGGCCACCCGCATCCAGCGGACTCCCGCGACCTTTACCAGGTCATCAGTCCACCTTGCGGGGGGCCTACCCACGCCGCGCCTTCCGGTACGTGGTCGCCACTCGAGAACCTTTCCGCCCCAACAGCGCTCAGTTCTACGTGCAATGTATATATATATATATATATTTGCAATCACGTTCTCGGAAACGGCTCTAACGATTTCGATGAAATTTGGAATATAGGTGGTTACGGGGGCGAGAAATTGATCTAGATAGGTCTCGTTTCCGAGAAAATTCGATTTCTCGAGATTTTCTCGCATAAAGATTTGTTAATGCAATATAGTGCATAATTTCACCTCCACTGTCACCGCTTGATTAGACTAATGTTTATAACATAATTATGCTTAAAACACCGTCGGCCGGGGGTTTAAATTCCAGCCAGGCAATGTTTGTTTTTGCTTTCGTTTTTTATAGACAATGATTTTACGTAGTATTAAAATCGGGAAAAGCATGGCAGACGTTTTTTTTTATTTTATTGTTTTATTTTGTTGTCTTTTTTGTTTATCGGACCCAACTGGGAAAAATTACTAATAAATTATTTTTTTATGGAAGTTACGGAAATATTTAAGTAAAGATTTTTTTCTACTCCTGTACCGTTATCTGTCATTTATATAGACTGTAGCTCAAATACAATGACACCACTAATAAGTCGTCGAAAAACTCTATTCTCTATGGCCCAAAAACGCACTGTTTGGCGTACTTTTTTGGTGCATACATTTTTCATAAAAGCACTGTTTAACTTTTTTTTAATCGGCCACTATATTGTGGTGCCAACTTCATAAACAAATATTTCGAAATAAAAGTATTTATTTACGATTTCACATTTGTATATTATAAATTATTTGCTACAATAATAATAAATCATCATCTATTGCGTGTTAAATTACATGTTTTATAAATTCTTGGTATTATTTATGATAATAAACAGTTCGAATTCGGTCCGGGTCCGGATTTGGTTCGGATGGCAAGTGCAAACAAATTAAAAACAAAACAAACCATAAACAAGAAGTGTCACATTTCCGATTTCCCACCCACATATACAATTCAAAATGAAAAGATGAAATGATAAACTATTTGTCCTACACTATTAAGATTTTATTCGTGTTTGTGAAGACAAAAGTGTACGTTCCTTTTAAAATGGTCGAAGAAATTGCACTCCTGAAGAAATTGCGTAAGTAGCAAAAGTACGAATAGAAAACTTGCTGCCCGAAAAGGCTAACTATTTTGTTATGCTATTTATAAAAAAATTGTCGTAAAGTAAAGTAAAGTAAAGTAAATTTTATTTGTAAAGCTTAGGTAACAAAGATGGTACAGTGGTAATATGCTTATCACTATGTTTGGCCATTTAGGCATACAAATTTGCAAGCAGCATGCATTACATACTTATATATAGATATTCTTAATTATAAATTATATTCGTAGAAAAAGTATTGTATGCAACAGTGTATAACTGGTCTAAAAACGCTCGTGACACACGCCATTCGCGTTTTAAGACCCTTCTTATACAACAGTTGCATAAAATACTATTATGGCACTATGCCTTCTTTTTATCTATAAGGTTATTTAAGTTAAAAAAAGTTACTTTAGTGATTCGTTAATAATTTTAGAATGAAATAAAACCTGTTTAACGTTTTTTATAAGATTTATATTTTCATTGGTCTAAATAGCTCAAAAATAACATCAGTGACATCTATCGAACTGAACTTGAGCCAAAATTATGCTCGCTAGATGGTGCAAATCATTATCTGAGACTTAATTCAGGCATTAATAATGCCTTTCTTTGAATTTGTGATTCTAAATGCTGAGTTATGAATATTGTTATTTATAATTTCTGGTTGTAATTTTCACTCTGTAGGTAAAAAAAAAATGGTTTATAGAATCTCTATTTTAATATTTGAAAATTATATCCGTCGCGACGTTTTTTTTTCATGTTGAATTATTTTTTAAAGGACATTGTTTGATGCAAAAGCTGCTCACCTAACTCTATCTAGAGAGCTCTGCTCCACCATTGGACCCTGAGCAATTAATATACCTTTTTTTTCTTGAAGAAAACCTGCGAACCAACCTGGTACCCAATCGCGTCACAGAATAAGTAAACGCGTGTATAGATTTTGGTATTTTTTCTATTATAACTCGTGTAGGTATAACTTTATACTCGGAAACAACAAATTTGGTGAAATGGAACTGATTAAATATAAGGACTCTCGTAGGGAACCATAATATCGGCCTTTAAAGCCTACGCCAAACACCAACACTAGTGGAGGAATGAGGCTGGCTTAAGGCACTCTAAGCTCTTCATAGAAGTAGTGGACTCGGGCTGGACCAGAAAACTCTGGAAATCCAGTAGGAAGCAACTCAGAATTATATCTGGGGTGTTCACAGGTCACTTCGGGGTCAAGGATCTCTTGGCCAAGATGTCTATCGGAAAGTTTAGACTGTAGAATGTGTGGCGAGGAGGATGAGACTATGGAACACTTATTGTGTGAATGTAATGCCCTTGCCAGACAAAGAATGAACTACTTTGGTAACGGTTACCCGCAACCAAAGGAATTCAAGGTGCTCCCGGTAAACTGCATCATCCGTTTTGTGGAAATGATGGAGCAAGCCTGGGAGCAGGTATAAAGGAGAGGGCAAATGCACAAAAGATCCCACTGGGTCGAAGTGGATCCGAAAGGGCCCTCACCTAGATAAGATAAGATAATATAAGATTATGAAGACTACAGACGTCACATATTCTGTGATTCCGTTTAAGTAGCAACTAATGAAGTGCCAAATGTAATTCTGAAATCCTTGAGTGATCGACGGAACTCCTCAAATATTATCGGTCTACTTATAGCGACTTGGGTGTTTTCTGTAATAATCAACACATTTGCTCTCGGAAACCAGTTCATGCGGTATAGTGGGAAGGAGATGTTAATGTTTGTTCCTTGGCGAAGTAATGATTTGAATTGAAAGTTTAAACCGAAAACTTTGTTTTTAAAGTAAATTGTGAATACCATTTTTTATTTTAACTTTTTATATTAGTTGTTTCCTTTATAGTCGGGGGTTTATATTTAATAATTTTCAATTCCAAGGCGAGTTTTTTAAGACCAATGAAAAGTTTTTTAAGAAAAATATTATAGTAAACTTATTTTCACCCGAGCAGAGCTCGGTCGCCCAGATATAAGTCACAAACAGGTATCATGAAAGAAATTTACCGCCAAACTTTTACTTTCTTTTCGCAATATCCTATTAAGTCATATTAAATTAGAATGTAGGGAAAAGCTAAGATGTCTCGAACAAAAACAAAAATTGTACCATTCCGTACACGATGTGCTTAATATCAATTTTTAGGGTTCCGTACTCAAAGAGTAAAACGGGACCCTATTACTAAGACTCCGCTGTCCGTCTGTCCGTCTGTCTGTCACCAGGCTGTATCTCACTGATACCGTGATAGTTCCAGCTGAAATTTGCACAGATGATGTATGTCTGTAAAAACACAGAATAAAATGGTTTTTTATAGATAATGGTACGGAAACCTTCGTGCGCGAGTCCGCCTCGCACTTGGCCGGTATTTTTTATTATACAGCTCTACTGGTCCGTATTTAAATAATTTGATACCCAAGGGTCCAAAACAGATGCCCATCAATACCTATCTCGGGATCCCGCCCATCAATTTATGGCGAACATAAATTCAAATTTCTCCCTACTTACCTATTCTTAACCCGAATTCAACCTTCATCTAATCTATAAAAGGTCTTATGTTATTTGACTTTGTTTTGTTTATTCAATTTATTTTGTTCTTTTCGGGTAAAGGACTGTATTGAAAATATTAGAATCGGCCAGTAATAATATCATGTTGGTCTGAAAAATCACGAAGATTTTCTGAAAAAACTATTTTTCACGCCATTTCTCGGAAATATGGCAAAAGATGGTCAGAATTCAGGCTTCAAAGCGGGGGGGGGGGGGGTTTAGTTGTACGTCCCACAAACAGCCCATCTATGAATTAAAACTGTCCAACAATGTTATTGTTATGTGTTTAATAACTATTGTTGTACTGTGAAAGAACACTTCGTGAGGATACCATTCAGGCAGTCACTTTCGTAAAAGTAGTACCTACACCAAATTTTGGGATTAGGTTCAGATACCTACCGCTATAATACCGCTTTAGCAAACTCCGGGTTTCTTTAGGCTACAACCGGGAAAATCACTAGGAAGATCATGAGGTTAAAAAAAATAAAAGTATTTACGTGAATTAAGTTCTTCTTAAGACGTGGTATTTGTTTATTTAGTTACGTATTTATTAAGGAGATAACACTAAACATACATGAAAAGGATATACAAGTTTAGATAAGATAATTAAGTACCTACATAATGTTTCCTAAAACGTTTCTCACTAAGAACATAATTATAAGAAAACTTAAACTAAATTAGTAACATTGTGCAAAAGATTTACATTGTTGACGATATGATTTCTTGTGTGTCACGTTAGGTGGGGTTATGGTCTTTTGAAGGCCTAACTTCCTAAATAAAACTATAAAACCAAAAATGCGTTTATATGTGTGGTATTTCCATACAAAATATACCGGTATTTTTTGTATTACTAAACTAATAAACCAAATTACTACATATGATTTTCGATTAAATTATAATTATAAAGGCATTCTACCTCGGATAGCTTTCACGTGGGAGTTGTAATAGGTCAATTATCGACAAAATTAAACGAGTTTGCCCGGCAAGCATCGTCGGAACTGTAATTAAATCAGGACTCGTGCCAGCGGCGCTACCACGAACTTAAAATCTCGAACTTCGTATATCTCCGTTTCTATCGCACTTATGGTTTATGGTACTCGAGCGACCGAAACAGAGATAAACGAAGTTCGAGATTCGAAGTTCGTGGTAGCGCCGCTGGCCTGTGTCTCTAGTCTCCTTCGTAATACAGACTTTATTTTCGGAAAAATTTCTGTTCATAGTTCTGTTTAAATACACATTTTAACATGAAAATGGGCTCAGGTTAAATTGGAAGTTATCGTATAAAAAAAAATAAAAAAATTGGGGATAATCTTACACAAATCGACCTAAGTCCCAAACTAAGCAAAGCTTGTACTATGGGTACTAGACGACGATATACATACTTATATAGATAAATAAATACTTAAGTACATGGAAAACAACCGTGACTCGGGAGCAAATATGATCATGCGCATCAGCTCATCACACAAATAAATGCCCTTACCGGGATTCGAACCCGGGACCTCCGGCTTCGTAGGCAGGGTCACTACCAACTGCCTACAGAGCTCGTTGAAAATAAAAAAGCCTTTTATTTCATGCCAATAATAGGTACAATGCAATAATATCTTCTTTACTATCTTTATCCTTATTTTTATTTATTCATTGTGTTTGCAATTAAATAATTTCTAGTAACATGCATTTATGTATAACATTTATTATCACTATTTATCACATGCTTAAATCTTACTCTATAAGTATACTTGTTATTTGTGTACTAGAGCATGAACCCCTTTCAGATAAAGACCTCCTACATAGATTTCCTTTTTTCTATCTCTTGACATGATTTCTTCAGCTTTTGCTGACTCTGTGGGTGAGTAGGTTTGGATACTACTTACTTAGGTTGTAACCATTTCCATGTTGTCTACTTATTGTTTTATGGATTTATTTATTAGAAAGCCGATGGCATTTTAATACGTACTTGTAGCGCAGACACTGCTGCTGAACTTTTTGCCTCTAGAACGCTGCATCGAAAAAAAATCACTTCTCATGCTCGCAAAGTTCGCTTTTGCGCTGGATGTATTCTGCACAAAATGCCACTTTTATGCCATAGTGCACAAAGTAAAATTGTTTTAAATACTAAGATAATCGGGCCTAACTGCCACACACACTATAAAAGTAAGTAAAATAAACTTGTCATTTGATTTGATTTGCTTTAATAAATTTCACATCGGTGTTTTCCATTACTAAATTAATAAAACCAGATAAAATAGGAGTCACTTATTATTTTGAAACGTGTTGAACCACTAAATTACTTGACAGTATGAAGTACCTGAGTCTAATATCACGTATCGAAAATTAAACATAAAAACTTTAAAAAGTTAAGTGACGGAAATGAGCTATTATTTAATTTAGTTTTGCAATTATTTGTTATTTTCTCGCAATCGAAGTGAAAAGCAGTGTGTATAACTCGGGCATAAATTAGCCATTTAACCCCTCGACTTAACTAATCCACCTTCGCCGGTGGCTCGGGTGGATATAAACGTCTCAGGTTAAATGGCTCGTTTTATGCGCTTGTTGTACAATCTACTATATATCAATATATCGGCGAAGACCTGTAGATGATGTAAAGGGTAGCACACACGACCCACCTGTTGGAGCCGTCGATCGAGCCATTAGACCCGACACCCACATCAATTTGTGCGGGATTTACCCGATTTGTCCAAAACTCCAAACACAGGTGAATGTGCTTTGGTTCTGTGTCGCGAATATATTTAAAGCTGCCACGTGCAAGGAGCGTACTGATGACACTTACAAAATCTATCAAATGCGTGTCGGACCACGCGCTGTGTAGTTGCCTGTATGACTTTGTCAACATCGACACACGCGTGCCAACTTAATGGTGTGGTTGCGCCGAACTTGTTCGAAAGTTGACCTTTTCAAGTACTCATTAAGTTGATCGACTCTTACTCGGTAACTAACTAAACATGCTTACTCAACCACGATACCAAAAATCGTTTTTAGAAAAAAATGCAATGAGGTAACTAAAATGTGCATTTTTAGATAATTTGCCAATTTAAGGGTTTCAAAATCGGTTCAGTATTTTAAGCGCTACAGTGGATCATACACAAATACAAACACAGACTGCTAAAAACATATCCCTTCCTTTTCGGCTCTGCCGCAGTCGATCAAAAAGGCCATCAACGGGTTCAATACCTACGTACACTCTCGCTCGTACAGTCGCCATCACATACATCGGAGCAAACAAGCACGTCACAAACATCGGAACACACCTCTATTTTCAAGGCATTAGGGTGCATGTGCCGATATTTATGAACACCTATAGTGTACCTATGTATGTGATGGCAACTGTACGATCGCAATGAATGCCCGACATACCAAAAGATAACTTGATATAAATAGGCTGAAGCTGGCAAAGCGACTCCTAATGCCACAAGCTCCATGTTGAATAATAATTTATCATATAACGTTAAGAACATAAAGAATGAAAGCCCTTTGCAGTTACGCCTGAAAGTACTACTATTCAAATTCAAAATTTTTAATTCAGATCATGTCCACAGTGTTAGTATACAACTGCTTATCCTAAGTTAGTCAGTTAAATCTAATATTACAATTTATTATACACAGAGCCTCTCATGTACCAAGTCCCAGTGCTTCCACACAGCGCAGGCAGGAGGCTCCAGCACCAGGCGCACGAGGCTATTGGAGCTGTCACGCACGCGGCGCATCAGGGAGGCGGTTCTCTTGCGTATTATATTACGTGCCTCCGCAAACATACCTGATGCGCTACAGAAGCGGGGCAGCCCCAACAGCATCCTGAACCCGTTATAATCAGTGATTGGTTATTTGGATTCTCCCTCGCGGGATATCAAGTAGAAAAGTTAATATAGATACGACAGTTTCCCGCGATACCGAACAAACCGTAAAAAAATAAAACAATTTAAATTATCTCTAACGAATTTTTTACTCTTACATGGCAACCAGTTGAAACAAAAACTTCTATTCTTTTCCTAATCTCTACACTTTATTTTAAGCAATAGTACATTATGATACAAGTGAGCTATGTTGATTTTTACATCAGAGGCGGAATTGTCACGCGAACTGCAGGTGAGCGTGATAATAGAGCCGAGTATGTAATTATCAAAGCTCATGCGTGTATACGACGTTTTTCAACACATTTGCGAGGAAAAAATCCTTTTCATAAAATGAAAATGTTACAGGCTCCTAAGTTGTTTCCTTTAGTTATTGATGACAACAGGTTTTTACTCACATACATTTGCACATCTCCAAGAATGTACAGTGGCGTCAATTCTATTTATCACTTTTCTATTCACCACGAGTCAACATTTTTAATAATAACCAAACACGCATCATCAATGTTTACAAATAGTGTGAAGTTCGCGCAGTGCGCCCGCAGCGAGGCTTAGATGAAATCTCTAAACAGCCAATACAAAATAAAATAAATATTTTGTTATTCAATATAAATTCATGTAAAATGTTATCAAAAGCAAATAGTTTTACTAAATTAAACGTTTCTATATCATATCCAAGAAGAAATAATCAATTAATTCACAAGAAGGATTTAATTTGTTTTGTATAAGAATCCATTTGCCGAGAATTAAAAACAAACCTGTATAACCCGGTCAATCTAAGAATGCGCCGAGTCCATACATACATCTTGCTGCAAGGTGCCAACGTGTCTTACTCGGGATATAAACATAACTACACGAGTGTCGTAATGTTATAAAACACGCGTGTTTGATACCCAGGATTATGAGTCTCAAAGCGGCACAATAAGAGGCACGTTACGAGCAAATGTGATGAAAAATATATTAAAACCTCCACAAAGTATTAGCTTATATATCTGTCATGTTGGAAAAAATACTTCAAAATCTTGACATTGACATTTCATTATTTTCTCTGGATTTCAGTTCTAATTATTTGCTTCGAAGGATTGCATAAATAAATAGGTATTAGCTGTATAATTTATACTATAATATTAGGTCACAGGTAATCGTATAAGTGCAAATACATAGCAGTGGCGGCGCGTAAGAATGTTCACTGGACAACCCGGAGCCAAATAAAAGGGCTGTTTTTTGATGATTTACGAGTTAGGTTATATACCTATAGCATGAAACTTTAGGGAAGCCGGTGGGAATCGGCTTGTATGGGCGCTCCGCCACTGACAGGTACATAGGTTTTATAGCTCAAAGGCGATCCAATAAATAAGTATCCACGTTAAGTTCGCACACTATGTGATAACGCGGGTAAGAAAAGAGAACGAAGGACCGTGCGGTAGAAGACCGTAGGCCTAGAGGGACGAATTGGTCTGTGCTGAAAGGGTAATGAATTCAATGGAGGCCTGCCGTACCTGATGTTCCGAATGCAGGTTTTCGGGCGGCCGCCACTTGTAGTAAGCTCAAGGGACACTGGTTACTTCTTCTTGCGCACCAAACTATTCTTTTCTCGCGGTTTGTTGCGTATTTATTCAGATATCGTTTTATTCTCTCTTCAATTATAACAATTTTTCTTTCATTGCGTTCGACATTAACATGTGTCATTATTTCATTATTTTAAATTTGGCAGACAGGCCATAGTGCGGGTGATATGCGGAAAGGAGTTTGTAAGTGAAAAAAGTATGGATGACATGCGTGATGCGATAGTGGGCGAAAGAGAGGGCGATAACATTTCCCCCCGACCTTAAAGGGTTCCTTTAAAGAACTAAGCTGAACCAGAAAACTTAAAAAAATGCGAGACTCACGCTAATAAACATAAGAGAAAAAGGAAGTAATAATACTATTGGCTAGGCAGCGGACATAGTCGCACGACCGGGCGGGTAAAACTGCCTCTACTCGTCTTCACTGTGACAACACGGGTTGTGCCGTCCTTTGAAGGGTGAACTGCTTCCACAATGCCCAAAGGCCATGCGAATGGTGGCGTATTATCCACCTTTATAATCACCATTGAGCCAACAGCAATGGGTACTGATGGCGTGGTCCATTTTGCCCGCGATTGCAACTGATGCAAGTATTCGGCACGCCATCGCTTCCAGAATGACTGCACCATTCCATCTAAAAGGGCATGTCGGTCGAGCAGGTTAGCTGACTCGATGAATGGTGATGGAAGGGAAAGCAGCGGCGCAGTATTGAGAAAATGAGCCGGTGTTAGTGCTAATGGCTCAGCTGGATCGCTGCTCATAGCGGTTAGTGGCCGAGAATTTACCAGTGCTTCTATTTGGGTAAGGATCGTCAGCAATTCTTCATATGACAAAATTTGTCTCCCAATCACTTTTAACAGATGGTTTTTAACAATTTTGACCATACTTTCCCACACACCTCCAAAATGTGGAGAAGCCGGAGGAATAAACTTCCATTCAATTCTATTTTCGGCCAGCTCTCTCGTCAAGCATGGGCGGTAGTTATCCAGAAACTTATACAGGTCCCTCAAATATGAATTTGCGCCGACAAAGTTTGTCCCATTGTCCGTGTACAGACATTGCACTGGACCACGACGCGATAAAAAGCGCTTTAAAGCAGCTAGAAAGTTAGCGGTACTAAGCTCCGTCGCTATTTCAATGTGTAAACAGCGCGTTGTGAGACAGGTGAAAATACACAACCATGCTTTGCGACTTTTAACCCCTCTGCCACGAACAGGCGTATATTGCAACGGGCCGGCGTAGTCGCATCCTGTATGCGAAAACGCTTTGTCCACTTTGTTTACGCGACAGCTCGGAAGATCCGCCATAAGTGGGAACGATGCTTGGGGTTTCGCTCTAAAGCACGTATTGCATTTCGCAACGCGCTCGCGAATGACCCGACGGGCTGCGAGTATCCAATATTGGTGCCTGAGTAAGGACATCAGTGTTTCAGGACCGGCGTGTAAATGTTTCCTATGAAAGTAGTCAACTATTATATTGACCACGTGATCGCGGCGCGGAAGCACAATTGGGTGCTTTTGCGAATATTCTAGCGCAGCGTTTGATAGTCGGCCACCGACGCGGATTAAACCGTCTTTATCTAAGAACGGATTAAGCTTTTGTAAAGCGGGAGAACAAGATTTGTTATTTTTTATCTTGTCTATATCGTCACTGAAGTGCACTTTCTGCAACGATACAATTATTTTATTTTCAGCGAACTCCAGATCAGACCGAGTAAGCGCCGTGGCGCGAGGTTTTGGTTTTAAAATGCGGTAAACATAAACCTAGATGCGCAATAGTCTCGACCACGACGAAATTCGCTGCGCAAGTGAATAAAGCGGTGATTCTGTAGACTCCGTAGTTGTGGCGTGTGCGAGCCGCTTAAGCTCAGGCACTTCACCGATAGATTCACGATCAAGCTCTCTCAAAGGCCATTCTGATGGATGCTTAGAAGTCCATGGCGGCCCACTGAACCATAGAGGATGATCCACTAGCTTGGCTGGAGACAGGCCGCGTGACAAGCAATCCGCGGGATTTTCCAACCCAGCCACGTGATGGAAGCAGGTGGCGGGAATGGATTCAAGAATCTTGACAACACGGTTAGCAACAAACGTTTGCCAGCGGTGCGGTGAGGAATGGATCCAGCAGAGGACGATCTTAGAGTCGGTGAAGGCGTAAACTTCGTTTGTTTTATAACGTGGCTCAAAATTGTCCAAGACCTTGCGCATGAGCTTAGACAGGAGAACAGTTGCACATAATTCTAATCTCGCAACAGAGAGTGTTTTAAGTGGAGCGACCTTTGACTTGGAGCACACCAGTCGGACTGTCACTTCTGTTCCATTTAGAACTTGAAGGTAAACAACACCTCCGTACGCTCGTTCAGATGCATCACTGAACCCTAAAAGATTCACAGTACAGTCCTGTACTACTCCAAGATGGCGCGGTATATGGATTTCATTGAGCTTTGGCAACTCAGAGCAAAATTGTTCCCATAGATTCACGATATGGGGTGGGGGAACGTCATCCCAATCGCACTTGATTAACCAAAGCTCCTGAATAAGAAGTTTTGCGTGCAAAACAACGGGAGCTACCAAGCCCACATTGTCCCACAGACGTGCGACAGCAGACAAAATTGTCCTTTTAGTACACGCCGAGTCTGGCTCCGTGACTTTGAAATAAAAGTTATCACTAAGCTTGTTCCAGCACAAGCCCAAGACCTTTTGAGACACCCCCCGATCAATTTCAACGTCGGAAGCTCGATGCGAGGCGGGTATGGCTTCTAAAACAGCATTGGAATTAGAAGTCCATTTTACGAGGTCAAATTGACCGCATTTAAATAGGTCGATCAGCTCCTTAGAAGCGGCGATTGCCATGGATTCGTCCTGCTGCAGCGAGTTTTCTGACATTATGCTAAAGCATACGTCATCCATATATGTGCATGAGGATGCGATCGCCGCTGCTGTTGGAAACTTATGTCCGTCGTCTGCAATCAGCTGGCGTACGACGCGAAGGGCGTGATACGGACTCGACTTCATTCCGAAGCAAACACGGTTGAACTCGTATGTTGCGATGGGATCTTGCGGGCTAAATCGGAATAAGATCCGCTGGAATTGGCGATCACGTTCGCAAATGCCGATCTGCAGAAACATCTGACGGCAATCGGCTGAAAGGGCTATCTTAAACAAGCGAAAGTTTAAGAGGATTGAAAACAAATCCCCCTGTAGATTAGGTCCTGAGTGCAAAACATCGTTCAGGGATAGGCCTGAGCTGGTCTTGCTACTAGAATCTAGTACCATACGCACCTTCGTCGTTGATTTGTCCTCACGCACGACGGCGTGGTGCGGAATCGTGTAAGCAGGTGCGGGTGAGGCATCCTTCGAGTTCGTTACCTCCGATATGTACCCTTTATTGACGTATTCACGAATGATGTCGTCATAGGCGGTACGTAAAGTACTCGATGCCTCTAATTTCCTTTCAAGGCAAAGGAAACGCCTATAAGCAGCAGAGTGCGACTCTCCAAGCTTGAATACATCGTCGCGAAACGGCAACGCGACTGTGTATCTACCACTAGCATCCCTCGTAGTGGTGGCGTGGAAGTAGTCCTCGCATTCAATGTCATCTTGACTGTGAGCGGGCGGAGCGGACACCTCCTCAAGTTCCCAGAACCTTTTAAGGAGGTGGTCCATAGAATCTTGGACAAAAGCACAGCATGCGGATGTAAATTTTCGTGGCACCTGTAAAGCAGGGGCTGAACCCATTATTATGTATCCCAGTACCGACTGGATAGCCGGCGGTATTCCTTCCACCTCACTTTGAATAATCTTCGGCAGCAACAAATGCGGAAATATGGATGCACCCAGCAGTACATCTATTGTGGTGGGCGTATCAAACGTGTCGTCTGCTAGAGGGAGCCCTTGAACGTGCACGAAAGCGGACGTGTCCACAACGACTGACGGCAAGTCATCTGTAATGCGGTCCACTACAAGACCCGAAACGTCAAAGTTGGCGTCTTTGTTGAATCGCGAAAATATTTTAAAGTTTGTGGTACCCCTACTAGGTTTCTCGGCACCTCCAATGCCTCGCACAGTTACGCTCGACTTTTTATCATACGTCAAACCTAAGCGCATACAACAGTCTTCCGTGATGAAATTACTCTGAGAGGCGGAGTCAAGCAAGCATTTCACAAGATGTGTTCCACCCATACTGTCGTGAACAAGAACCTTCGCGGTCGACAATATTATTGTATTACGCGTCGTACATTTCACAGCTTGTCCCAACTCCTTGTTGTTTGCGACTGCGAGTACGTGCGGGGCAGTGGAAGTGTTACAAGTTAGATTTGACGGGGGCAGCGATGATATCGCTCCGTCACTCGCGGATGCGCTTGACACGTCATACGTCACGGTTTTTTCATTTTTGTCCTTATCAAAATGCAACATCGTATGATGCTTTTGACGGCAAAGTCGACATTTCAATTCGGAATTGCATTCGCGGGTTCTATGTTTAATGCTTAAACAATTGACGCACGCGTTATGTTCCTTAACACATTTGAAGCGCTCGGATGGCGATAAGTTATTAAAGGCCGGGCATTTGTATAAATGCTCGTGAACAATGCTGTCACAAATGCATTTACGTAAGTTCGCACTAGCCACATAACTTTGTGGGTTGGGTGCGAAGCTGCGCGGCGGCGGCGTCTTAGCGGGTTTGTCGCGCGAGGAAGCTGCGGCGGTGGTACATGGCTGCGTATTCTGGTAAATCCTATACTGACTCTTGACGAAGTCGGCGAGGTTGTCAAAGGAAGGAATCTTGACGTTTCGGTACTCCATTTCAAATGCTCGAATAGTTTCTTGATCCAACTTCTTTAATGCAACATGGAGCAGCATGTAGTCAGTTAAGTCGCTGAGTTTAAGCGATTTAAGCGCGTTCGCGGCTGTGACAAACTTGTCAATAAATGTCTGAAGATTGAATGAAGAAGCGGGCCCATTAATCTTTAAATTGAGCATTTGATCCATGTATGTAGCGGCGAGAGTGCGCTTGTCATGAAATCTGTCGATAAGACAATCGAGGATCAGCTTATAATTGTCAGCGCAAGGCGTTATGCCCGCGAAGACAGCTTGAGCTTTCGGTGACAATTTCCCTATAAGATAGAATAGCCTTTCGTCATCTGTAAGCGACAGGTTGTCGTGCACTCTTGTTTTGAAACTTGCGTAGAATAGCGGCCAGTTGCGTATGTCGCCATCAAACGCCATCAGTTCCATCGCTGGCAAAGAAGGTCTGGCTCGCTCCACCGTTGTTGGCGGTAAAGCGACCGGCGGCGGTGCGGCGGCTGGTTGAAGTCGTTTGATAACCCTTCTAATGCGGCAGTATAATTCTTCGAATGCTATAATCGGCTGATAATTAGGAACAGCAGCAGTCTTACTCCTAAGCAGCATGCGATTATGCTCGTTTACCAATTCCTTAAAGTCCGAGCGAATTTCCTCGATGGTGTCAACTGCATCGAGAAAACTCTCTCGACTTGCTTCATCGGTATCCACAACCAGCGATTTATTATAAATATCTTGAACGAGTGTAAAGATTATATTGCGTTTCGCCTCGAGCATCGACAGTTCGTATTCATAATACTCGCTGTCGACACTTTCGGGTTTTAAATGTAATTTCGCCATATTGCGAAGCGGCTAAAATTGTTGTACGTGGACTACGCGGTGCGGTCTATGCGAATAAAAATAAAACGATACGTATATTATACCTACGAATAGGAAAACTCTTATAATATGTGCCTAAACTGCGGGAGCGGTTATGTTTAAATAGTTTAGGTAATTTATAAGGGCGGTGCGGGAGAAATACGCGATAAATGAATGAATGAGATGTGGCGCGGGGTGCGAGAAGAAAGGAGAAATCCGGTTCGAAGGACCAGAAATGATAACGCGGGTAAGAAAAGAGAACGAAGGACCGTGCGGTAGAAGACCGTAGGCCTAGAGGGACGAATTGGTCTGTGCTGAAAGGGTAATGAATTCAATGGAGGCCTGCCGTACCTGATGTTCCGAATGCAGGTTTTCGGGCGGCCGCCACTTGTAGTAAGCTCAAGGGACACTGGTTACTTCTTCTTGCGCACCAAACTATTCTTTTCTCGCGGTTTGTTGCGTATTTATTCAGATATCGTTTTATTCTCTCTTCAATTATAACAATTTTTCTTTCATTGCGTTCGACATTAACATGTGTCATTATTTCATTATTTTAAATTTGGCAGACAGGCCATAGTGCGGGTGATATGCGGAAAGGAGTTTGTAAGTGAAAAAAGTATGGATGACATGCGTGATGCGATAGTGGGCGAAAGAGAGGGCGATAACACTATGATTTATGGTTCAATTTTCATTTCATCGACTTGTTTCTCAGATTATCTTTTACGACAACTGTGACTTACTCTAATTGAACTTTTGATTCGCGGATGTTTGGAATATTTTCGGGGAGTACTAGACCGTAAGGCATACTAGTATTTTTTTGCCTTTTCTAACAACTTAAAGCCCGGATTCCCGGGGCATATCCATACTAACATAATGATTGAGGTCGTTCACCCCATGTCGAATCCAAAGAACCGATCACTGGTTATTATATTGGATGCGCAGGGCATTGAACGCCTTCTTAGTATAATTTGTCCACAGGCTGCACGTGTAAAAGTTCTGACAAAATGCCTTAAACACCGTTATTTTGACATTCCAATCACAACGCGCAAACCTGCAGGACAACATATTACACCGTACGGCCAATGCCCTGCGCTCCCTTTCTAAGTCCTCGTCATCTTGGAGATTGTCGGTCACCCGATGTCAAAGGTACTACAAGAGTAAAACGGGACCCTATTACTAAGACTCCGCTGTCCGTCCGTCCGTCCGTCCGTCCGTCCGTCCGTCCGTCCGTCCGTCCGTCCGTCCGTCCGTCCGTCCGTCCGTCCGTCCGTCTGTCTGTCTGTCACCAGGCTGTTTCTCACTGATACCGTGATAGTACCAGCTGAAATTTTCACAAATGATGTATTTCTGTTGCCGCTATAACAACACAGAATAAAATAGTTTTTTTATAGATAGTACGGAATAGGTAGTACGGAACCCTTCGTGCACGAGTCCGACTCGCACTTGGCTGGTTTTTATTTAATTTTATAATTCTATGGTATGTAGGTATGTTAGTCTTTAAGGTATTTGTTAATTTGCCTTAGATGTCCGTAAATGGTATTTTTATTTTTTTATTGAAGGAGGTTTCTCTAATGATAATTCTAAGTTTGACATTGATGTAAAAGAAAAATGATAATTCTTATTTAATTCTGGCTCATTTTAGTAAGAAGTAGGTATTTAGCAGACAGTAGATGACAAGACCATTATACACATTAATAACCCGATATAAATAAGCATGCAATTGAAATTAATATATATTAACAAATTTTATTGTTTACACACAAAATTAAAAAACCGAAGAATTGAGAACTTCCTTATTTTTTGACGTTGATTAAGAATTTACAACACTTCTTAACTAAACTAATTTAGTAAGTATATCCCATTTTATTCACAAAAGGTTGCTGAAAACGAAATCCAGCTTACACAAATGTGAGTTGACATTTTGTCTCCTAGCCGTAAAGGGACTTCGAAGGACACACGCTTAGCTCATAAAAGTCACATAAGTCTGTTAAGATACAAACAACTTACGCCTTTTTTGAAACTATAGCTTTAGAAGACGAAGAATGGACGGCGAATTCCATTTTCTTATCAGATTTTGAGCCTAAGCTCTTGCTAAGGACGTGCGGTCTTGATAACCTTATGGTTCTAACAATAGAGTTTATATTTGCTTATCGGCGCGCATTCGGAAGATGTTACGTCCGATAGTTGGAAGCAAATCGCGCCCACCTTTTGTTTGCATACGATTTGAAAAAAGCCTTAATTGGCTGTGTTAGGGTGTGTTTTCAATTGGCGAGTTCTCGTATTTTTTTCACGAAATTTAATTCAATCTGTGGAGCGGGCGTATAAATTTGTAAATGGATTGACGGTCTAGATCCCTTTCCACATGTCGTGACTCGGGGGACATTCAAATACAAGACTTACAGTAGGATTCAGTTTGAAGCTTTCATAGCCCAGCGGCGCCTGCGAGTCGGAAACGATAACGCAGGTTAAGCAAAGATGGCAGTGGTCAGTCTTTGGATGGGTGACCGCCTGTTTGAGTGGTTACTATAAAAGAGCGCTTCCGTGCTTTGGAAGGCACGCTAAGCAGTTGATCCCGGATGCTGTCTATGACAGTAGTCGTTAAGCCGAGTTAGAGGCCTTCGGGCGGCTTATGAACCTCTAACAGTCGAGTTGCCAACTCACTTGAGAAAGGGGGGACAGCTGTCACTTGCGTCCGCAGGAGCTACCTACCACAACCCTGCACGTGTCCCCTGGGTGGTACTAAAAAGTGACAAACTCAAAAAGGCCAAATAATGTATGCCATACGATTAAATAAATAAGTTGGGAGAATTCTAATCTAAAGCGCTCTGCAGCTGTTCGAGAATCAATTATTGAGTAATTCCTGATTTCTTCTTTGATAGTATTTTACCTCAAAACAAGGAACCCTTGTGACGTTTCACTTAATTGCATTTCACCTCGTTGCTATGGGCGTGTTGGTCCAACTGACGACTACAGACTGATCAACGTTAAGGCTTGACATGTCAAATTTTGGTAAAAATTAGTTGTTTAGTAACCAGTTTATACAATAAAGCTGTTATAACGTAACAATTTTCGTGTCGGAAAATATATGTCATAATCTGCAAGATATGAGAAGTAACATAGCTTTCATAGAAATCCATTTTAACATAAGAAAGTAGAAAAAAAAAACTAAGCCAACCCTATTTTTTCACTTGTAACCAGTTTACTGCTCCATTTTTTATCAGAAAGAAATGACATTTTATAATCTTCTTGATAAAATAATGAACAATTACATTATTTTCTTACTTACTTAAATTTCTTCTCGTTTTCTGAAATATACCGAAAAACTTATCCGAGCTTTCGAACACGCACTTCCATCTCGCTCACGCGTGTGCTCAGTGAGAGGGAGAAAATACCATGAACGTGCGGAGCCTTAAGCGCAATTTACACATGCAAGAAATTGCATGCAAGTTTAACTACTTCGCGGGGTTTGATAGATGAATTGAACTCAGCATCCTCGGTACCCCGCAATGTAATGAAACTTGCACGCAATTTCTTGCATGTGTAAATTGCGCTTTAAACATAACACCGGCAGCTGTCATCCCATAGAAACTAGCAAAACTTGAAACTTGCAAACTTGAAACTTGCAAACTTGAAACTTCCAAAACTTGAAACTTGCAAAACTACAAAAACTTGCAAAATTTGAAATCTACCTGAAAACAAACTTCACATATGAAACCCGGCAAATGAAAAATTGGCGGGTAGATCTTTTTATTGGAAAATACCTATGTGTTAGTCTATTAATAACTTTATGAAAATGAAATATGTTTGAAATTCTAGAAGTAGTAGTATAACTCTTTATTGTACAAAATAAACATATCAGACAATTAACAACAAGATAAGTTATGTACAAAGGCGAACTTACCCCTATGAGGGATCTGGTGGAATTGTGTATTGATTTGTGTTTTTATTGGTTAAGTTTTAATATAGTGTGAATTTTATTTCTTACTTACTTATACTCTATTCTATTTAAATTTTTGACGAATTTAATTGATCTTCCTTAAAATTCTTTTAGTTAAAATTAATTAATAAATTAAATGTTGTATTTCCTTTTTAACTTTAATTTATATTTTATTTGGCGTATGGTAATTCATATTGCATACATACTATGAAATAATAGTACATTACTTACCTAGGGCGGTTAAACAAAGAATATCTCAGATCGCAGGTATTTGACGATAAATATGCGCTCTGAGGCTTACTTTATTACCGCCCGTGGTGAGTACAACATTTTACGTCTCTATCTGGCCATCAGGAAGTGGGGTTTTCCGCACGCATAGCGTGCGGTAATTCCTATTTTATGGCCAGGTATGACGTAAAGAATCTAATCTAATCTTGTCAAACTTTCCACAGACTAAACTTTTTTTTTCTGAACTGAAAAACATAGACGAGGTAAAATTATACTTTTTAAATTATTTGCGACGATGCATCAAGCTGTCTGTAGTCGTAAGCGGTCTGTAGTTGTAAGAAACGAAACGAACACCGCTTACGACTACAGACAGCTTGATGCATCGTCGCAAATAATTTAAAAAGTATAATTTTACCTCGTCTATGTTTTTCAGTATCCCTTTGTGTCTCAATTGTCTATTATTTTGGTCGCTAAAATGTTTAGTAGGACTTCACATCGATGGTATTTTTTTTTGGTTGCTAATACTATATTGAGCCGAGACATACCACGGTATGAGATTAGGTGGAAATGTAGGAATTATTGCTTTCGTGGTCAGATACTTACAAAGGTAAAACAACGTCCGAAATGGACAAACTGTTGATGCTATTTTTTTTTTTTTTTTACCACAATGTACACAGTTCTGACGATAAAAATGATCTTATCTTATCTTAAAAGGGTAACCGGAGTCCGCTGGATGCGGGTGGCGAAGGTTCGATCATTATGGCACTCTTCGGGGGAGGCCTATGTCCAGCAGTTGACGGTTTTCAGCTGATATGACGATGAAAGAAATAATTGTTGTTAGGAAATATAACTTACATATCGTAGTTACGTAACTTTCAGGTCAAATCGTACTAGTATTTCATCTCTCAGAAAAATATGCAGAGTGCTTCAGAAACTTGGATCGGTGATGACGCCTTGGTACTGTCCGACTCAGACGTCCCATCCGATTCAGATTTTGGATCGACATCTATCCATATATACAAATGCATGGCTCGGACGCCTTTATATAGCGGCTCGAGCGACAGCGGCAGCGGCGCCCGATACGGGTGAGAGAGAGATCCGAGCGCGGCCTCTCGCTCCCACGTAGTGCACGCCGCTGCCGCTGCCAGTCGGCGGAGTCCTAAGGCAGTTCCTTACCTTACCAAATGTATTATTGCGTGAACTATCAGGGCAACTGATTCAATCTCCAGTTTAAGGATGAGAATCCACCAGAATGCGAGGTTGGGAGGCCCCAATTCAAATCGGTACATTCGTTTAGGAGCTACGATGACACATACAGACACACATGCAGACAGACACATAGACACACAGACACTTCAAACTTATAACACCCCTCTTTTTGCGTCGGGGCTTATAAATCCACTAATAGCATTCCTTTTGGTCACAGATGGCACCGTTTGGCTACGAGCCTCCCTGGCTGTTTTTGTGTGTCTGTGTATCAGTGTGTCAGTCTGGGGCATCATAGGTTCTTTTAATATTGATCTTTGAAATGAACATATCGGAGGTTTTCAACTGTTTTAAGTGGTTAATTATGTATGTACACCTCTTGCCTGATAAAGTCACAAATTATTAGCAAGTGTGGCCCGCGTCAATTACGTTAGCTACCTACTATATGGCCCTTAGCGGTTAAAAGGTTGCCGGCCGCTGCTCTACGGCAACAGCCTGTAAAGTTACGACCATAAAACACCTTTCCAAACATTATTCATCTTATTTCCCTACCAATACATCAGCCAGGTCCATTATCAAGGCCCCGCATATCATAAATCAAACCACCAAATTACACATGCGGGTGACATTACTATGTTAACATACGTTTCCTTTGACTGATATAGCGTTGCGACCGCAAACGTAAGTTTGCAGTGTAAGGGACGAGCACATATGCTCGGTCCCCGGTTTTATGATTCTTTTTTAATATTTTTAATGTGAATTGGATATGTACATGTATTTAGGAATTTTTGCTTTTTTGGTGTTACCGTTTTGACGCGTAGTGGTATGAAAATAATGACTGAATGACTCACTTTTAGAGAGTCATGGCACAGTGGAATGCTATACGATGTACGAGTACCTTACTGAGCTGTTATTCTGAAAGCCTTCACTCACCTAACCTCAAACGAAACCAGTGTGAACCAGACCTTTAGTTACGCTTAGTTACTACGAATCTCAAAAGATATATACTAGGGGTGACGGGTGAGGTGAGGTAAAAACCAGTAACAGAATGACAGCAAGAGGCTGCAGCCACCTCCTTAACGGAAATCCGGGTGACGCCAGTCTGTTTTTAGTGGGTATGCTCTTCCAGTCACCATCAGTCGGATGGCGGCGGGAGGAGGGAGTTCCACATAACCCCCAAATAGCCTTCCCCTCTCCGGGGGTATGCATAAGGCATTTTCACACCGTCATCATCATCATTACTTAAGAGCCTTGCTCTTGTCGGTGGAGTAACCGCCACTTTTCTCTGTCCATTGCAAGCCTCTTGACTTCCTCATATGACTCGACATCAGCTTTATCTTTTATTTGGCTAGAATATGTTAGCCTAGGCCTTCCTCTGCCTCTCTTGCCTTCAATTTTACCCTCCAGGATGTTTAGGAAGAAACTGTCGTGCCGTATCAGGTGGCCCACCATCTTGCCTCTCCTATTTCTTATATATCCTAGCAAAATCTTTTCTCATCTACCATCCTTAAAACTTCTTCGTTTGTCTTTCTCTCTGTCCAGCTAATCCTTTCCATCCTTCGCCAGCACCACATTTCGAAGGCCTCCAGTCGTTCTCTGTCTCTCTGGGTTAGCGTCCACGACTCGCTCCCATATAAAGCAATGCTCCAAATGTAAACTTTGTCACTTCACACCGTCAAAAAAAAAAAAAAAAAAGGAGGCTGCAGCCAAAATACTACTACTTGCTTGTGGAGTTGTAGCAAGTAAGGTCGTCAAGAGCTCCCGAGAATGCGCTGTGCAGAGAGTGAGGGACCCGCATTTATTTTCAACACAACGCATATTGCACGTAGACCTGATGGTCGTTGGGGTGGAAAGGTCCCCAAGTGGTGACCACTAACTAGCAGGTGCAACGTGGGTAGATAAGGTAGCGGGTGTCCGCTGAATGCGGGTGGCGCAGGACCGTTCACTTTGGCACTCTTTAGGGGACGCCTATGTCCATCAGTGGACGTCTTTGGCTGATATGATAATGATCAACACAACGAATCATCAGAGTCGCATGCGTCCATAGACTGCGGTGTCTATACGATGGTATAAGCATACGGCCTGCCTCATAAGCAGGCATCGGAGTATTTTTAGCATGGTAAGACTAAAGTGAGCTATGGAGTCGTTGTAAGCATTCAAATTAAATTTTTACTCATACTCATCCTCATTCATTTAATTTATGAATTAAATAATAACTATAAAATAATACACCAGCATCTTCATTGACGAATAACAAATACCTAATATGAAGGGTCCACGGAAAAAATATGTCTAGTTAATTTTGTCACGCAATAGTTGATAACAAGCGCAACATTTTGACATCAAAATCTCATTTTCAAAAAAAAAGTGACCAGACATTTTCTTTCCGTGGACCCTTTTATATTTTTTTTCTACTCGTCGAATTTAATCTTTGAATTTAGATTTCGTACACGAAACTAAGATCACATACTTTTTAATCCTGGAGCTCCACGAGCTCGTCGCGGAGCTCGTATAGTTTCATAAGATAACCGCCAGCAGTCATCTTATTAATCCAGGAGCTGTATAAGATAACTGTGAAGACATCAACGCGCAAAATTACTAAGCTGCTGCGCTTCATTTCAGCAGGGCGATTTTCAATAAATACCAAGTTTGTTTAATAAATTATTATTTCCGTTGACTCGTAGAAAAAGTATTGTATACAATAGTTATTTAATTAGCTTTTTAAGTCTCGTACCTTAATTAGGCCACTCAGCAAGCTTCGTGGCCTAAACGTGGTACTCGACTAAAAAAGCATCCATTATATAACGATTGCATAAACTACTAATTTGTTATTCGGCAATGAAGATGGTGATGTATGTAGCGGAAATCGCCCACGACGTATGCGCCCGCTAAGCGGGTTTCTGGCAGTGAATGTGTTAAGTGACCTATAGGCTTTATTCAGACGTAACACACCCATACCACAACCACCAACCGGCGATAATTTATATGAAAATAAATAGTTTTATTCACACTGCATCACCACTTTACCGATGCGTTGTGGTGTGGTTGTGGTTCGTGTGAACAGGCCCCATAAGTAGCCCAATTTCATCTTATTTGAGCGAATAGTTTCAAAACTAAACGTAGCCGAACAATCTCATTATATTTTAAATTGTTTCGTTCACGTTCTGGTTATCTTGCTAGCCCGGGCTTCACGCGGCACGGGAGACAAGCAACAGTAGGTCCAGGGACCGTATAACGGTATTATTTCCATGCAAAAATTTCGGTTTTATTTGACACAGTCACACACACATTGCAGGAACACGCGCAACGCCATCTCGGGTCTGTTAGTGACATGGCTTAACTACTTCCCCAAGTCTCACAATTAATGTGGAAGGTTGCGATCATAGGCTCGCTGCCTGCGCCCTGTTCTCCGTTGGCGACCGGGATCCATGGAAGTATACTCCCTTTCTGATTCGGCAGCCTCTTTATTCGTCATTATGGCCACGCAGAAGGAAAGGACCGCTTTCCAGGACCTGTCGCTGTCCGCCATATGGTGCCTATAGGTAGTTTCGCGATAGTTGAGGCCACGCACACAACAACACTGTCATGTAATGACAGCGAAATTTTGAAATTAATGTTCTAATATTGTACCGATAGCAAGTTCAACAGTGAATCGCAAGAAAGACCAAAAAGTTCCTATAAACTATTTTGTTAAGTATTAATATAAGTACAATTCATCGACTTCAAAGAAAACAAAAAATAATAGATCTTAACCGATTGTATTTAAATAAATGGGTTATATGAATAAATAAAGGTCAGATATGCGTAAGTATATGAACGTTTCACAATATTTTCAGAAAAACTCAAGAAAAAGAAGAAAGATATACGATAATGGGAACCTAGGATTGGTGATTTAACCGAAAACGATAACCTTGTAATCAATCTTAACGAATCAGATGAAGATATGCCAAGTGACGATGGTATATAAAAAAGGATTTTTTATTTTATTTTTTACTGTTAATGATAACTTTTCAAAATATAATTAAGCGTTTTTATTTACATTCACTCACTCATTTCATTCATTCACCTTTTTTGCAATCAGTACTTCATAAAGTTGTGTGTGTAATCATTCGCCTCAACTCCCGTGAACCTATATAATTTTTTCATATCAGATTTTGCATCCAGCATCTGCTGGTCTGTCTCTTCCGGGCAGCTGTCACAGCGTTATTGCTGCAAAAAGTCACTCTAAGATTTTTAGATACTTAATTTCGAACCCTGCGCCAGCGTAAAACACATTCGAATAATTTAATAAATTTACACTTTGTTTTAAATATGCTTAATCGTGCTACTGCAACATATCCACTGTTCACGCTCTGTGACAACCGCTCACCGCGTTTAGAAAACCTAGAGTGAACAAACTACCGATACATCCCAATACTTATCGATGAAAAAGAAGATTCAAACAGCTCGGCGCTTCTTTGCTTTTCGTTATTTTTATTGGACTTGCGGAGATTGGCTTAAATTCTGTAAAGTTGATCGTTTCTTAGAAAATGGATTCAATATTTTTCTGTGTGCTTTTATCCGTATGCTCCGTTGTTACGGATCCATTTATCGTTTCCTATAGAAAGATTTTATACTCTAGCTTTACCGCTAAATTTCTTTTTTATTTCTAATTAATAGTACTTGGACTCGGTACTGTAAATATACCTACGTCTATACTTAATTTTTATGTTTGAAGTGTAGTTCGACAAATTAATTCATCACTCATCAGTCTAATAAAATGAAATAAATACTACTCCTCTAATTGCATTGTACAAAGTAATGCACGAATAATAATTCTAAAATTTATTAGAAAATGTACTTAAACATGGTTCATGTAAACTTGTTCTTCACTATCTTCTCGCCGAAATCTTCGTACTGGCTCTTAGTCACCCAGATTTTAGGATCTGGCATGCCTGCGAATTTTATCACTTTTAGCTATTGTACTTTTTCAAAGCAGTATGTGAAATCCCCAACAGTGTGGTTTAGCGTGGTATCCTATAAGATCACCTGACCCGATAACCCAGGTGATCGTATACCCCAGAAATAAATATTACTTTTTCTGGGATATCCTTATGGATATGATTTTGTCCACAAAAATCACCCAGGTAGTGCTGGATGCCAGCGTACAATACGATCACCTGGGTGATCTTACTGGATAAGTTCGTCCACTAGAATCATTTGCAAAGTAATATTACTTTCTGGGGTACATCCTACTGGATTTAATTCTGTCCACTAAAATCACCCAGGGGATCTTGCTGGATGCCAGGTGTACAATATTTAGGATCACCTGGGTGATCTCATAAGACATATTCGTCCAATGCGATCACCTGGGTGATCGGGTCAGGTGATCTTAAAGGATACCGCGGGTTTGGCGCGGGGACGTTTGCTCACCCATGGGAGGAGGCCTGTGTCCAGCAGTTGGGCGTGTATAGGCAGATGAGGCTTTAGTACTGGGAAACTGATGCTAAATTATGTATTACATTACATTATGGAAAGACACATGACTGCTTCTACATGAACTCCGAGAGCAAATGCGTTGATTATTACAGAAAAAACCCAATCGATAGCGATGTGGGCTGATAATATTGAAAATCAGTTTTGGAAATCGGTCCACAATTGACAGAGTAAATCGACGAACAAACATAATAGTACATTGTGCATTAAGGGCCGTAAGAAGGAGATTACTAACGAGAGTCTATTAGAAGCCCGACGCCAAAGGCGGAGGGCTTTTAATGAGTCGAGTTTGTAATCCCCTTACTGCCCGTGATACACACAATGTTTTTCATCACATTTGCGAGGAAATCAATAACTACAAAAGACAGAAAAATCTAAGTTTCATACAACCGCACCACTCAAAAATTGACGAAATTGACAACTTCACTTACAGATTTGAGGAGGGCGCGGGGCGTGGCGCATCATGGCCTGCTAGATTTTTTTCAACCAATCACAGAGAAGAATTCTTGTGACGCGCGGCCAACTAGATTTGCCAACCAATTTGTTTGATTTGTTTTTATCCAATCAGATCATACACAAGCTCATAACTCCCTAGGGAGCTATAAATCCATAACTCCCGCGGGAGGTAAATCGGGTATAGCTGCTCTATAAACTTGCCTATAATACGAGCAAGTGTGATGAAAAAAAAACATACCTACAGTTGACATATAACCTCCTCCTCTTTCGAGGTCAGTTAAAAATAAACGAGACATGTCTAAAAAATACGGTGGTTAATACATATTATTTGCGAAAACAACTGCTTTCAGATTATCAGTTCCTTTACCGCCTGATTGTTACTGTAGCTTTTTAAAGCGTGCAAGTCCAGGGCACTCCCATGCGCGTTGCCAGTTCCAGCCTTTTAAAAAACCTTTTTACTCCTTTCTTGAAGAACCCGATACTGTAGGTCCCTCGGGAAAACCACGGCAGGCCGTTGATTCCACAGCCAGAGTGTTCATGGGAGGAAACTTCTCTGGGACCGTACCGTGCACGACCATTTAGCTCCAAGGTGTGAAGAGGATCGCGCTGCCGATGGCGAGCGGTGCGATGGCAGAATGTGGCCGTAGGCACCATGTATCTACATATCTATATTTTCCAATACGTACCTGCAAATGTGGCGCCGCCTAACCACGATAGGGCGTAGGCCTCGTCCGATGAATACACGTTGACTGTCCCATTGCTCAGAGTCTCCAGGTCTTGTTTCAACCTGCAACATATTGAGGAAATAACCACAGAATAAATACACGGAGGTGCGAGAGAGCCGATTTTAGCTGAAGTGGCAAGAGGTACGAGCTTCGTATAACCACAGAATAAATAAGGCAAAACCTTAAAGGGCTTACTAATGATACGGTCCCTTAAACGCGAATGACAATCCCGGATTGGCTTAGAAAGGCAAAAGAAGCATTGTCCCGGACGCTGTTAAAATCAGCTGTGAATGTGAATGCAATCAACGAGGCCTTTCTCCTTCTATGACGGTTATGTCAAACTATCTGACCTTCCAAGGTGTACTAACCTGGGGCAAGAACCTTCACTGGGCCAGCGTAAGGATAACAGAACAGCCCACTTCTTCTCATCGACGAGAGGAGTGCCAGCAGTTGGAGTAAATGCTGATAATGATGATGATGATCTTTGATGCATGGACCTTGGACATAGTCCTGGGACCATTGGTATGCCTCCAAAAGGCACCACACCGCCCTTAATCTCCGCTCGCGGTCACACATCTCAGCGGCTTGAATGCCTTGGGCAAGGGGAATACACCCCAGTCAGTCCGGAGGTGATAGCTCCGTTTGACAGATTACTTCTAGATCTTACTGGCAACTGCGATAAGTAGAAAAGCACTATCACTCTATCACCGAGAGCCACAAAACCAACGATACTGCTTGGTTTCGAGGTTCCATTGTGCTTGTTAAATTAAACGGAATGGGCATAACTGTCTAGGGCTTACTGATGACACGGTTCCTGAAATTTGGACCCCAGACTGCTTCATAGGAGGCATCGTCCCTGACCATGTTTAAATCATCTATCAAGAAGATCTATTAACTATCTGTTCTGCCAGGGAGTACTAACCTGGGGCACAGCCCTGGTACCATAGACATGCCTCCACAAGGAACAACACCTTCCATCAGCTCCGCTCGGAGGTCAGGGTCGCACATCTCGGCGGCCTTGTAAACTGCCTTGGGCAAGGAGAGTACGTCCCATTCTGGAGCCGCTAGCTCTGGTTGGAAGAGGATTTCTCCTGAAAATGTTAATGGTTTTTTTAGGTTATGAACACAGTGAAAATCGCCTAATATATGGTGCTAACGAGTTCAACAGGGCTCTAAGTGTCTTTATAATTTACTCGTTGCCCATAAAATATAACGATATTAGTATAGAAGTAAAGCTTAGTATATTCTTGCTTTTGAGTGGCAATGGCAACACTCCATGGGAATCGCTTTTTCATTGATTTTCAGCATAAGGACTAACCTGTCATGAACGCTTCGTTGCTGATGTCGATAACTTTTCCATTAGGCAGAGTAAAACTCCTTCTCCCTGTCTTCCTGTTGTAAGCGGCATTCTTTGTTATGTACCCTATCTTCTTTAAATCGCGAAGTGTTCGTTGCGAAGTAACGTGGATATTTCTCTCTGCAAGGGAACGAAGGTTTAGATTGTAGCGGTGTTTGAGACAATCGCTTCTAAAGACGAAGGTTTCAAGCGGTTATTCCAGTTTTGTCAAGAATTCAGAAACAGAGAGGATCTCCTTTAAAAGTTTGCTCTTGTTCTGGGTTAGTATTATAAACACTATTTATGGTTTAGCCAAGGATCAAAGTCACCCAAAGGGCAATGGAGAGGGCTATGTTGGGAGTTTCTCTGCGTGATCGCATCAGAAATAAGGCTATCCGCAGCAGAACCAAGGTAACCGATATAGCCCTCCGAATCGCTAAACTTAAGTGGCAGTGGGCGGGGTACATTGCACGTAGAACCGATGGCCGTTGGGGCGGAAAGGTTCTCAAGTGGCGACCACGTACCGGAAGGCGAGGCGTCGGTAGGCCATTTGGCACTCTTTGGGGGAGGCCTATGTCCAGCAGTGGACGTCTTTCGGCTGATATGATGATGAGGATTTATGGTTTATTCTTCTTTGGCGGCACGTCGCGGTCGTATGTTGCGACCTGTCGCGCGCCTTCGACACCGCCGACCACGCACTCGTCGCAGACAAACTTGCCCACTACGGGATACGCGGCCCGGCCACACAGCTAATATTGTCATTTATGACCGATAGGGCCCAAGTAGTCGTTGGAGAGGGGGGGAGCGTCGTCTCGTCAGAACTACGAAACCTGATGGGTGTACCATAGGGATCGTGTCTCTCCAACACCCTGTTCGGTATACTGCTGAACGACCTGCCAGAGGCCATCGATGGTGCGGAGATATTTATGTATGCCGATGACGTCACGGCGGTTGTCAGCGCGCCAGTTGAGCGGGAGTTGGAAGGAACGCTCAATAGTGTGATGGGGCAACTACACATTTGGTTCCGGTCGAACGGTCTAGCTTTGAACAAAGAAAAAACTAGTTTCATGAGGTTCAAACTAAACGGCCATCCGAGTTCGTCCCTGAGAGTGCGTGCAGGTGATGCCCCATACAGCATGTAACCTGCACACGTCTCCTTGGATTCAACCTGGACAGTGCACTGACGTGGGAGACACACATCGAAGAGGTATGCGGGAAGCTCGGACGTGCGTGCTTTGCACTTCGGCGCCTGGCGCGCACCGCCGGGAGACCCGCAGTGAGAGAGTGCTATTTCGCGACAGCGCACTCAATCTTGACATATCTTGGCATGGAGTTGTGGGCCCGTGCTTCTGACTGGACTCATGCATTCTCAATGCAGAAGCGAGCCGTTCGCGCGATGGTCGGAAAGCCGGTAGACGCCCCCGCGCGGGATATTTTCAGAGAGCTGAAGATACTTCCCCTACCGTGCTTATTTATCTACAACCTGCTGCGTTGTTCACGCATGACCATATAGATACGTTCAAATGTACAGGCGTGAACACCAGCTATCCACTGCGTAGCAATAAACATAAAAATAGACTGGTCGCGGAGCCGCACAGACTCGCTAACTCAGATCGTTCATTGTATTATCTAGGCCCATCGGTTTACAATCGCCTACCCGATGCAGTTAGAGACGCAGCCACTCCCGCCAGATTTAGAGGTAGATTGAAGAAATATCTGATGACAGAACTGTTCTACAGCTATGACGAGTTCTTCGACCTACCGCTCACATTGTGAGATTTACATACACATTTGTAACTTACAATATGTTACCTTATTAATTATTATACTTACCTTATTTAAGAAAAATGAGATTTATACCTACAGAATTTTTTTAAATCATAATAGCCTACATAACAACATACATGTTAGTTAGATAGGTATCCAATTTCTGTATGACATATAACAATTGTTACGAATAAATATTTGTATTTGTATCTTTGCGGTGCTAACACAACTGACAGCGCAACGCGACCTCAGACGAGAAAATCTATCTCTTTCTAATTTGCGCAGTGCGATTGAGACAGGAGCCACTGCGGCGTGTGCAAGTTGGCAGCAAGTGTGTGCCCACCAGTAACAAGACAAGACTTACCTTCCAACAGCATTCTGCCCTCCTCTTAATAATTGCAAATAAGATAGGAGGTCTAGCACAACACCAGCCTTAGAGAATAGATTTCTAGAGGAGCTATATGCATTGCTACAATAAGGAACGGAAAGGCTCCTATGCAGCTAAATTAAGAACTGGTCTTAAAATGGCTGAAGGCTTAACAACCTACCTACTTAATTTGGGCGGGTAATGGTTTATTTGCCGCAACATAATACTCACTCAGTAGCGGCACATAAAAAAAAAGTGGAACGAAGACAAGGACAACGAATGACATGTCCCATTCTGTCACACTTATT
The DNA here is from genome assembly GCA_963854355.1 of Epinotia brunnichana. Classification (NCBI taxonomy): domain Eukaryota; kingdom Metazoa; phylum Arthropoda; class Insecta; order Lepidoptera; family Tortricidae; genus Epinotia; species Epinotia brunnichana. Next base: position 868,908 of record OY977935.1, on the reverse strand, counting down.
GAGATTGTTAGATATGTTATTGTTATTACCATAGCTTGCATTTGTTATTATAGGTTCATGACACCAGCAGACTTGGCAGCAAGTTGACAGCAACAAGTGCCTTCCAACATCTTGCTGATGTCATGCTTGCGAGGCTTGGGTCAAGTGGTGACAGTAACAAGTACCTGCCAACATCTTGCTGATGTAGCCGTGCAGTGCGAGGCTCGGGATGCCCGTACTGGTCTGCGCGTAAGCAATCAATCCGCCTTCGTACACCGGCGCTATGTCCACCTTGTCGTATCTGGAGACAAGGTTTGAACCGATTTATTAATCCGAAATTTTAGGAATTTTTTGTAACATACTCAAATGGTTTCAACTAAAGCCACTTCTGGATTTGGTGGGGCGGAATCGGTATGCGAAGTTAAACGAGAGCTCAGCTAGTTCGAATATAAAAAGAGACAAATACCCCATATCAATGCATATTCCAGTTGTAAACCCGCTCCCGTACATGGTCAGAACACCCTGAGACTGGATACATAGACCGATGCAGTTCAGCGTTTCGAAGATGATCTCGCAGCATTTGATCCTGAGAAAATACAATAAGCATAGGGTTTTGTTGGATATCCAAGAGCCGCAGATGTACACGAGATAGCCCGAGTGCACGCCCTGTCTCAGAACTCGTAGCTCCGGACAGGGACTGTTAAGGTTCCCATACACCGCTGACAGTCTGCCTGTATCGTGCCAGCGCGTGCCCTCGAGCCTCTTCGACCCTTTCTCGCGCATAGCCAACGCCTCCGCGTCCTTGCAGCAGAACTGCTGGCTGGATGAGCCACCGGAACGGAACGGAGCAGCCCGTTGGATAACAAAGAGTGCGAGGTGCTAACGCGCAATCAGAATGGAACTGTCGTGAATGACAAAATTAAACGTCAATATCCATCCATCTTCGGGTCTAAGATGATTGACATCACGTATCGCTGTTAAAAATACGTCCGTCACGTTCTGACAAGTATTCGAGTGCGAAGGTGACGGATGTCTTATTCACATCTTAACCACAACGATAATTGATAGAACTACAACATAGTAAAATATATTCCGCTAAAAAAAAAAAAAATTGCGGAATAGCAAAGGAACTATTGTTCTCGTAATATATCATGGACTTCCGCAAAGTAACGCCTGATTCAATAAATTATTTACAACTTAGTAAAGTTGAAAAACCCCCGACGTTTTCATTTCAAAGTTCAATATCTCAAAAACGGCTGAACCGATTTTGTTGAAACGTAGCTAAGAACCACCTCGATCACGTCAGCGCATTCAAATCGGTCCATTCGTTTAGGAGCTACGATGCAACAGACAGACACAGACACGTCAAACTTATAACACCCCACTTTTTCCGTCGGGGCCTAAGATGGTAGCCATTCATCTTAGGTCCGCTGGAAATGAAGCTCTAGTGAATGGCAAAACAGCACGCGTCCACGAATGGCGCGCCCGTGAATGTAGTCAAAACATTACGTAGTTATATTATGTTACACAATAGTACATTACTGCACAGGCCGTGAAGTAAGGGATTGCTGGACGAGTTTGGGGTTGGCTTCGGCTTGTATGGGCGCTCCGCCACTGGTAGGTCTTCAAAAATGACATTGAGGTTTCTAACATCACTTTTTTGAAACTGAATAGTTTGCGCGAGAGACACTTTCAAAGTGGTAAAATGTGTCCCCCCCCCCCCCCCCCCCCTGAACACCTAAGTACCTTGTCGTTTTCACTCGTTTGACAACTTCATATGGCAGTTTAACATGACGTTTAATGCGACACGGTACAAAGGAGTTAAGCCCCTTATAAGGCTGCCCGTACCACAGATTTTATTCTTTTTTGTATGTCGCAAGTATGCTTACAGAGTTTAGTTGTGGTTAGCAGTATGTAATTTTTCCTTTGTCAGTTTATTAATAGTAAGCAAATTTAAAAAGTCACGGTAGCGGACAATAGTGGTTATATTTAGGGTTTTCACATTTCGTGATATTAACGCATACATTTCCGAGAATGTTTGAGAAATGGACGTTTTTTGCCGTATTCACTGTTATATATTTCGTCCTATTACTGCAAATACCAACTAAGTGACTTTTTGACGAAATGCCTTTTCTTAAACCAATAGAAATATTTTTTCAATATCTACAGACTGGTAAAACCCCTGTTTTGATACGACCCCGCGTTCCAAAAATAGCCTAAGCATAAAGTAACATATTAGTAATTGTGTGGCACTCTAAACAAGCAAAATATAATATGTATATGATAATACGCTGATTCATGTTTTCACCTCCAGGTAAAAACTACTACCGGCATATAGCGTTTTTTTGCATGAGCATTTTGTTGAATATGAGCCAATTTATTCTCAGAAAATACGTTCTATATATACTTATTTGTTTTTAGCATACATGCATATCTACTAAGTTATATTTTTTTACGCCAGGTAAAATATATCAAACATCTTTAACATGTTTTTCTAGAACTACTTTGAATTCATTAACGACAATTTCTTTCTACCATAACATTGTACGAAGCCTTAATTGGTTTAGCCTGTATAACTTTAATCCGACATGAACACAAAATTCTAAAGGAAAAACCAACTAAGTGCGCTTACGAGCTTCGCGCCGTAGCTAGCTTCACTCAGTGGCTGCTTACGCACCAATGCTGACGGTTGGTTATTATTGTGTTGTTAGATCGATAAACAGTTTAAAAGCCTATTTAATGACGGTGTGTTATAAAAATGAATTCAAGAAGCAGAAGACTCGTTAGACTGGCAACGGGAAACAAGGATGCAGACCATAAGTAACATTATTTTGTTTAATAATACATATAATTTAAGCTCTAGGGTAGCATTATTAAAATGTTTAGGGCAGATTATGCGGCATTTAGGCAAATAAGAATAACATTGAATGTAATAGTAATGCATCATTTTAATTAGATTTAGACAATTACAACAATGAATGTAATTTTGACGGTAATTCTTTTTGTTTAAGTACTTACTTTTACAGACCAACGGGTAGTTACCCACTTAAATAAAGAAAATAAGATATAATATAATAAATCTTATTTTATACTTATTTAATATTTCTAAGTAAGTGTATCAAGTTTTCATAGCTCGATTTTTAAGTCGGTGTGAGTGGATACGCGAATCCTGGGTTACTTAATGATTTCGTTTTCGCAATGGTAGAATCTTGTGCAGGGTCTGCCCAGATTTCAAATAACTGTGTTGACACTTAATAAATGGTTGAATAAATATCAATTTCCTATGGATGTCTTGAACCGCAAGGTATACCTAACTATCACCTGCTTGTTGTCAATCCTTTACGCATACATGCAAGTCCGACGCCATCATCACAGTGCAGTTAAGGGCAGAACATACATTTATAAACATACTTGTTTTAGATGAATATCAGCTGGAATCGAAACAGATCAGGCCTCGGACCTTGACGAATCTCAGGAACGTATCGCCGAGGAGATGAAGCAAATAATAAGTAACATTTTTATTGATGACAATGCAGCAAACTCGGATCAAGAGCAATCTCAGAGCAAAGCGAGTCTCCGAAACATCTTCAGACTGTGAGTCGTTATTCGGTGGCAGTGATTTTTCAGATGGCGACCCAACTTACCCCCCAGAGGTACCACAGCAAAAGTCTCCTAATAGCTGCAAGACTCCAATGGTAACAAAGTTCTTTGGCTAAAACTTAAGAAGATGACATTCGTGAAGGGTGATCTGAAAATATACATTAACTATGATGTATCTGACGTGTATTAAAACTTTGATACCAGCGCCGCACCAAAATCTCGCAAGACATCGACACCTCAATCCAGTCCTCGATATTGTACCAGGAAAGGGAAGCAACGTAATAAGTTGGACCCCAATTCAGTGGAACCGCCACCGACCCCTGAAAATACATTATCATGCCTTCAATTGCGCCAATTATACGATGAGCCATTAGCAATTTCAGCAGCCAAGAAGAAGGATTTAGTTGGTATTTGCGACAAAGATATCATTCCCGAGGAGTACCATGGATGGTTTCGGTCACTTAATTGTGATACTAATGTAATATACCGTGTGCCAGATGTCGCAGCATGCGAATCTAGTAGTGAGGAAGAAGATGATTAATGTTTTGTAGGCTTATTCTTAATAAATTTATAACTCAGTAACTTGGTCTTTGTTTATTTTTAAACACCTCAAATAATATTATAATTACCGGACATATAAATTAAATAATAAGCTTACAAAATACAACTTATTTGAAGAAAAAAATATGTTTTGAGATACCTCTACTGAAGTTAAGGGCTTTTAATTAGATACTGCAATATTTCCTACTGATAAAACCGGCTAAGTACATGACACTTTTATTCATATTGTGTTTTTACCGTAAATAAAACAAAACTTAGGAACTTTTCATGATTAAGTAGTTAACAAAACAAGATGAACTTTAGAATTTAATAAATACAAACTATATTTTACTATGTTTACTCATAAAAAATACATCCAAACTTTAAAATGCGATTATCTCAAATGTACTTTTTTGCAGATACTCGGTATTTGCAGTAATAGGACGATTTATTCTGTGGTTTAACTATGATACATGTTTAACGGCTACGAGACAGCAACTCCATTCAATTTCGACTAACTTTAGTACAGTGTAGGTAGGATGTTTTTGCAGAAGTCAGTACAAGCAAGTACCTAGGTAATCTAGATGTGGCAATCTCATCGACCGCTCGTGATCCTAACATACCACTCACTTAATTACCTCCCCATCTGACCCGAAACATCCCCCCTACTCCTCTTTTACTTATTATCTTACCTAGACTTCCGTTCAAATTTCCAATAGTCAACAGAATACCGATCAATTTTCAACATTATTAGGCTATAATCAAAGTAGAAAATCGAAGAACGCGAATGTAGATTACGTTCTTTTGTTTTCAACAAGAAGTGTTTATTTACAGGACAAGTTTGCTAGTAATTTCATTTATTTCGGAACGACAAAACTAAAAGAGTTCATGTATTGTTTGATAGCCTTCCAATTTGAACTCTAAAACTTGTACGGTATAGTTCATGATTAAATGAAGAAGCGTGACGTTGTGAGATAGAAAAGTATTTAACATAGGCATTATCATTGTTATTTTTTCGTACTTAACGGTAACCGTCAAGAAGTCGTATTCAGCCGTCATCGTAAAAGGGACTTTAAGCATGATCGCGCAGGGCTTCATTTGCAAAGACACGTCGAGATACTTTGTATGGAAATTTAATTCCGGGATGGTACTGATTGTGAATATTGTGATTTTTGCCAACGAAATGACTAGGTACTTTTCATCGAAAATGTATGTCAAATAAGACACCATTTTTAAAAGAAATCAGACATTTTAAAAGTTAAAGCTAATAATAAGCTAATAGATTATTTTATTTCATCATACGAACGTAAGAAAAGAAAAGTTTGACGTAGTTAGTTATAGTTGTACTGGGTGTTTTCCGCAAGTCGACATCCATTGTGCCTATTTTGCGTGAAACGGCGGTGTGGCGTGTGGCGCTACTCTAACCACCCCAGCTCGTCTAGAAATTTACTGAGTGCCTTGGTGTTGCTGACTGCGTCCCGTAGTGTGTTTGTAGAACCTAGGTGCTTCATTCTGAATACTTCTACCTGCTTGCAGGCCAGTAGTATATGTTTAGTCGTTTCTTCTGCCTCCATGCACGCTCTGCACATGGGGCTGTCTGAGATACCTAAGTTATAGAGATGTCTGTTCAATGTGTGTTGTGTCCTGTTATTATTCCCACTAAGTTTGACGTGTGTATGTGTGTCTGTATGTGTGGCTGTCTGTGGCATCGTAGCCGCTAAACGAATGAACCGATTCTAATACGGTGCTTTTTGTTAGAAACGTGACGTGATCCACATGGTTCTTAGCTACGGCCACAGAATAGTATGATAGTATTACATACTACGGCTCAACAAAATCGGTTCAGCCGTTATTGAGATATTGAACTTTAAAATGGTAATGTCGGGGGTTTATCAACTTTTACAAGTTGTTAATAATAAATTCCGGAAAGCGTGGCGTGGGTAGGCAAGGTGGACTGATGACCTGGTAAAGGTCACGGGCAGGGACTGATTTCGGTTACGGTTATACCGGTATGAAACCGGTATTCCATTACGGTACCGTTATGTCGTAAAGGTTATGCGCGCCGCGCAAACATAACGGTACCGTAACCGTTTTGAAATAACGGTTAGCGGTACCAGTTTAAAACGATACCGTAACCTTTATAATACCGGTATTATAAAGGTTATCGAGAAAAGTAAGCGAGCTGGCACTCTACAGAGGAAGCATTGGCTACTAAACATTATAAGACTAAAAGACAAAGCAGCAGAGCCTTTGCCGGCGGTTTGGCAACAACCCCAGGCCAAAGTCGATATATCGGTACCTTTAAATAGCGGTTACGGTACCGGAAAAAATAAAGGTACCTTTATATTTCGGTAGCGAAATATAAAGGTTCCGCTACCGAAACCGCTATTTGACAACCGATATGACGTCATACCGTTAAAATAGAATACCGGTATTTTTCGGTTATGCAGTCCCTGGTCACGGGAGTCCGCTGGATGCGGGTGCCGCAGGACCGATGAAGGCCTATGTCCAGCAGTGGACGTCTTTCGGTTGATATGATGACGATGATGGTGAATTATAGATTCGAGGCGTTCGTTGTATTGTCGCAAATGCAGGTCTTCGGTACTCCGTGTCGGTTCTCTATCTGTTTCCGAGTTTGCCTAAAGTACTTACTTCTCACCTTAGCAGGACCGGCCATTGTGGCACTCTTTGGGGGAGGCCTATGTCCAGCAGTGGACGTCTTTCGGCTGATATGATGATGACTTACTTCTCGCTCATCGGCGTGCTGGCAGTAAGGGCCAGCATGATGGCCCTGTCCTCTGGGGCCACCTTCAGCTCTCTATACAGGATGTGGTGGAGGATCCTCTCCATGTTGTCCCAGTGAACGATCCTGCCCCGCTCTACGGGGTAGCTCACCTCCAGGTCTTCGGATTGTTCTGTTGCCTCGTCACCTGATTAATCGATTATAATATGTTACTATTAGTGGCACACGCACACGCACACGCACACGCACACGCACACACGCACACGCACGCACACGCACACGCACACGCACACGCACACGCACACACGCACACGCACGCACACGCACACGCACACGCACACGCACGCATTATACACTTATGTTTAATTTTACTGTATGTTTTAGTTAAATTATAAAAAAATGTAATATGTTTTATTTTACTGAATGTTTACTTCAATTATATAAAATTTGTATGTTTTTGTAGTTGTAGATAAAATCAACATTAACCGAAAAGTGACATTTACCCCGGTACCAAGGCGCCACTCACTGGTACCTAATCAGCGCTGCGAAATATCACCATTTTGTGGCACAAAGCTGAGTGGCGACCATTTTAGCATGCTATGCATAATCAGCTGTGATTATGTCTGTATTTTTTGTGTTTTTTCCTTTTAATAAACGTATTTTCTTTTATTTTCTTACTTTCTGTGAGCAGTAGAAAAACAGCTCCTGTTTCAAAAAATAACTAAATTTAATCGACAAACAAATGTTTATAATTATCGAACCTGCTCACAAAATTTCATGAAAATCGGTTGAGTAATGCGACCTGTAAAGGAAAACTGTCACTGACACCCTAACCTTTTTTCCATAACTATGAACCTTATATGAAAGACAGAAGGTTGTTCTGACAGCCGAGTGGACGTCATAACACCTAAAGGCGTTCTTGGCGCTGCAGGCACAACAATCCACGACGCCTTCAGGCGTTCTTGGCGTTCAAAGGGTTAAGGCGCCGTAGGTTCAGTAAAGTTAAGCGAACAGAGTTTTTGAAACTATATAATGCGTCTGTTTATAATAAAATGGTCTCAAAAAAATACGAATAGTAATCTTGAGGCAGCGAGGTCAGTGATTCGAAACATGATTAAGCAATTTTCGCACTATAGAAAAAAATCACGAACATATGTCTAAAATACACTTACAACATTCGTTACAAATTATGCACAAAAGCCAAACATATTAAAATTGGTTCTAAAAATCGGCAATATTTATCATGTTTGACGGAACTTAGTGATTATTTATTTATTTATTTACGCGTAAAAAATTAAAATTAAAAATGATGATATCCGCGCTTCCGAACACGCACTTCCATCTCGCTCACGCTTATGCTCACTGAGAGGGAGAGAAGACCATGAACAGACGGCGCCTTAATAAATCTCAACCGTAATAAATAAGTTCCACCATCCACTAACCGACAAACACATCGTATGGCTCCTTCCCGTAAGAGCCGTTGAGGTAGCTCGGCCGGCCCACGGCGGTCTTGAAGACGGCCACCGGATGGTTGTCACACGCGAATCCAGCCTTGATGGTGTAACTTCCGGCGTCTATCACCACCTGATCAACAGGTGAAGTAATGTACGCGCCACATCATCATCATATCAGCCGAAAGACGTCCATTGCTTGACATAGGCCTCGCCAAAGAGTGCCAAAGTGGCGCGCCACAAAAGTTTGCAATTTTTTTTTTTTTTATTCTCAAAAAAACAACAATGGCAAGTTCATTCCTTCCTGCTTCGCCAAACTTAGGACAGTTTGTCGGCGAATGTGCGCTCCCTTCCAAAAGTCAAACATTGTTGTGTTTACCTACTTACTAAATTACCTACTTAATTTACTAACACTAAACTCAGTGTACCATCGACGACACACTCAGCCGACCATTTGTGAACCTTATTACAACAGCATAAAGTCCACCAATAGTAATTGCGATCAAATTGAAAAAAAAATCGCCATGAGTGGGATTTGAACCCATGATCTCTGCACTCGTGCATTGCTCTGAACTGAACCAACTGAGCTACCGTCGAGTCGGCTGTATAGTCGACCTTATAAATTGCTGAACACCTAAGTACCTTGTCGGTTCCACTCGTTTGACAACTTCATATGGCAGTTTAACATGAGGTTTAATGCGACACGGTACTTGTTTTAAGCCCCTTGTAAGGCTGACCGTTCTCGTGGTGTCGAATCTTTCAATCGCTTTACTCTTCCAATTGTGCCTTAGGGGAGGAGGAGTTGTGTACATGAGTTTGCGTCTGCAATGTTAGCTAGTAGTGGCGTCGCAGGGGTGTCGGGAATCGTCCTAATACAACGCGACTACGCGATTATCGCATGCAAGTTCGCGCAGGAAAGCGTGATCATTGATCAAACATATTGGACTCGAATAGGTGCCCTAATGGACATCCGTGCCATCGCGTAGTCGCGTTGTATTAAGACGATCCGTCAGATGGGTTCGACGGGCATGCCGTGAACGAAATGTGAACGCAACCGTATTAAATGTATGAAACCGGTACCCGTTCTGATGCGTCACAACACAACACAACACGACAAACAAATGTGAATCGGGCTTAACTTCACAGACGCAAACTTATGTGTAGACCTCGTTATATTGTCGCACTGTCATTGCTTTTCCGTAGAGCGTGAATGATTTTTCTCTTCTCTGATCTAAATATCGATAGTGTACTCAGAGTTATATGTCACTGATAATTAGTCAAGTGACTCCTTAAGTCACTAGTTACTATCGGGTATAAATAAATATAAATGATATAAAAATAAGAAATAAAAGTCTCGGGTGTGTGCGAGAAATAAAAGACTGTTTATCATAGTTTTTCAACAATAATTACAATACACTGTATATAACTCTACATCGTCAATGTAACTTTACTAAGGGTCATATAGGGGTTTTGGTGATCACAAGTTTCACATTGGGCGGCAACTGTAAATCCTGCTGCATATATTACATGCGAAGGGCGCTCTAACCAGCCCCACACAGTTTCTTAAAACAAATGCTTTTTAAAGGCTGCTGGTAAATAAAAAATGGCTGCTATTATACATTCCATCTAGAAATGATAAATAGGCAATTAAAATCAGCGTTCAACAAAGGAATCTTCAAAACATTTGCAAATAAATACCACTTACGATATTGAAGTTCCCGATGTACTGGAAATGATGAGTTGCAAATAGGTAAATTTACATCGGTTCACTAATGAGGTTATCTACTTATTTTTTATCAAGAAGTTTTCATAGAGATTGAGCAAAGATTTAAAAGGCGAAAATTCAATTTCATTGTTGCATTATATAAACATCGATATCAAAACGGTCGATAAAAAAATCATTCACGCTCTACGGAAAAGCAATGACAGTGCGACAAGATGACGAGGTCTACTTATGTGGCGCGTATTGTAAGTTTCTGTCAAAAATTTAATTTTCACCCCCGACGGAAATGAGTGTTTAAAAATTGTGTATCTGACATCTGCGTCTGTCTGTACTCCCAAGCGAAAGGACCGATTTGAGTGGGTTTTATTAATTTGCTACATCCGTGTAGGTAAGTTATGAAAACATTCAATTTTACATACCGGTGGTTTTTCAAATGCCATTTCCCTTTGCGGTTCTTGATTTCAGTCACTATTCTTTCTGCGTTATTCCTTGTTTAAACTGGAAAATAATCTGTAAATAAATACACTTGTTTAATTCACACAAGAAAAACGTATGGCCTTCATAAATATCACAGATATGGCAATATTTAACACGTTCACTGTCCCCATTGCACGTAGAACCGATGGCCGTTGAGGCGGAAAGGTTCTCGAGTGGCGACCACGTACCGGAGGGCGTGGCGTGGGTAGGCTCCACCCCCACAAGGTGAACTGATGACCTGGTAAAGGTCGCGGGAGTCCGCTGGATGCGGGTGGCGCAGGACCGGTCACTTTGGCACTCTTTGGGGGAGACCTACGTCGAGCCGTGGGTGTATTTCGACTGATATGATGATGATGACTGTCCCCATACTAAATGATCTGACAATATCACACGTCCAAGTGTGCTTCCAGTTGGAAGCTGTGAATCCATTATGGAGGCACTACGGACGCCTGTACAGCACGTGCATGACACATCATTGGGGGCACTCGGACAGAGAACATGTAACGTCAAGCACTCTTTGAGTCTCTTTGAAATAAAATTATTTTGCCTTGATTTTGACTTGACGGCGACGGTGGCGAATAAGCATCGGCCTTTCATGAATCCAAGGAGAGAAGTCAAATCAATGGACATGGCAGATATTATGTACAGTCAGCATCAAAAGTAGCCACGCAAACGGAGGCGTCAAAAGTCTTTATTGAAAGGGAATAAGCCCTTTTGACGTCTTCGATTGCGTAGTTACTTTTGATGCTGACTATATAGCTAGAGAAACTACCGAACAAATAAACGTTTTATCTATCTACTGTGGCAAAAATTCATCCCCAGGAGATGTGTAGTTACCTGAGCAAAGTGTGTCTCTGGCCCTGTCGTCCCTTTCTTAAAAAGCTATACAGGGTGGAAAGTTAAAACGGGGCAGTAAGGGCAGCTACTAGATCCCTTACCGCCACGCAAAAATGGCAATGGGATTTCATTCCTAACTTTTTAAGTGATGACAATCTACATTCACAGATTTTTGAAAAAGAGTACAGTCAGCGAGAAAATCACCACTTTTGACGATTTTTTTTTAAATGCCATTCGATCCCATTCCTATGAAGGATCGAAATACTCCTTGGTACCGACTAAGGTTTGACTACTAGAACGCCCAGAAATCAAAGAAAACTTTTTCCATACAGTCAGTATGGGAACCCCAAAGTGCAAGTAGTCCTTTAGTTAGACGATCATCAAATTGTATGGAGACGGAGATAGCTCAGTCATTGACAAGGACTTACGTGCAGCCCAAATAGACCCACAGACGACCCAGGACAGAATGTCCTGGCGAAACATGATTAGGAGAGCCGACCCCAACTGAAATGGGATAAGGCGAGGATAAAGAAGAGACCATTCGATCCCATTCCTATTAAGGATCAAAATACTCTTCGGGACCGACTAAGGTTTGACAATTAGAACGCCCAGAAATCAAAGAAAACTTTTTCCATACAATTAGTATGGGAATACCAAAGTGCATTTTTTTTCAATGCCATTTGATCCCATTCCTATTAAGGATCAAAATACTCTTTGGGACCGACTAAGGTTTGACAATTAGAACGCCCAGAAATCAAAGAAAACTTTTTCCGTACAATTAGTATGGGAATACCAAAGTGCAATTTTTTTTAATGCCATTTGATCTCATTCCTATTAAGGATCAAAATACTTTTTGGGACCGACTAAGGTTTGACTACTAGAACGCCCAGAAATCAAAGAAAACTTTTTCCATACAGTCAGTATGGGAATCCCAAAGTGCAATTTTTTTAATGCCATTTGATCCCATTCCTATTAAGGATCAAAATACTCTTTGGGACCGACTAAGGTTTGACAATTAGAACGCCCAGAAATCAAAGAAAACTTTTTCCATACAGTTAGTATGGGAATCCCAAAGTGCAATTTTTTTTTAATGCCATTTGATCCCATTCCTATTAAGGATCAAAATACTCTTTGGGACCGACTAAGGTTTGACAATTAGAACGCCCAGAAATCAAAGAAAACTTTTTCCATACAATTAGTACGGGAATACCAAAGTGCATTTTTTTTAATGCCATTTGATCCCATTCCTATTAAGGATCAAAATACTCTTTGGGACCGACTAAGGTTTGACAATTAGAACGCCCAGAAATCAAAGAAAACTTTTTCCATACAATTAGTATGGGAATACCAAAGTGCATTTTTTTTAATGCCATTTGATCCCATTCCTATTAAGGATCAAAATACTCTTTGGGACCGACTAAGGTTTGACAATTAGAACGCCCAGAAATCAAAGAAAACTTTTTCCATACAATTAGTATGGGAATACCAAAGTGCATTTTTTTTAATGCCATTTGATCCCATTCCTATTAAGGATCAAAATACTCTTTGGGACCGACTAAGGTTTGACAATTAGAACGCCCAGAAATCAAAGAAAACTTTTTCCATACAATTAGTATGGGAATACCAAAGTGCAAGTAGTCCTTTAGTTCGACGATCATCAAATTGTATGGAGACGGAGATAGCTTATACAATTTGATGATCGTATAACTAAAGTACTACTTGCACTTTGGGATTCCCATACTGACTGTATGGAAAAAGTTTTCTTTGATTTCTGGGCGTTCTAGTAGTCAAACCTTAGTCGGTCCCAAAGAGTATTTTGATCCTTAATAGGAATGGGATCGAATGGCATTAAAAAAAAATTTCGTCAAAAGTGATGATTTTCTCGCTGACTGTACTTTTTTTAATTAAGGATCAAAATACTCTTCGGGATCGACTAAGGTTTGACTATTAGAACGCCCAGAAATCAAAGAAAACTTTTTCCATACAATTAGTATGGGAATACCAAAGTGCAATTTTTTTTAATGCCATTTGATCCCATTCCTATTAAGGATCAAAATACTCTTTGGGACCGACTAAGGTTTGACAATTAGAACGCCCAGAAATCAAAGAAAACTTTTTCCATACAATTAGTACGGGAATACCAAAGTGCAATTTTTTTAAAGCTATTTGATCCCATTCCTATTAAGGATCAAAATACTCTTTGGGACCGACTAAGGTTTGACAATTAAAACGCCCAGAAATCAAAGAAAACTTTTTCCATACAATTAGTATGGGAATACCAAAGTGCAAGTAGTCCTTTAGTTCGACGATCATCAAATTGTATGGAGACGGAGATAGCTTATACAATTTGATGATCGTATAACTAAAGTACTACTTGCACTTTGGGATTCCCATACTAACTGTATGGAAAAAGTTTTCTTTGATTTCTGGGCGTTCTAGTAGTCAAACCTTAGTCGGTCCCAAAGAGTATTTTGATCCTTAATAGGAATGGGATCGAATGGCATTAAAAAAAATTTCGTCAAAAGTGATGATTTTCTCGCTGACTGTACTTTTTTTCAAAAATCTGTGAATGTAGATTGTCATCACTTAAAAAGTTAGGAATGAAATCCTTATGCCATTTTTGCGTGGCGGCAAGGGATCTAGTAGCTGCCCTTACTGCCCCGTTTTAACTTTCCACCCTGTATATCGTCGCCTAGTTACCCACAACGTTTGAGCTTACCGTAGGCCTAGGTTGATCTGTGTAAGATTGTCCCGTAATATTTATTTATTTATTTTATTTATTATATACGTACAGTCCCCATCACATACATCGGAGCAAACATGCACGTCACAAACATCGGAACACACCCCTATTTTCAAGGCATTAGGGTGCATGTGCCGATATTTTTGAACACATTTAGTGTACCTACATATGTACATGGTTTTGACGCTTTGTGCCAGATTTGCAAAGCTCCAGATTCGCGGAACGCCAGATTCGCAGAACGCCAGATTAGCTTAATGCCAGATTTTCAGATACGCAGTATACCAGATTCGCAGAATGCCAGATTCGCACGATGCCAGATTTCAAATTCGCATAGTACCAAATTCGCAGAGCGCCAGAATCGCAGAGCGCCAGAATCGCAGATTGCCAGATTCGCACAATGCCAGATTATTTACCATTTTCTTGTAGATTCGTATTCGATACCGTTTTCAGTTATACGGCGTTAGGTTTCACCGCTACAAAGTGACTCAAAATACAAATCTGAATCTACAGGAAAATGGTGAATAATGCTGACAAGAAACGAATCTGGCATTGTGCGAATCTGGCAATCTGCGAATCTGGCGTTCTGCGAATCTGGCGTTCTGCGAATCTGGTACTACGCGAATTTCAAATCTGGCATCGTGCGAATCTGGCATTCTGCGAATCTGGTATACTGCGAATCTGAAAATCTGGCATTATGCGAATCTGGCGTTCTGCGAATCTGGCGTTCCGCGAATCTGGTGCTTTGCAAATCTGGCACAAAGCGTCAAAACCATGTACCTACATATGTGATGGCGACTGTACCTACGTATTATTCAACCGCGATGAGTTCACACTTGGAATAGCTGTCAGTTCATATAACATTTAACGTATTTATATGACTAATCTGTCACCTCCAAGACTATTCTAATTGTGGTTTGATAGTATGTGTATGTTACGTAAGGATATTGGGAACGTCATTGGTCAAATCACTTTTTATCACTTATCAACATATATCTTATCAATAATTTTAATTATATTACTTTATTTTTTGTCAAATCAAGTCTCTTTAAACGAATTCAAACATTGCTATATTCATAAACTCGTTAAAACCAAATACATAAATTATATAAAGCACCATCGAAATCAAGTAAGTAGAATTAGTACGCAATAACATTAAACCTATCTCCACCAGTACTTACATTTTGCAAGGATCCTCGACTTAATTAATACTCGAGGGAAGCACTCTCGATAGAAAATTAAATGAATTACCTTACAGAAATGAACACTATTTTACTTACAATTCATGTTTTCTCCGTTGATTTGATACATTCATTGACAGTTTGATTTATTTATTATTAAATGACTTGACGGATACACAAAAAGTTTTAAATGTCGTTTACAATTGTATATACCGACAAGTTTCTTTTTGACCCTAGCCACGTTGTGAATTTTTAATGGAACTAATTTATTTTACTGGCAAGGAGTAGGTACTCTTTGACAACAGACGTTAGAAGTCATCGAATGTCACTGATGTAAACAAACAGCAAGGAAGACAAATAATTCCGCGATTGTAAAAAAAATACAATATAAATATGCCGAAAGCAATCCATAGCGATGTCAGAAAGCTTATTTAAAATATAATTAAATATTTAAAGCAAGAAAAAGATGCAGGATTGTCGAGTATCTCTATAAACAATGCCTTGAAATTGGTTGTTGACATGACCGGTGCTGATATTTTATAGTGCGGTCGGTTGGATTTAACTAATAGTACTTTTTTTTCCTTATTAAAATATTTTAATAAAAAATTAAGACACATATAGAAAAAAGGTCCTTTAGTCGAATCACGGACCGTTCGTTTTATAATTGAGGTCGGCGATCTTGAAAGTGACACATCAGAGTCTGAGTGTTCGAAGTCACAATCTGAAGAATATTTCAATGTTGAATACCTACTTGGAATAATCGATCAATAGGTATTTATTATAAAACATGGAGTTTTTACATTCAACAAGCAACACAAAGCCAATACAGTGTCCCGACTATAAATGACGTATGTAAATTATTGCCATATATTATGTTTACAGCGACACTATCTCAGGGTGAAATAGCGGCTGGTCGGGCTATATAAGTCCTATTTAAAATCATACGGCCGGTAAGCTGACACGGTAACTTATGAACACCTTGCAGCCAGTTGTACATACAGGTAGGTACCCATCTTACCATAAAGGCCTCTCACAATATTAGGTTACCTACCTGCAATCTTGGACAGATACGGCGGCCTGCCGTCCGAAATCCATCAAACCCACTCATTTAACGATTCAACGTCGATTTATATCTACAGACATTGAGCGTGCCAGACACGTTTCGTGGCAGACAAAATAATATTCTTCTATATACAGAGCGTATTAACGTATTTACATCTGTGTCTGTCGGTTGCTGCGCGGCCGCGTTACGATAGATGTGTGTCTGATACACGTGTCTGGCACGCTTAATGTCTGTAGATATAAATCCTTCAAACGGCATGTAAGGAGAAGATAGACCAGCGACGTTATTACACGCACGTATAATGGCACGTCGTCGGCACCCCACACTCCGCTATTCCCGCAGGCCGCTGTAGATCATTGCGCGGTGCGCGCGCTCATTATATTGGGCCGCCCTCGGTGCACCGCTTACGGCCAGGCCGCCGTATCGTAGATCATTGCGCGGTGCGCGCGCTCATTATGTTGGGCCGCCCTCGGTGCACCGCTTACGGCCAGGCCGCCGTATCGTAGATCATTGCGCGGTGCGCGCGCTCATTATGTTGGGCCGCCCTCGGTGCGCCGCTTACGGCCAGGCCGCCGTATCGTAGATCATTGCGCGGTGCGCGCGCTCATTATGTTGGGCCGCCCTCGGTGCACCGCTAACGGCCAGGCCGCCGTATCGTAGATCATTGCGCGATGCGCGCGCTCACATCACTGGCTAACGATATTCATTGGACGCAACATACAATAAGCCCTTTGCGTGATGCCGTTTCGTAGTCTTTTTCCTGCGCCCTCACAAACAAGACCAGGAGCTCCAATTGGCACCAGGTATTGTGTATGTGTCTTTATTTGCCTACTTCTAAAGATACTAATCCTATCATCAGAATACTTGGACGATTATGGGTAACAAAGTCCATCAGGTCGTCGGGCTTGTTTGACTGTTCCCATAAACGAGTTTGTGTCAAAAATTTACTTTTATTGCCGACTGTACTTTTCTGCATACCATCATTAACTACTCATTGAGACGATTCTAAAGAGCAACACAACCCCAAACCCGATGTGGTTGTGTCGTTTTATTGCGGAGTTCCTATGGCCACCTTCCAGCTCCAGCATCAGATCAGCTCCATGTCATCATAATATTGAACTGTCATGCGATATACATATGCATGCATAATTTCAGCTCAATCGAAAACCGGTAAGTGGGTCAAATTTCAATTGCTAAATTTGACCCCAGAAAGAATCTATATATAAATATAAATAAATATAAATATTACGGGACAATCTTACACAAATCAACCTAGGCCCACGGTAAGCTCAGTAAGGCTTGTGTTGCGGGTACTAGGCGATGATATATATAATAGATAAATACATATAGATACTTATATACATATATAACATCCATAACTCAGGAGCAAATATTCGTGATAAATACACAAATAAATGCCCTGACCGGGATTCGAACCCGGGACCTCCAGCTTCGTAGGCAGAGTCACTACCCACTGGGCTACGGAGGCCGTTAAGTTAAATATATAAAACAAAGTCGTTTTAGTTAGGTACACCATTTATAACTCGAGAACAGCTAGACCGATTTCTATGATGTTTGATTTGTTAAATATGTCTCCGCACAGAATAACAGAATAACCACAAAAAAAAGGGATAAAAAATATACTAATTTACTTCCTCATAGGTTTTGTATGGCGAATATGGCGATACGAAGTTTGCGGGGTCAACTAGTAAAGAATAAAACAAACGGGGTGAGCTATATAAAAGCTTGTAAAAAGAAGTTAAGAAAAGAAGATAAGAAATGAACAGTTTATTTAGTAGAACTTCTGCCGAACCCTCCCCGACCCCGCGTCGCCGTACTCGCCGCCGGCGAGCCAGCCCTCCTCGGCAGCGCTCGTGCGCGCCAGCATGGACGCGCCGCGCCACGCCGCGTGCTGGCGCTCCGGCGGGCCGTGCGCCGCCACGCGCCATCCCGTCTGCATGAGAGGGGACAGCTCGCGGTGGAGACGCGCCTCTAGATTCGGAAACTGACTGCCACCTCCTGTAACAATCAAGGTCGATTCAGCCTAGTTGGTAGTGACCCTGCCTACGAAGCAAGAGGTCCTGGGTTCAAATCCCGGTAGGGCATTTATTTGTGTGATGAGCACGAATATTTGTTCCCTATTTATGTATTTATTTATCTATATAAGTATCTATATCGCCGTCTAGTACCCATAGTACAAGCTTTGCTTTGTTTGGGACTAGGTTGATTTGTGTAAGGTTTTCCGCAAATATTTATTTATTTATTTATTTATATATACAGCCGCCTAAATTACCGCGCCAGTGTCTACAGTACAGCACATCGTCAGACCGTTTAGAGATATGACTATTTTCAGCCGCCTACATCTCGCCGCCAGTGACCAGCGAACCGACACTTTAGTCGTTTACACGGTGCCTTTTCAGTAAAATTAAGGCGTGGGGCATGCCGCGAAAAAATAGCGCCGAAAGTGTTTATACGGTGCCTTTTTTAGGCGCAGTCTTATATTATATTTACCGAAATATACATACCGATATCTACCTACAGAATAAAATACCATTAATTTATATCAAATATCTCAGTTGTACAAAATGTAAATAATGTATAGTAATTGTAATGTCGATAAAAAATATTCGATTAATAATTATACCTACTTGATAATAAAACGCATTGCTCGTATGAAGAAGCCTCTTTGTACCCCCTATTTCCCCCCCCCCCCCCTCTCCCCACCACTTCGTGGCAATGACTGCTCCATACATTGAACAGAATAATGGTGCACTGTTTATTATATCAGACCTTATGCCGTTGTAACAAGCGATAAGTTAGTCAACTGTCGTCAATGGTGCAGTCAAACGAGGCAAGCACTTTGCCCTAAGGTTGCGGTACACTGGAGCGAGTATGGTAGGCAATGTTGTTATTAAACTGAATGCAGTAGAAAGCATGACTGTACAGTCTCGGCTAAAAGTATTGAGCGCTCATGAGTTTACCATTGGGTCAAACTTTAAACTTTACCATTGGGTTAAATTATGTACCCATTATTTATGTACTAAAACGTTTTTAAAATCGCGTAATATGAGCCCTATCGTCTCTGATTGTTTAATATTGATAACATTCTATGACTTTTAGCGTATTTTACCGTTGCTCTTAAAATTAGTAGCTCTGTGAGCTGTAGAACTCACCTGTCTTTTTTTTTAATTCTTTTTTTACTTTCTAACTCGTCAAAAAAAGTATTTGTAGTTATTGCACCTGCTCACAAAATTTCACGAAAATTGGTTAAAAAATGCAACCCGTGGAGAAGAACAGCCGGCCAGCCGGACATGCGAAATAATTTTGGCCCAAGCTGACACGGAGAATTTTGTTCGCCCGCTCGCTTTACGCGCACCTTAAAATAAATTAGTTCCAGTAAATATCCGCAACATGGAGAAGGTTGCCGTGGTTGCCGTCAACGACCGACTTAATCTAATTGAAGCTTAAATTTAAAAGCGAATTTGTCAAAATCTCACCGGACAGCACGATATTATCGTAGAACATAGGCTGATAGTCGATATCACAGCGGCTGATGCTCTTGCAAATATCATCAACAATACTTGGACAGTCAAGCCCCTGCAGTGAAGGCCGGAACAACACCTCAGGGCACATGAATCGTTCCTCGTCTAGAATGATGTGTTGCCCGTCCGGCAACTCGTAGTGAACTTTGGTGTCACCATCAGACTTTCTGGAAGCCAGGGTCGCTTCCATGTCTGCGGAGACATAGCAGATATCTGCCTGTGGAAGAAGGGGTTCCGTTGAAAATTCTTATTGCGTCAATAAAGCGACTTAATAGTCCAAGTCAAAGTTAAAAGTCAAAGTTTTTATTTTTTTATTTCTCACATGTATGGTGAGCCGCACAAGGGGCTTAACGCCTTTATACCGTGTCGCATTGAAACGTCATGTTAAACTGCCATATGAAGTTGCCAAACGAGTGAAAATGACAAGGTACTTAGGTGTTCACCAACTAACAAGGCCGACTGTACATCGACTAAATTGAAAACAAAGAAGACTAGCCTTAATCTTCTCCGCTAGTTCGATCTCAGTGGGCGTTGTGAAGGAATAGCCAGTCGTCTTCATCAGGGAGAGAAGAGCCTCAGTCATGGCATTTCCCGTCAGTTGCGAGGTCACTATTGAATGCTTAAGTGGGAACCTAGAAACAAAAAGATTATTTTCATCACACTTGGTCATAAACGGTGTTATTCCATGCCTGTATACAGAAGGACAATGGCCTAAATTGTTTCCGCGGGAAATAATGGTCCCAAGGGAGTAATGAGATTGTGTGTGATCTGATTGGTTAAGCAAATCTTGACTGCCGCGTACGACAAGAATTCTGGCTCTGTGATTGGTTGAAATATTGAAGCTACGCCCCCCACTCGCACTGATCTGGAAGTGAAGTTTCTGGAAGTCAATTTCGTCAACATTTGATTAGTGCGCTTGTATAAAACATAGATTTTTCTGTCTCTTGTAGTTATTTATTTCCTCGCAAATGTGATGAAAAACATTGTGTATAACACAACACGGGCGTAAGAATATTTATTGCAAACTCGAGTCATCAAAAGCCCTCCGCCTTACGGCGTCGGGCTTCTGATAGACTCTCGTTTGCAATATTCCTCATACGCCTCTTGTTAAACAATGTACTATTATTTGAAGTAGGCAACAAGGCCCACATTTACATATACCTTATATCTTAACATACATAAGTACCAATTTACAAAACTTAAATAACACGCTAAGACACACGCGGCCCATTTTCTGGAAGACATATCTTGGACTCGAACTTAAAACTAGTGCCTATGCCAAATCTTGGGATTAGGTGTGAAAGCGGACCCCGGGCTCCTTTAGGGGCACAACCGGGAATAACGCTAGGAGGATGATATCTCGGCCTCAAAGTTGCCGGAAAAATTCACCTTTCCGCTGAACCTCCTCCTTTATAAAGGTTGTCAGTTGGCACTCTCACCACAAATTAACTGAAACTAACATTGTGGCGGGACGCCAGCCGCTTGGCCCTCGGGATTTAGTTGGTCAAAGGTAATGAGAGTTGATTACACTGATGGCGGTAGTGCCGATCACCATGATGGCGACGATGACATTGATAATAATTTTCATTAACGCACCCTTCAAAGACAGGAGCAGCGTAGCAGCAACCATAACCGTTCTCCCACACCAAACCAGTGGTCCTTCCACTGGCGAACGTGACGAGAGCCGGGGTTTGCGCCAGATATATACTGTCCACTATAAACGTCTCAAACAGCAGTTCTGCGATCCGTTCTCTGGAAAATAACATTCGCTTCTTGTTCAGTGGCGCACCGATTTGAACCATTTTCAAGTGAAATGGACACTTGGTGAAAATTAACTTTCAATGTGGGCTTGGTGAAATTGATTAGAAAACCGCCCAAGGCACAGCTAATTACAACCCGGCACCCGAACCGCACCGCCTCGTCGTTCGGCGTCCACTCGTTGTCGACAGGTGGTCCAGTGGGTGGACGCTGCGTTGTCACCAGTGATGTCGCGTGGTCATCGAGACCCCCCCCCTCCCCGAACCGCGCGTTGCCAGCTCGCTATCATCGCACATCGAGCTATCATCGAGTGGTCCTCGAGGCGAGGCGGTGCGGGTCGGGTGCCGGGTAGCTGTAATAAGCTATGACCTGCGCATTACGTTTGTAGTATGAATATTATTGACTCTCTCGTACTCACTTGTCTTTTCCAGGAGTGAGCGGGTGCATCGCGTACATGACCTTCGTCTCTTCAGGAGCCACCATTAGCTCTTTGTAGAACGTGTGGTGGATTAGCCTCTCCATTTCATCCCAGTCCTGAAGAAATATGCTGTTTAAAAATCAATCACAATTTGACCATGACTAGAAAATGAAACGAGTCTCAATAAGAACTAGTTTTCTCTCGGGTTTAGAAGGTCAGATGGCAGTCACTTTCGTAAAACTAGTGCCTAGGCCAAATAATGGGTCAAGATGGCAAAAACGGATCGCGGGCTCCTTTAGGGCATAATCGGCATAGACGCTAGGAGGATGATGATGGTCATGACTAGATTCATTTAACATGATTTCATGACCCACATATGAGTCACGTCGCTACAAGCGATTTCTGATACAAGGCTGAAAAATGCTGCTACCGGCTATTTTATCTATTTTTATTTATTTATTTGTCTCAGGCAACAAGGCCCATATTTACAAATACCTTACAGACTAACATACGTATCAATATACAAAATAAAAAATTAAAAGTAACACCATCTCAGTAATAAATAGTATTAATATTAGGTATTCATTAAAATACATATAATCCATAAAAATAAAAACATGTCGATTTTGAATTCAGAATATAGGTGTTAGTAACATTATTTTACATCTAGAGTTAGTACTTAAACATTATGGAATGGAGCTTACTGCAGTGGTTTAGGTAAAGCCCCATCCCACCTGCCAGCAAACATTGCTAGAATGCTGTTGATGCTGGCCCTCCAGGTCTTGTGAGACCACTAAAACTAGGCCATAAATGGCCCAGTACGCCGATCGGTGGAACAAAATTGGTGCGTTTGTGTGCGTATTGGCGCGTGTGAATACGACTTGATCACAACTACATGAATCCATTTTATGCCTCACGCTTGGCGCGTCGGCCGTATGAAACTATCCTTCTATGCGTTATTATTCTAAGGGCACGCCGGACAAGACAGCATATGTGCCATAGTTTGAGGGGTCGTCCCGCACATACACCGGGCGTCTGGGCCGCTCAGGATACCCCATTTCAATAAGTTGTCCCTACTGCGGCCGACCTGGGAGCGCAGTCTGTTTAAAGATCTCCAGATAGGCCACCTTAATTAAATATCAATAAACGTTCACAATCAAACGGTACTATTTATACCTACGCGCAAGGACCGAAAAACCCCTTTTCAGGCTCTAGCCTATCGATTTGGTAGCCCTATCAATTTGGTAACCTTATGATAAGGTAACCTTACTGATAGGTTATAGGTTGTACGCGGGCTGGGTTTCCGCAACTCGACGTCATAAATGCGCCTATTTTGCGTAGGGGTTTTGGCACTACTGTTATTCGTGCCAACCCAGTTCCACCAGGAAGCCTAGCAGACAGATGTTGCCGACGGCCTCCGGTAGTGACCCCGGTGTTCCGAGGTGTTTTACCCCGTATTCCGCCATATCCTTACTGATAGGGTAACCCTATTGTTATAACCATAAGGTAACCTTAATAAAACCCTATCTATCAAGATAGGGTTTTGTTACGGTTACCTTGTGCTTACCACATCCGATATGCTTACCATAACAATAGGGTTACCCTATCAGTAAGGTTACCTAATCATAAGGTTACCATTATAGATAGGGTTTTAAAAACAACTTCTAAAATAACCCTATGGAAAACCCCAATAAGGGTAACCGGTTCCGGTGCCTGCACGCGTTTTAAATGGTGCTTACCTCAATAAGTCCTTTCAGTATTGGCCGGGACAAGTGTGAAATCCCCCGCTTGAGCATCGCCTCGCGACCACAATAGACGTCTGGGGAGCCATCCAATAGTTCGTTTCTTCGGAAACTAAGACAAAAATTTAAGTGAAAACAAATATTTGGCCGCTTTTATGAAACGTTCCTGGGATTCGGATTCAAGCCGATGCGGGCGCAATACCGGTAATTATGGCACTCTTTGCGAGACTATGTCCAGCAGTGGACGTATTTCGGATGATATAATGATGGTGAAAAGTTATAGCTACACTGATTAAACTCGTATGATTATACGTAGCGTAGGTAAATCCTTTATTGAAAATACTTACGACAAGAGTAACAAATACAGACCGAACAGGTTATATAGGAATGTTTGCAGAGGCTAGAGTTGATAGTTTTCATGCTATAATTCGAAAACGAGTTGCCTCTCTGATGCGCCGTGTGCGAGGCAGCGACAACAGTCTTCTGAACACCATTGTTGATAGGCTGGATTGCCCGATGGTGGAGCACTGGAACTCCTTACATGTTGTAGCTAATAATTGTATTGTCTTATTTTAATGTCTTATTTTATTTTTAATGTGTACTTTATTTTAATGATTGTATATGAACTATATGTGGTTCGAAATAAACAAATTAAATAAATAAAAAAAATATACAGGTACAGTCAGAATCACAAACATGTATCCTTGCTACGTGGTTTCAGGACCTTATCGCTAAGCGATAGAGTCGCAAACTATACAGGGTGTTTCCTGTAACAGGAGCAATAAATTAAAATATAGACCCCTTAAGTAATCAGTTATTAAGTCCAAGTGGTTTTAATTAATTAAAATGAAGAAAAAAAATGCTTTTATTTTCTTACACAATTAATCGAACCAGAAATGTACACCCGCCACGCTGGGCAACCATTAATTCACTATCGATTGTTTTAAGATTATTTCTGAAGTAGCATCCCCGGTGCCACGACACTAAACCACCGTTGAGCGATCAAATTGCGATAGTCGGCATCCATTGATTGTTAAAAACTTTAATTGCTATTTTCTCTAAATTTAAGAACTTTGGAAAATTAAGTTATTGTTATTATGAATACTAATTACCTAAGGAATCTTCGTTTTAATTTATTGCTCCTGTTACAGGAAACACCCTGTATTCATACGTATTACGGTGCTGAGTGTACAAAGGCGAACTCGGTTAGCTTTTGAGAAATTAGTTTGTTCCTTCCAGAAGTTTAAGTATTATTTATCCTTCAAAGGCTTCAAATCTTACGAGTCGAGGACTAACTTCGAGTTCAATTGGATCGAAACTTCGTGAAGATGACAATGCAATATGTGATATTATATTCAAAGACTACAATATACATACTGAGATAGACAGGCAACTCGACCAAATTGAGAAGGCATTTAATGCTTGCGTATACAGGCGCCATCTCTTCTGCGATACTTACAACTTTTCTTTGAATGTACAAAACATACAAAAAGCGCGTCGGCCACAGGGTTTGACCCCCGGCTCATCGACTCCAAATACCGCCGTCTGTACCCCTAGGCTACTGATGTCTTATGACAATACGGCGAATTTTGAAATACCTTGACAGCCTAGCCTAGCAATCGCTAGAGCTTCATAGAGTTCGCCACCTATCAAGTAGGTGACACTATTTTCAATAAGAAACTGGATTTGTATTAAGTTCTAAGTTCGCATAGCATGATTATATTAGTGTGGGCCCAGATGCAGTGTCGTTGCTATGCCCCTTGTGACGTCGTCGCAGCGTGACAAGGTCCAATTTTCACAAGCTTTTATTTAACTTGACCTGTTCGTTTGTTTGTTAGTTTGCTAGTGAGGGACAAATCTAAAATTTAAACCAGTTAACATAAACTGATTAAACTGAAATGGGTATATGTATAGTTTAGATTACAATTCAATATTATGGTACCATCGAGCTGATCTGATGATGGAGACGGAAGGTTGCCATCGGAATTCAGTACTTAACAGACCTAACCCCGTTGAGCTTAGAATTGTCTCAATGAGTAGTTGGTGACGGTATACAGAAAAGTACAAATGCTGGCAATTTGAAGCTTGTACCAAAAATGAAATTTATGACAGAAACTTATTCGTGTGTAGAATGCGCTACCTATGCAGCTTAAATGGGAGTTAGTTGATGCAATACTCAGCGATGACCAGTGCAACGACTTTCGCACTGCGCCAACGCAGAAAATAACTGTGATAAAAGTTGTCTTGCTCCCTGACAATACTCCACAATAAAGACAAAGAATGAATTACTTTGGTAACGGCAATCCGCAGCCAAAGGAATTCAAGGTGCTCCCGGTGGCAAGCAAGCCTGGGAGCAGGCATAAAGGAGAGGGCAAATGCACAAAAGATCCCACTGGGTCGAGGTGCATCTGAAAGGGTCCTCAGATAAGATAAGATAAGATAAGAAGATAAGACACTACTCCTATAGGCAACGCTCGGAAACGCGGCTGGGACACTTGGAGCCGCAAGCATCCATTACGCTACATCATGTTAGGTTACGTTATATTTCTATTAATAATTACGGCTTTTTAATTACTAATATTACTATTTATTAGTACATATTCATTTATTTGCATTATTCGTAATGGCAGTTAAGCGACGGCTAGGGCCTCATTGGCTGTGAGCGACGTTTTTAAAAAGGCAATGATTGACAGTTCAAACTGTCAATGTCAGAGTTGAAAAGCGCGGGGAGAAGGCGTTGATGGGAATTAGAACATGATTTGTAAAGATTTAATAAATATTGTACAACTACTGGATAATGGATGGAAATAATAGATATTGTATAATAAAACACATAGAGAGTGATATTTGTTTGATTCCAAACTGACCTCCCCTATAGGTCAGAAGGTGGGATCGAAAAGGTTAAATAAAATTACCTTTACCTCGTCCACGGCTCGTAAAAGCACAAGTAATCCGTTTTTGCCTTTATTTTGGAGTGTTTGGAGGGTTTGGAACTGCACGATATTTTTTTTTTATAATTTGATGAATTAACAAGTGGAAGAGGGCTGTAAAATGCAGTCTTGCCCATGCAGTCCACTTGACGAGGAACTGAACTGCATGGAGGACTATAGCGTTCGGTCACGAACCTCACTTATGAGGGATCGACTAAGAAGAAGAGAGAAGAACAAGCGGAAAGTAAAAGTGGAATTATGAATCAAAGTGAGCATAAGATTTGTCAGTCATCAATTCAACAAATTGAAATGAAAACTTGAATATGCATATAAGGCTGGTTATAGTAAGTACAAGAAGTCATCAATTTAACAAATTGAAGTGAAAACTCGATTATGCATATAAGGCTGGTTATAGTAAGTACAACAGTTGCAATTGTAACATTTGTCTTTTGAACCAATTAACATCACTTAGATGAGAGGCAAGTACTACCTATTCCTTAATGAAGAAGTAAGTAATTGATTTGAACCAAGGTGCAAATACATATTTGACATGACTTGGAAATGGGAAATAAACATATGGGTGTTATTTGAAAAATATAAATACCCATTATGAAAGAAATTTTATATTTGTAAGTAATTACTTTATATTTTACACAGGTAAACTTCTTTGTATTGAGTATAAAACAATGATGACAGGAAGTGGAGTATTGATAGTAAACAATGAAAATGTTTCATGTGCATGGTTGTTGAACTTATTCTGAAATTGCGCTGATGAGATTTTATAATTGAATACTGGGAATACTTACTACATAGACACCAACTGATTTGTTTTTCTAATTGCTATGATTGTGTTTAAAACATGCAATCTATTTATTTATTTGACCACTTAATGGTGCCTGATTGAAATCAATTAATAAAGGTATGTACCTAAGTACATAATTTCAATAACAATATAGTTTTGTGAACCATTGCTGCGGTCTGGTGGTAGAGACAGTGATTTGATTTGATAATAGTGAAAAATAATGAGCTAACAAGTTTAGTACACTCTTGAGTAATCTTTTACTCTTGATTTGAACCTATTTATTTTGGAATTTTATTGTTTGACTATTAAAAACTATTTATATGCTTGTTTTGGTGTGTTTGAAGTGTTTCATACTAAGGGTAATTCTGGATTGAATAAAACTAACTTGGATGATTAAAACCTTGTTTGAAAGTTTCAGATTACTGAAATGCACAACTGAACTGACCCAGGTGAAGAATCAGTACGTTGAACACTCATGTTTCTAGTCAAGGGGAAGAGCTGAGACATGGATGTGGCCAGGCCAAGCAGTACCCAGGTTTGAGGGTCAAGGTCATTTAGGTCATGAAGACCAAGGAGTACCCAGGTTTGAGGGTCATTTAGGTAATGAAGACCAAGGAGTACCCAGGTTTGAGGGTCGAGGTCATTTAGGTCATGAAGACCAAGGAGTACCCAGGTTTGAGGGTCATTTAGGTAATGAAGACCAAGGAGTACCCAGGTTTGAGGGTCGAGGTCATTTAGGTCATGAAGACCAAGGAGTACCCAGGTTTGAGGGTCATTTAGGTAATGAAGACCAAGGAGTACCCAGGTTTGAGGGTCGAGGTCATTTAGGTCATGAAGACCAAGGAGTACCCAGGTTTGAAGGTCGAGGTCATGAAGGCCAAGGAGTACCCAGGTTTGAGGGTCATTCAGGACATGAAAACCAAGGAGTACCCGTGTTTGAGGGTCAAGCTAGCACTATATACTCAAGAAGAGCATGTAAGTATGCCGCTGGAATTAAAATATACAATAAGTTGCCGGAGAGTATTAGGTCGTTAGATGGCTCTATATGCAAGAGGCAACTGAGGGCCTGGTTCATTTGCAAATGTAGTTATGGTTTGAATGAATATTTCTTGTGATGTAAATTCTATATTTTAACTGTATTATTAATATTGTACATCCGGGATGGACATACTGTTGAGACTTATTACTTTATGGCATATTATGTACACAGTTTTGACAATAAATGATATCTTATCTAGTAATAGCCAAGGAGTGCCCGTGTTAGAGGGTCAAGCTAGTGATAGCCGAGGAGTACCCGTGTTTAAGGGTCAAGGCTATATAGCGGGTTTTACTATAGGGCTTGCTTCGCAGATTATATTGGAATGGATGGGATTGGACTGAAATCTCAGGGAAATATTGGATGTGCGAACAGAGGAGATTACAACAATAGGGAATTCGTAGGTGGCGACACTAGCAGCGTTGACATTGTATCTCGTTCCCACTTGCGGTATTGTCTATGCAAGCATCCTTGTCACTCATTTGACAATCAATTGTGCATGTGTGTGTGAATCCCTATATTCCTATACTGTTTTACTATTAGTGGTTGTGCTGCCCCTGGCGGCAGAACATTGCAGTAATGTTCCCTATTGATGGAGGAAATGAGGGATTACTCTTCATCGAAGCTGAAATAGACTGCCAAGGTGGAAAAAGTAAGGAATTGGATATAGAAAAGAGGTAAATTTTATGACTTTCTAAGTATTTATGTAGAGAGTAATATCTGAATTTACTATGATTCGATTTAAGATATTAAAAACTAATATTTTGAATGAACTTGCCATATTGCAATGATATGTTATTCTGTTGAAATAGTATGTGGGTTTTATGTCAGATAGATGTGAGAACTGATAAGTGGGTTTTTGAGTATTCATCTTGATCCTTAATCCAATTTCGTCATGTTACATGTCAATGTAATGTCAAGTGAAAAGTATATAATGGTACCTGTTTCCTTTATTATATATGTGTGTTTATAGTTGAGTTGATAATGATAAGACAATACATTATTAAAGTATTTGTTACCCAAGTGAAGGGGGCTTGCCAATATGGTATGGTCGAGATTAAATATTTAATATGGTCTTTTGGTGAGGCTGTTACTGGAATTGGAGTCTTCTACCTTGGACGGCGGAGTCGCTTTTTGCATGGACTATTTTGGTGTTCGGTCTACTCCAATGATCTCACTAGGTATACGAGATTCTGCCAACTTCATCTTTTTGTATCCACTGGAGGGTGCATGCGTGTGTGCGGGGCTTCTGAACAGTCATTGTCAATTTGTCATAACAACATTGTTTTCATGGCGCTGAGGAGGGCGCATGAGCAGGAAAACAACTAACCGAACTGCATTGGGAGAGGTGGGTCAATTATCTTAGTAATGTCGTTGTTATGTTATGACTCCCATTCGTGATGCACAGAGGGAAGAAAGAGACGTATGATTTTCGACGCTAAATTATTACATCTTAAGTACGCCTTTCATTGTATATCGGAGATAAAAACATAATCTTTTGCCTATATTCAATGGTAAGAAGGCTGACAATCAAGGATAAAAATAAATACCTACGCATGGATACCTATTATTTATATCACTAACACAGTGTATGTACAGTCAGCATCATAAATATGTAGGTATACATTTACGAACGTATGTCGGTGGGATAAAGTTGAAAATTGGATACATATGGATGCATATATTTGGAGCTGACCGTACAGCTTAAATCAGTGAAATGCAAATGCGCAGGTGTGGGAACGTCTAAAGAGATCCTAGTTGAGATACTGCGTTAGCTAATATATTTACCGTGATAATAGGTATAGTTAAGTTGTTGATAAAAATAGGTAATAAAGAATTATTAAAGGCTTCCGGGAATAATAGTTGTAGAAGATGATAGAATTGGACGGTTCGAACAAACTGGGAGATAATATAATATTCTATTCATGCTGAAAACTGAATTTGAACTGTGGGTTCCCCAGCCCGATGGAGTGGTATTGGTGGACATTTTGGAGCCCTGAAACAGAAATGAATGTATCTTGTGATGTTCATGATTGCTCAATAGTTGGCCCAAGTATGTAAGTATGTGCCTGCGAAAGAAGTGCGTTGCGCGATCTCCTAAATGGTGGTCACCGAGGGAGAGGAATATATGAAGTAACATAGCTGGGAGGGACCTTTGGGAATACATGCGTGATCTTTATATATCTCCGATGACGGTACGTAGTGTGTGTGTAGCGTTGTGTTGTGACAGTGAAGGAGGAAACAATACTTGTACTATTGTATAGGTGCCTACGTATAGGGAGAGAGGTAGCTTGTTTGGTCGTGGTAGTTTGGCAACCCCATGGTGCAGGTTAAAATCTCAATTTTAAAGGCAAGGTGTATCCTGATTGGATATTTGTGGTACCTGCATTATAATTATAGCATTATAGGCTATTTATAAGCATACCGGTGGAACATGGTTGGATAAACATGTTCTTGATTAATGAAATAAAATATTTGCTGCCAAAAACATGTTAGATGCATAGTGGATACAGTTTTTTTGGGTCCTGGGGGCCGATTTTTGAATCTCACTGGTGATATCAAAGTCACCGGTGACTAAAATTATCACCGATGACTTTTATGTCACCATTTTCCAAAAGCCGTATTTTTGAAAGTCACACGCTGTTTACCAACATACAGAAATTTTACAATGTCAGTCAGAGACAATTTTCCCGTTACGTTCCTTTTTACGCAGATGTTATAGTGTTGTCCTTGATACCGGTTTTTATTTTCTCATACTATAACTTAAAATAGATTTATCAAATTGGTCAAACGTAAAACGTAGCGTATCTGCCAGTGTCATGTAAACGAATTGTATATGTAAATAATTGTATTAACTAATAACTTGGATTTCTTCAATTAGAGCCCGCGCCAATGGTTTCGTAAGCCGATAATATTTTTAAAAATCCCGCATTAGGCATCGCAAATGCTTGCTCGTGATGAATTATTTCTGCGACGCCTACCGCAGCTGGATTATGTTGACGGTGAGGAACGTCGTCGTCTTCGTCGCTGTTCGTGTTCGTCATCGTCATCATAATGTACACCTCCAGGCTTGCCATTTTTTATATTTTCAATAAATCGTCGCACAAATATCACAATCGAGCCCCGCTGCTAATTCTTCCGAAAAACATACTTTGGCACTTTTGGCAGATGTCACATACGTCAACTGTCAAAAACAATCGCATGGTGATTTTAATTACGAGTGGGTAGGGGCACTCGTAAATCGATATCATAGGTATGACAAATGTAAGTCACCGGTGAGTTTCAAAAATACGAACTTTCGGAAATCACATACATCGGTGAGAATTAGTCACTTGGTGAGATTCAAAAATCGGCCCCCAGAGCTAAGATTCCCTGTGTTATGGTTTGGGTTTGAGGTCTCGGCCCTTTAGAGTGAGCAACGATTAAGTGTGGGACTGGAAGAGACAAAATAAATAAATAAATAAAGGAAATATTGAACAGGGTATTGGGCCCTTGTTCCTGTTGAGTACACGAGCGGATATTAGCACCTGATTGCGATGTGTTTGCGAGTGGAGGGAGAGTGCCATGAATGTGTGAAGTAGGTGTTGCGTTGTTTATTTTAGAGATGGAGATGTGTATACCTGTGAACCGGTTAAAACTGAATTTTCCAGCGCTCTGGTGCAAATTGTACTGTTGCATGGCTTGCACGTATCAGTAAATAAATTGCCACAGAAAGTGTACATAGGCACTCACAGATCTTAACTTGGGCATTTGCGTGAATAGTGGTGTGATAAAACTGATAGGGCCGGATTTGATTGAACTGGGAATGTAGGTACGTACTTGTTTTGAGGTTGAATATATGAAATAATTTTAGAGTTAATATTATTCTTGTTTGGTCGACTTGACACCTGGTGATGTACCTACCTACATTATATATTCTTACTGAGGGAGAAACTTAGGTAAGGCCTCTGGGTTTGGCGCCCTCTTAGAATGTGAACTGTCATAGAAGGTGTTTTCACACCCAATTTGAGTTTGAAGTTTAATCCAATGATGAAATGTGGAATCCAGATGGAAAAAAAGAAAGACCACAATCAGAAGTAACTTAAAGTGCCTTTAAAACATTGTTAGGGGACTCTTAGGCGTCCAGGTAAGCAATTTATGTATTCTTGGGGTGTCAAAAGTTTCTTTCTATTCCTGTGTTCTACCTATGAAAATGAAAGGCTGGATTTTGAAGTAGGTTGCATTACAATGAATGGCTGTGTGTTTTCCCGAGTACCTACTGGTGAGTTGATGAAACAAGTAACGAGTGGATGCTGGACGCTAATGAGGGAGCGTGTAGGTATGGTATGGGTCGTACGTAAGCGACATATAATGGACGCTGTGATAATGTTATCTGACTGATGCCCATGTTCGAAATGTAGTAAATATGCTGTACCTTAGGTACTAACATTCGGAATTATTACCAAGGTACATGGCGTGCGTGACTCATTTGTCTACACTGTTGATTGAATACTACTTATAATGAATTTTTGTAATGGCTAACTAAATTAATCTTGTTTTGTATAATTGGTGTTACATATCTTATGTTATTCAATGTTAACGTAAACCAAGTTATTTTGGGGGTCTTGATTGACAGAGTAGGCCTATGTCGGAAGGCATGCATTGTGCCTGTTATGTAATTTAGATGCTTATATACCTACTCGTATTGTGCTGCGAGGCACTGTTTCAGTAGAAGCTGCATTCACAAGTTAATGGGCTGCTTTGGTGACAAGTCATGTATACTCGTTTATGGTCTATATAGTGGTTTAAATTATATTTAGGTAGAGTTATTTTTAAATACAGAGAAGACCTGTTAGAGAGTTGATTTGTGACAGTTGAGTTCTATTGTAAAAAAAAAAAGTCTGCATGATGTGCTAAAGCTAAATTGCCATATATAATATGTCCCACCATATCAGGAAAAACTTTGTGTTTTGTCAATTGCTTAGGTACACATGATGACGAAGAGTTGTACTGTAACATACATGATGAAGAGTTGTACTGGACTTAAAGGGATTGATCCTTGTACAAACTGTGAAACTGGAAGGTGATTTCTAATGTGCATATTTATTTGCAGTGTCCTGTATAATGTAGTACTTGAGATTACCACAACATCAGGTTATTTAATTAATAATTTTAAGTTTGTCCAAATATATTGTCGGGTCAGTTATCGACTCGAATGGTGTAAGATTTAAATGCCCAGTACCTTAGTCAATCATCATATATATAATTTTGCGTGGTTTGTGGTATATGTTTGTTATTAATTCTGAATGGTCTCATTAATTATATTGCTGCGGGTATGGCAGGATACATTTTATTTGTAAAATGTCCTATACTAGCAGTTGGGTTGTGAAGGATAACATGATCAAATGTATTATGATTTAAGAGGAGTGTCGGTAACAATTGTATTATTAATGGCAACCTAAGCGAAGGGACTCGCTTTTAAACAGGATGGGCGAGCTGTTAGGTTACGTTATATTTCTATTAATAATTACGGCTTTTTAATTACTAATATTACTATTTATTAGTACATATTCATTTATTTGCATTATTCGTAATGGCAGTTAAGCGACGGCTAGGGCCTCATTGGCTGTGAGCGACGTTTTTAAAAAGGCAATGATTGACAGTTCAAACTGTCAATGTCAGAGTTGAAAAGCGCGGGGAGAAGGCGTTGATGGGAATTAGAACATGATTTGTAAAGATTTAATAAATATTGTACAACTACTGGATAATGGATGGAAATAATAGATATTGTATAATAAAACACATAGAGAGTGATATTTGTTTGATTCCAAACTGACCTCCCCTATAATCATCTACATAGTCTGCAGTCCAAACGGTTTTTTGCCACCGTCATATTTGCCATCGTCAAAAGTTGTATCATACCTTTACAAATAATACAAAGTCTTTGAGGTTGCAGCTTAAGGGCAAAATTTCACCGGGACACTATGGCGGCGCAACCAGCTGCATACAATTTGTTGGTGACTGCGACTGGTGGCGCCGCCATGGTGTCCCGGCGAAATATTGCCCTAAGTTCGAATGGAGAGGGTATCTCCAGAACTACTACGAACGCTCAATTTCAAAAAGTATTTCACCGCTATATAGAACGATCCTTCAGGTACCTTCTGTTGTTCACCTCTACTTTTAAGGTGTTGTTGTTCTGTATTGTTTTCTTATGAAGTTGACCACTATCTCACCTGTGGGCCTAAGACGGTTGCCTTTTTAACCGACTTCAAAAAAGGAGATTCTTCCAGATTGGAGAAAGGAGGATCCTGGAGAAATCAAGGGAACTCTTCAAATTTTATAGACAAACTTGAAGCAATTTGGTTACAGATTTGAAGTCGGTTAAAAATTGTTTTTAAAGTAAACTATATCATTTGTCGTTGTCGATAAGACACCCGTCACTCTCGCTCTCGCATACTTAATATAACGTGACGGATATCTTATCCACAGCAATAGGTGATAAAATGCCAACCATGCATGCCCGCTGATGGTATAAGTGATGATGAGGGCACTTGCATACCTAGAGAGTGCATATCAACTCTCGCCTTGAAAGATCTAAGTTAAAAGTTGCTGGGAAAAGGTGTACATAAATTTAGGTGTGCAATAAAGTATTTTTATTGTATTGTGTGGTAGGCCAGGTCAAATCAAAAGTACCCTAAACGCATGTATGAGAAATGTTATGAAAGTGAGTGAAGCGAAAGTGGTTGGTCAGGATCTTAGCAAATGGAGATCCGTGATCTCTGCCTACCCTTCTGGGAAAGTGGCGTGATTATATGTATGTATGTATCAGTGACAACGCGTGAGAATGTTCACTGGACAACCCGGAGTAAATCAAAGGGCTGTTTTTTTGATGATTTACTAGTTTGGTAATATATAACAAAAAAAATTCGGCAAGCCGGTGGGAATCGGCTTGTATGGGCGCTCCGCCACTGGTATGTATGTATGTATGTATGTATGTGTGGTATTATCTTACCGTCCTACAACAGACGGGAACTCCGCCCTTGGGAAGCTCTCCCCAGCGAATCCCGCCCGGGCCCACTGCCCCCCAATGTCCAGAACTACTCCAATACGGTCGGATGACATGGCGAGTCGTGGCCTACTGGATGGCCATGGCTTAGTGGTTAGACGTAGTGGGTTGTTTTGTTATGACCAAAAAATCCGTATAGGTATGCTCATTGATTTTTTTCTCTTGATGTCTTGTGAACATTAAAATAATATATGAAATTAAATAGTACAACCTATTTGGCCTATATAGTACAATTTACTTTTATGGCCAAAATTATTTGGCCATAAAAATAAAATTAACTTAAAAATCTGAGATTTTTTAATCAGAATACGCATTAAAAAAATGATTTTTTTAACAAATAACTATGCTCATTTGTTTCTGTGAATGTACTCTGCAATATGCCGAAGTTAACTGAAATTCCCGGGAACACCGTGTAGAAATACCGCGCGATCAATAAATTAAGCAAAACAAAATAAAAGCTTGTAAAAAGCTCGCGTCTGCAAAACCCAGCTTCTCATAATAACTTAAATACATCGTTAACGTTACCGGCTCCTATATAGGTACTTACAAATGAATCAAAAACACAGTAACGAATTTCCTTTGTGCACAAATAACACCATTGTTGGTGCCTTTGAGATTTAAAAAATAATTACTCTCCCGTTGTGCCCAACAAAAACGGAAAAGTTTTAAAAATTTACATTTCAGAATGGGAAGCGAGTGTTGTAAGGCGCAGGGCAGACGGAAATCTGAGACGGGCAGGCAACTTCTATGGGTCAATTTTAATTTTCGTGCCAATTTTTGTTTTTAAAATTTGAAGAACTTAATATACAGAAAATAGAATCCACACACAATATAGAGACTGTCTGTTTCACTCTAAACTGCTGAACCGATCTCGATGAACTTTATAGGTACAAGAAAAGAGTTTGAAACCCTGAGTGTAGGATAGTTTATATCCCGGAAATAATTCCTAAAACGGGTGAAAAGAGACTGGTAGCTTCTACAGGAATGCGATACATCATGCTACGCCTGTGGGAAGTGTAATGACATGTTTGCTATTCGATTTTGTTCAAGCAATCATTAACGAGTACACGCGAACGAAATCGTGGACAAAAGCTAATAGGTAGTTTTATAAAGTCTAACCATGCTCCGTCTTTGTAAAGTCTAACCATGCCCTGTCTTTATAAAGTCTAACCATGCCTCGTCTTTATATAGTCTAACCATGCCCTGTCTTTATAAAGTCTAACCATGCCCCGTCTTTATAAAGTCTAACCATGCCCTGTCTTTTTAAAGTCTAACCATGCCCCGACTTTATAAAGTCTAACCATGCCATGTCTTTATAAAGTCTAACCATGCCTCGTCTTTATAAAGTCTAACCATGCCCTGTCTTTATAAAGTCTAACCATGCCCTGTCTTTAAAAAGTCTAACCATGCCCCGTCTTTATAAAGTCTAACCATTCCCCGTCTTTGACCGATCCGTGACGCGTCCTCACTTTCGTCCCGCCTGTCTGTTACACGCCTTTTAAGGTCTTAATGCAGTTCGCTCGGATTCTTGGCTTAGGGAAAAAGAACATCAATAGTTGTGTCCCGCGCCCGTCTTTGCGTAGTTTTAATGCAATACCTAAAGTTATTCTATTCGCGAGTAGCGCGAAAGTTCTTTTCTATTTTAATTCTTATTTTTTCTCGATTCTGCACAGTAGAGGCCCTTTTCTTTAATTTGGCTAGGCTAAAAGTACGTCTACTGTCAAAAGATTACTTTACACTTACACGAGTCTAAAGCCCCTGCTAGACGGTCGCCAACACGCCACTCCGACCTAGCGACCTTGGTCGGCACCGACCGCTGTAGTATGACATTTAGCTCCAAACAACTGTCTACACGGTCGGTGCGGACCAAGGTCGGCTTTACGCGATATTTGTATAACTTTATAATATATCTGCTATCTGCACTACTACAATAGTTATTTGTTCAACAAGAGAGCAAAGTAGATTTTTGCTGCGAGTGTTGATGTTGAGTCCCGAGCAAGCGAAAGATTCTATATTTGAATCACGAGCGTAGCGAGTGATTCAAAATTAGAATCTTGAGCGTAGTGAGGGACTCAAAGGCACGAGATGCAAATATCTTTGCTCTCGTGTGATACATACAACTTTTCACCTCAGCAGTGAGAACATCGTCACGTTAAAAAATATATCGCTAGGCTTTTACGCACCTATAATATTCTGAATTTGTAATAGAGCACTGGTGACACAGTGACTGTGGACACTATGATGTGTCACCAGTGCACGATAACAAAATTAAAAAGCTACTTTGACTCACGGAGTGAGCAAAATCGCATTTTGCTCACTGTTTTCACGCAGCAAAATATGCTTGTTCGAGCCGCTGAGGTGAAAATGTATTTAAAAGCATGTGTCGAAACGTCACAAATAAAGGTAAATACATATTGCGCAAAGCTTCTCACAGACGCGCGGCTTGCGGTGTAGGTCTGTAGTAAACTAAACAATTATTAGACTGTCTCGATGTCCGTATAGGACCAGTGGTTCTACTTCATACGTACATTTATTGAAGTTAAACACTATCGGAATATTACAATTTCATTTTATTGGAAGTCTGGGTATTTTCTATCGGATGACAGCTGCCAGCGCCACAGTTAAACTTAACTGGACCGTTTGGACCGTTAAATCTAAAAACGTATTTTGTTCCATTCATTTCACAATCATAATAAGGACACGGCCATGACTTCGAGCGGGCGACTTGTGAGCGAGAGATCACAACTTAGTATCTCGCTCCCGCTGCCACTGTAAGTCGTGGCCAATTTTTAGGAAAGAATGACCCCAGTAATTACTAAAGTCTTTGTCATTGTTTGGCATTCGACCGCCGCCGCTGAAAACCGTAGCCCAACTCTTAAAGGCCTTGTATTTTTACTAATCACATCGTTTCTCCAACAGTTCTGGTCCGCCTTCGTGCCCTGCGCCACCCAGAACCGTGATGCAGTCCAGCTAACCCTGGAACAGATTGACGTCATCCGCCGCTTGGTCGACAAGTACCCACAACACTTCCAGTTAGCCACCTCCGTCACTGGTAAGTTTATTATCTTTAGCAGGAAGCTCTAAAGCAGGATCATCTTCTCCTAGCCTTCGGCCTCAGCGACTGCTAATCACTGCTGAGAGCGTCGCTGGTGCGCCCTCAGGTTACTGACATAGCCAATTGAACGAGATCTAGTAAGTAGTTTTTTTTTAATACGTCATAAATCGTAAACCGCAATTTGTTTCACGGAACCCTTCATGTGCGAGTCCGACTCGCACTTGGCCGCTTTTTTATTATTTTAGGTAGATTCAATATCCATATCTATCGCCACCCACGTAAATTGTCGATAGAAAAAGCCCATTCGGTGTATTGGGCACGTTTTTAAACACTTCACGAGCGCTTCATCGCAACCGTGCGTTTTACACGACTTTATTGGATTCCGTTTGTTGGATGTTTGGGTCGATTTCAGTTTTGTTGGGGTTTTTGGTTATTACTATCCGTGTTTTTACATACATACATACATACATACAATCACGCCTTTATCACTAAAAGGGGTAGGCAGAGCACACGAAACTTGTGTTCCAGTGCCACTTTTAGCATAAATGTCTGAAATAAATTGCTATTTAATTAATTTAATTTAATTTAATTGACAAAATGTGATGTCGCAGTGATAGATTGCTAGCCCATCGCCCACAACACACTTCTACCCTGTTCCCTTAGTCGACTCTTACGACACCCACGGGAAGAAAGGGGGTGGTGCTATTCTAACCCGACACGTGTGGTGTGGGGACTGTCTAAATGTGGATATTGTTGATACGCTTACTCGCCTTGACGTATCCGGTTAGAATCAGCTTGGTGTTTGTAGTGCGCTCCCTTTCTGACATGTTAGACTTGGATTGTGGGAAAGCGAGCCCAATTCCTTCGGACACTAAATTGTTTATTTAATGATTCCGACTTGACGTGTCGTGTCGTGACAGAACGATATCGGTTTCATATTTTTTATGGGCATATTCACACTCATCTAGATGCGGTCTGACGTGATGGCTCCCGTTGTGTCAGGCGTCAGATCGCATTAGAGAGCATCACGTCAGTCTTATGCCGCTCATCTGATATCAGATTTTAAAATTGGTAGCCTTAAGTACTTAAAAAGAAGCGGGTTGTGTCGGAGATACCACCGTTAATTAAGTTTAAGTGGATACTTCTTTCTTGGCTGTGGAACCCTAATATATCTGAATTAATTCACTAACATCTGTATAAGTACAGATAAATCGGTATATATGGCAACATAGACTGACACGCTAACACGCGATAACACATCTAGCACTCTCTCACTCACATACTCGTCAGAATGTGACGGATGCATTATTCACAGTGATGTGTGGTAAAATGGCAACCATAAGACCGCCTGGTTGCCGGAAGCAAGTGCGTAAATTACACAAATAACTTTTTCACACCTTTCATTCAGAATAGTAAGTTTTGGTCCCCGACGAGAGGGAGCAAAATGCTACTTTTCTGTCCAAGCTACTTTTTTAATTTATTCATTGGCATGTAGCATTTACGCAATGTGCCAATTGAACACAGATCTTAATAAAATAATCGATTGTAATTTCGTCCTGATCGATTAAAAACGAATTTTTTTTTTCCTTTTTTTTATTGAAAACTTTTTTTTTTTTGCCTCATAGTTGGTGTGAAAATTTGCATGTGTTACTCAGGAGCAAACTTATCTTCGTCTTGGGCTTCGAGTGTTAACGACTTGAAGCCCTCACTACGCTCAGGATTCAATATGTTACAGTTATGTGAATGCTGTATGTCTCGTAAAGTATGTGATTTATATGAGCATAAAGCTGTTATTGACAAATTATATAAGGATATAACAGAGTCCCTTAGACGTTCGGCTACCATTAGCAATTCTTCAACTAAAAACAATACAGTCATAGGTTGGAATAGGTATGTCAGCGAGGCTCACGGGGAGGCCAGGCGTATGTTTCAAGCCTGGGTGTGGTACAATCGGCCTAAGACTGGTCCAGTGTATGATGCTATGAATGAGAGTAGAAAAGTATTTAAATCGCGCTTAAAATGGTGCCAAAAGAACGAAGAGCAAATCAAACTCGATAAAATGGCATCGTTACACTCTCAAAAAGACTTTAAGCAGTTTTGGAAGTCTACAAATAGGATGAATGCTAAACCTGGTCTTCCCGCGAGCGTCGATGGTGTCAGTGATCCCAAAGAAATTGCTGACTTATTTAAACAGTTGTTTTCAATACATTCACCGTTGGGATCACGTTCGGTGTTCGAGGCTGAAACCATAAGTGAGCCTATTATAGTGGAAACAGAATTTACAGCTAATGACGTAGCTATGGTTATAAAAAATATGTCTAGGGGCAAATCCCCGGGACATGATGGTCTCAGCATCGAGCACCTACAACATGCGGGCCCACATTTACCTCGAATTCTGGCCATGTTGTATACATTGTGTTTGAGACACTCTTATTTACCGGCTGAGCTTATGAAAACAATAGTTGTACCGATTGTAAAAAACAAGACTGGAAACACATCGGACAAGACTAACTACAGACCAATCTCACTTGCCACTATTGTCGCGAAAGTGTTTGACAGTCTGCTTAACGCACGGTTAGATAAGTACGTACAGCTGCACGACAACCAGTTCGGTTTCAGGCCTGGACTTTCAACTGAAAG
The DNA here is from genome assembly GCA_963854355.1 of Epinotia brunnichana. Classification (NCBI taxonomy): domain Eukaryota; kingdom Metazoa; phylum Arthropoda; class Insecta; order Lepidoptera; family Tortricidae; genus Epinotia; species Epinotia brunnichana. The sequence goes on along the minus strand of OY977935.1, from coordinate 827,606 downwards.
TGCGATACTGTGTTTAAAGCAGACTGTCAAATACTACACAGAGCGAGATACACCAGTGTATGCGTGCTTCCTGGACCTGTCGAAAGCTTTTGACCTGGTCAGTTATGATATACTCTGGAATAAGTTACAGAATATGAAGGTCCCCCAGGAACTCATATCAATTTTTACATTCTGGTACAGAGGACAGGTCAATAGCGTTCGATGGGCAGGGGCTCTATCTGAACAGTATGCGTTGGAGTGTGGGGTGAGGCAGGGGGGCTTATCCTCACCGAAGCTCTTCAACTTATACGTGAATGCACTGATTGCCGAGCTCAGCAGTACACATATCGGTTGTCACGTGGAAGGCGTTTGCGTTAACAACATTAGCTACGCGGACGATATGGTACTGCTGAGCGCGTCCCCATGTGGTCTCGCCAAACTCATAGCGGTCTGTGAGCAATACGCTATTTCTCATGGACTTAAATATAACTCTTCGAAGAGTGAGCTAATGGTGTTTGGAGTCAGAGGGAAGTGTCCGTCCACGGTTCCAGTTTTAAAGTTGAATGGTGGTCCACTTCAATTAGTCAGTCAATTTAAATATTTGGGCCACGTCATCACCTCTGACCTCAAGGACGGCGCCGACGTCGAAAGGGAGCGCAGGGCGCTGGCTGTTAGAGCAAACATGATTGCCCGCAGGTTCACTCAAAGCTCAACAGCAGTAAAAATTACTTTGTTTAGAGCATATTGCACATCTTTTTATACGAGTAGCCTGTGGGTGAACTACACGCAAAAACAGTACAGCGTCTTGCGAGTGCAGTACAATAATGCATTCAGAGTGCTGATGGGGCTGCCTCGTTGCTGCAGCGCGTCGGCAATGTTCGCGGAGGCGCGCGTGGACAGCTTCGCTGCCATAATACGTAAAAAAGCCGCATCGCTGCTCAATAGGGTAAGGGTCAGCACCAACAGCATTCTGGCAATGTTTGCAGGCAGGTTGGATGGTGCCTACCTAAACCATTGCAGTGCACTGCATGTAATGGGAAATAATGTCTACTAACACTTTAGATGTAAGATGAAATTTACCTACTAACCTTGACATGACTGTATTTGTATTTTTTATGGTTTGTGTATAGTATTTAAATGTATGATCCAAGTTGGTTGAATAAATAAATGAATTATATACCGCCCTCGCCGTAAATATACTATTTTGCTCCCTTGTGACACAAATAACTATTTTCCAGACATCCTCCAAGCGCACAGCGCCCGTCCGCGCAAGATCGCCTCCCTGATCGGCATCGAGGGCGGGCACTCCATCGGCAACTCCCTCGGCGTCCTCCGCAGCTACTACCAGCTCGGGGTGCGCTACATGACCCTCACGCACACCTGCAACACGCCCTGGTGAGTAGCGAGGCGAGTGGCGAGGCGAGTGGCGAGGCGAGTAGCGAGGCGAGTGGCTCGCATGCGGCGAGTCTTATACAGATGAAGACTTCTTCATAATGATGAGCTTATACTATACATTCATCTTTTCTTTGGAGTGGTTGGGTGTTTAAGGGATATAATGTGTCTTCAACTACTCTTAGGTGACATTGGTTAGTACAGATGGCTAGGCAAAGTCGTCATCCTGACATTATCAAGATGTTATCAATGTTATCATCCATGTTATGCCTATTACGGAAAATCATGTGACCATTAGGGCGTTAGGATTGAGTGCGGAGTTATAAGAGACGAGGTATGCCAAGGAAAAGGGGTAGAAGCACGAGTCCTCTAATGATGTCACATCAAAAATAGGTACTTTAGATATGTTACAAGCGCTCCAAAAGTAGCACACTAAAACCTGGCTAATTGACACGGCTTGCCATAGTTTTGAATGCTGTCAGAATTTGGTGGTCATTTTTAAACACGGAATTTCGTATAGTAAGTAAGTAAAAGTAAAGTAAAGTAATTTATTTTGCGTAAAACGTGGTACAGAAGATGGTATACATATATCACAGAGAAACACACATTTCACCAGCAACTGGCATGCAAAAATTTGAATATACCTAACGAAATAGAAATTAATCATAATGGATTTACACAATAAATATAATGTCAATTAAAATTCAAATTAAATTAGTTAAGTCTTAATACAAATTCAAGTTTTTATAATAGTCAAAGTACTCATTTACAGTATAAAACGATTCCTGTATTAAAAAATTTCTCAGTCTTGATTTGAATATGTTAAATGGTAATTCTTTAATGTCATCATGTAACCTATTATAGATTCCAATCGCCATACAAAATGCGTTCTTGCCGTACAATTGAGTCTTTATAGGCGGAATAGCAAGACGATTTGGGTACCTCGTATTAGATTTGCATACGTCCCTTTTTTTATTGAAAAATTCTGGATGAAGTTTAACAAATATACAAATTTCATATATATACATACTAGGCACAGTTAATATTTTTAATTCTCTAAATAACGGTTTGCAGGATGTGAGAATATCCAAGTTGTAAATAGCTCTGATGCATTGTTTTTGCGATATAAGCACTCGTTTTGCATGGCTTGAATTACCCCAAAGAAGGATGGCATATCTCAGAATGGAACCAACATACCCGTGATATGCCTGTATTGCAGTTTCCTTTGAGCTAACTTTTGCAAGTTTCCATAACGCATATGCAAAGGAGTTTATTTTATTGCATAATTTATTAGTGTGATCCCTCCAAGAAAATGCATCGTCAAGCCATATGCCTAAAAATTTCGTGTTACAGGATTCTGTTAAGGTCTGATCTTCAAAGGTTACATGTAGTGGGCGTTTATTGCCATTTCTATTAACAAATTGTATAAATGTAGTCTTATTAATATTTACAGTCAAATTATTTCTACGTAACCATTTTATAATATTAGTAATTGTCATATTTATGTCACTATTATAAGATCTAGCATCACTACATGGTATAACGATGGATAGATCGTCGGCAAAAAGAGTACAGGCAAAGTTTGTTACATTTGGTAGATCGTTAACGTATAATAAAAATAAAAGGGGACCCATAATACTCCCTTGTGGTACTCCAACTCCGTTTATTTTAGTGGAAGACTTATAAGCAACCACGGTATCAGAAGGATCAATTTGGGTTATTTCTACAAATTGTGTCCTGCCGTGCAAATAGGCCTTGAGCCATTCATTGGCTACACCTCTTACACCATACAGCTCGCATTTGGCCAAAAGCGTTTCATGGCAGACAAAATCAAATGCACGGCTCATGTCGAAAAATATGGCAGTTACCGGCATGCTTCTATTCATGTAACTAAGAATATTATTTGTTAATGTGAAGGCAGCTAATGTCGTTGATTTCCCTTTCTGAAACCCAAATTGTTCAGTTTTAATGATTCTGAACTTGTTAAGAAATGATGTTAAACGTACATGGAATGCTTTTTCAAATACTTTTGAGATAACGGGAAGAAGTGAGATTGGCCTGTAGTTTTCTACACATTCTTTAGAACCTTTTTTGTACAGTGGTTTGATTAAGGACACTTTCAGAGATTCCGGGAAGACACCGTTTGTGAACGATAAATTCACTAAGTAGACAACATATGTAAAATTTTTTTTTTATATTACATCATTGGAGTCCTCAATGTAATTTGACACGTTGGTGCCGTTATGATGCCTAAAAGTCTTCTAGGCAGATGACGTCACACGCCTCCCAAAGGGTGGGTTGCACCAAACCGTCTGTAAGCGGTGTCCGTTAAAATCTGAATGTATAGAAATATTGACAAGTTTCTATCGAATGACAGCTGCCGGCGCCATATTTGACGTTGATCCGTCCGTAATCGTATGTTAGTGCAACCTTTTTTTTTTTTTTTTTTACTTGGGGAAATGCCTTTACGCATCCCACCTAGCCGAGGAACTAGGATGGGTATGACGGGCTCCCGGGAACCCCCCGGACGACCGTCTAAAACCACCAAGGTATGCCCTCTCTGCCGTGTAGTAGGGGCGTCATGGGATCGCGAACATTTCACCACGACGCCCCTCGGCAACAGCCGCAGCTGCCCTCACTACTGAGGCAAAAGCCCCCCCTTCCGTCGTAAGCGTGCAGGGCGACACCACACGCTTCCCGACCCGACCAAAAGACCTCTGCGCCGGGAGAGGGCGATAGACCTCGGATTCACCCTCTCAGGTCCCCTTGTAACTTTTTATAGAGGTTATGTTGGTGCAACCTACCCCAAGGCGATGTAAGAGGGAACTGGTTGAAGGATTTGTCGACTGAGCAAGATTATTCCGATATGAAGGACGGTAGAGAGGTATAGAATAAAAATTTCTGTCAAAATAGTTATTTATGATACAAGTGCTGAAAGTAGGTGATTCCCAACGAGTGGCAATGACCAAAAACACGACCGCTAGGGAGTGTTTTTGATCGACACGAGTTGGGAATTACCTATCCGCACGTGTATCATACAACATTGTAGATGCATTCTAAAATAGAGGAAAAAAAATATGCATAAAATGTACAATTTTAATTGTCACTTAATCTCATTATCGCACAGTATGCGGGAATATTGGCCTGAAATCCATTCCCGCACGGGCTGTCCCTTCCCGACGCCGCCGTGCTGGCATCGGTAACTTCCCGTGTTTATGTTGAACCATATAAAGGGGCACATTAAGAGCAAGTGCATTGTAAAATTCATTTTTGGCACAAGCTTTTATTGCTGACTGTACTTTTCTGTATACCATCATCAACTACTCATTGACACGATTCTAACGAGCCCAAACTCAACGGGTTTACGTCGGTTAAATACTGAATTCCCATAGCCACCTTCAAATATGTATCCATCATCAGATCAGCTTGGTGGTACCATATTATTAAATTGTCATCCAAACTATACTAATACCGAAATTTCAGCTCAATCGGATAACGGCAAGTGACTGAAAAACGGATTGCAAATTTTGACGGACAACTTACATACTTCTATACTTACATACGAACAAGTCACGTTACTATAAAGCTTGTAAAAAAACAACGTGACTCCTAGTAAAATGGGATTAGAGCTAGCAAATGCTGATTTTTATGTGAAATGTCTAACCACTCTGACCCCATTTAACCTAATTACATTGTGGCAAGTTCACAACTTGCAACATTGCACTGTGCATGTTGCGTTGTCACTAACTTCGTGCAGGACTATTCAGAAGTAGTCGACCGTTATTCAAAAACATGCTGTTATATTTAGAATCGCTTTTTCTTGGCAAATACGAATGGAAGAGCTGGTAAAAAACTAATATGAGGGTAAAATTAATTTCATTGGATTTGTGGGTATATACGAGTATTTGTAGGTCAGACCTACCTATACCTACTATAACCCGTGTAGACTCGGGCAAGAATAGGTCTACGGTCTCCCCCGCCTGTCGTAAAAGGCGACTTAAGGGGGTCAACGGGGTCGCCAGTGACTTTTTGTGGCGGGCGCCACAGCACTCGGCCACCCCAGAGAAGGCGGCGAAGATGCCCAGAACGAGCCAGCAGGGGCAAAGCGCGAGGGGGGCTCTAGTGCGTTCAACCTGAGATCCTAGAGTCCTCCGAATTACTTAGCGCAGATGGCGGTTGACGTGGAGTTTTTAGTGGGTAGAAATACCACATAACCCAGACCTCCCCCGAGAGCTGGGTACCTGGATCGCAGGTTTTCTCCGCGAAAAAAAAAAAAAAAAAAAAAAAAGGTCACACCTACCTAAAAGGTGTAAGTACATACAAATGAGCCTTACAAACTGAAAACTACAACTAATTCATATGAGCATTAAAGTTATTTAAACATTGTAAAATTACATAAGTGTAGAGAGGAACATTCTGTAATTATATTTTTATTACATATTTTACTTATTGAAGAAACTTCTATCTAAAAAAACTCATCAATGGTGTAACATGCTCCCTATAAACGTTTTAATTTAAATTAGTTTTTAAACGTTCACATATTTAATTTCTTTAGTCTTTCTGGTAAGAAATTATATATTTTGGAAGCCATGCCTAGTACACTCTTTCTCAACAAAGCTGTCTTGCCACTTACGATTTGTAACGGATGCTTCTCGAATTCATGTTTAGCCTTTTAGGGAAACAGTGTGGGGTTTGATTTGTTAGTCTGTGTTATTTTTTGTGTGGACTTTTGCATTACCTTTAAAACCCTAAGATTATTGCTCTTCCCATTTTCAGTGCCTTTGCAATTATGACAACGCAAGTTAAATTAATGCTAGTACAAAACTCATTTTACGTTGTCGTGCCAGCCTAGTTATTTAAAAAACTGCAAAAAATAGTAATCGTTTCTACTTTCAGTTTTCTCTGCATAAGCTATTCTCAGTTTTCCTGTTAACTCCTTTGTTTCACTTGTATTCCTAGAATAACCTCCTCCGAGACTGCGCTCGGACTTGTTCAGCGAGTTCCAAAGTTTGGAATGCTCTTTAGTGACTTGTTTAAAGTAGGTAGCTCCCTAATTTTTGGGTCCAATTGCATTCAGAAAACGTGACTTAAAGAAGACACATTAGTGGTAATTTTTTCATACAAACGCTCGACTATTTTCTCATAGATTTCTTACTCTAGTGGTTATTTATTTATTTAGGTGTGATCGCAACTTTTTAGACGCCATAAATTTTCGAGTTCATTCTTCTTTTTACAAGCTTTATATTAACTTGCACTGTTCGTATGTAAATATATGTAAGTAGGTATGTAATTTTTCAGTCACTTCCCGTTATCCAATTGAGCTGAAATTTTGCATTCATATATATATATATATATATATAAATATATCGCATGACAATGCAATAATATGATAAAATGGAGCTGATCTGATGCTGGAGCTGGAAGGTGGCCATAGGAACTCCGCAATAAAACGACACAACCCCATCGAGTTTGGGCTCGTTAGAATCGTCTCAATGAGCAGTTGATGATGGTATGCAGAAAAGTACAGTCGGCAATAAAAGCTTGTACCAAAAATGAAATATTTGACAGAAACTTAGCTCTATTAACTACTGAATGTGTAGTTATTACAGAGTTCGTAATTAGCCCTGCTACAGCGTGTTTCAACGCATGATAATTGGCATTTACACACAGCTCCACTAAATTAAACTATTATCGTGCCGTGATTACAGAGCAGAGTTAATGACGCCATATTTTACCCCTTTCAACGAAACATTTGAACTTTATTTATTTTACAAATATGTTTTCACAGCATTACAGTGTGAGTAGTGTAGTGTGACTCCAATACACCAAACCTAAACTATTACTCATAAAAGATAAATATGGGAAGGAAAACGTATCACAAAAATTCACAGTCAGCTACTAGGTTTCTTATCATACATCATCTCACAAAACCTTAGACATTCACGGCACCCATCTCCAAGCAAACAAGTCACTTAAGTGACTTGTTTGCTATATAATACCCTCAATATATGACTTTAAGGCGCTGTATGCAGCTGCGCATCGAAAAAGTGCCTTTTCCAAACCGATTATTAGTATACTTGTACTATTGCTAGAGATCCAAATTTTTGATATGTATATCTTCAGTTCATTGGCTATGTTCGTACTTCGTAAAATCACGATTGCTTACAAAAACCTCGATAGATTTTGCCTTTCAAAACAGTGCTTTTTTACCACCAAACTCGAAATATCTCAAAAGTTATTTGGAATATTACAATGAAATTTGTTGTGATAGGTAGCTTTTTGGTAGATCTATCTACCGGCTTCTTAGAATTTCAATATGTTTGATAATTCAATACATTTGGTCATTTGTCTGAAAAACCGGGTGTCCGCGTCATGCATGCGCGGTGGCGAGTACAATTTAGTACGCCCGTGGCCACTGCCGACGACGGACCTGTGAATGTTTACCTGGCACGCAAATACGCCTTTTTGCAGCAATTATTTCGAGTTATCAAGGTAAATAAAAATATATAAAGGAATAGGAAACGCTAATACATGCTGGAGAACATTTTCGAAATGATAGAATAATAAATATAAGATATGCGATATTTACTACATTAAAGCGTTTCTACATCCGCACCTAAAACGTATTAATAGGTAGCTGGAGCATATTGACAAGATGTCAATAAAAATCTTCAGTTATCCTGAATACGTATTTAGAACTGTTAGGTAGTAAGTAGTCGGGTGTAAATCGGATTCGGACACGAGCACATGGTTGGGGGGGTAATGGTACCAATTATGGACTGTACGAATAATAGATTTATTTATTCATACAGAAATATATCAAAAGCATTTAGGGCTATTGCGCCGGATAGCGACTACCTAGACTAAAGTCCTAAACGAGTTGGTGAACTGAAGTATATTTACTTGCTGTTTAGTAGATTCTATTAAAAACGAGTGCGGAAAAAGACCCTGCCACTCCACCAGCAGCAGGCCACGGCCCTTCCTCATCTTCGTCATAGACATACATGCATACATACGCTACGGCACATCTTTTCGTCCAATATTCCGCAGTGTCTCAAGACGAGAGTCTTTGACCAGTGTGTGTTGCCAGTGATGACATATGGAACGGAAACGTGGTCGCTTACTATAGGCCTCATAAGAAGGCTCAAAGTCACTCAAAGGGCGATGGAGATGGCTATGCTGGGAGTTTCTCTGCGCGATCGCATCAGAAATGAGGCTATCCGCAGCAGAATCACGGTAACCGATATAGCCCTCCGAATCGCTAAACTTAAGTATCAGTGGGCGGGGTACATTGCACGTAGAACCGATGGCCGTTGGGGCGGAAAGGTTCTCGAGTGGCAACCACGTACCGGAAGGCGCGGCGTGGTTAGGCCCCCCACACCACAAGGTGGACTAATGACCTGGTAAAGGTCGCGGGAGTCCGCTGGATGCGGGTGGCGCAGGACCGGCTATTGTGGCACTCTTTGGGGGAGGCCTATGTCCAGCAGTGGACGTCTTTCGGCTGATATGATGATACATACGCTCGAAAAATATAAACTTCCTTCTGAGGCAGTCGGGTACAAAGTACTACAGGGTGTTCCCCTATACAGCTGCAAAACTTTGCCAGCTGTTTGTGCACATGATACCCATCACAAAACACTAAAGTATGCCGTTTCACATCTCGAACTCACTCTGCCACCGCTGTTTCTCCAAATAACTACCAAGAAAGCCTCCCCCGCCACGCCCCTTTAAAAATAAGCCCACTAAAGCAAATAAATGTGACGTTATCTAAGTGAACATACCTTTTGTCGGTATGGAGTTATTGATATGACTCAGTCACTCACTCACTCATCAACGCACAGCCGAAACTACTAAGACTAGAGAGTTGAAATTTACACCAGCACTACCTTTTACAACGTAGGCAACGCTAAGAAGGATTTTTGGAAATTCCACCCCTAATGGGGGTAAATAGGGGTGCAAAGTTTGTATGGGGGAAACTTTATTTTTAGAGCTAGAGACTTAATTTTTGCATAAAGATTACTTATTAGAATACAAATTAAGTACTTTCAATTCAATTACATTTATTTTGTTAAACATAGGTTACAACTTTTACAAGTATTGTTGGTATACAAAATATAAGACTTCTGTGCATTACCCACAATGTAGGTTTACAAAATATTTCAGCCAGCTAATATATTTATAAAAATTAAAAAAAAAATGTCAATACAGTGATTGGTGTTAAATACTTCAAATACATGTCAAAAACTCTCAAAAAATACTATAACTAAAGAATATTATAACTAAGGAATGTCTGGAATGGAATCATGTTATGTCGTAGGGTCGTTTAAGTAATCTTTAATGGTATAATAACACTTTTCAATCAAATATTGATCTATTGATTGAAATGATTGATCCAATAATGTCATGGAAAGATCACATAGATACATTATACAGTAAGTTAGCAAGAGGGATCTATGCTCTAAGACAGTTAAGACCACTTGTGTCAGAAAGTTGCTTAAAAGAGCTGTATTATGCGTACATATACTCTCAACTTTCATACGGGATAATGCTTTGGGGCAACAGTACGGATTATGAGCGCATCCTAAAGATCCAGAAACGTGCAATTAGAGTACTTCCCTATGCAAAGAAAGATACACGTGTCGCAAACATTTAAGAAAACTTAGTATCTTAACATCAGTTTCAACTTATATATTGGAAGTTTTGATGTATGTTAAACGTTATCCAAATGAATTTCAAAGGAGAGGTGAAAATAGTTCGAGATCAATGAGAAATGCGAATAACTTAAAAAGAAGCGGGTTGTGTCCGAGATACAACCGTTAATTAAGTTTAAGTGGATACTTATTTGTTGGTTGTCCCCGTAAAATATATATCTGCATTAATTCACTAAAATCTGTATAAGCACAGGTAAATCGGTATATATAGCAACATTGACTGACGTAGCTCGTTTGACTCGCGAGGCATTGAAAATGGCGGTCATTTCAGCATAGTTTTCATGCCCGTCACATAAACTAAATAACATTTTGTGATTAACAACTAATAGCAAATAAAGAAGGATTAAAACATGTAACAAACAATTATTTGAAATCAGATTAGGCTTCTCTACAAAAAGTTAATCCGGAAGTTACGTGATACATTTTTAACTGTACCCCTATACAAGAACGCGAGCAAAGAAGTATCCACTTCAAAACAACCTCGCCCAGACTTAGAATAGGCACAAAACTTCCGAAGTTAATACGACAAATACTTTTTAACCGGCTACCTTCAAACCTTAAAACCATAACGAACGACAACTCTTTTCGCTTCCATGTAAAACAACTATTGCTTGAAAAAACACTGTATAGTTTACAAGAATTTCTTTCAAATGACTAAATAACAAGATCTTAAAAGCTTGACGTTAATATTTGTATTATGTTTTCTTTCTCTATTTTATGTAATAGCATTATGCTATGAAATTATTATAATATTATTATTAAACTATTTACAAATAATAACAATTCTGTACACAACTGTACACATCTATTGTATTTTATTGTAACTGACAAGTTATAATTTTAACACATTTTTATCTGTATATTCATTGTACTATGATTTCAATTGTAAAATTATGATAATAAACAAATCTGAATCTGAATCTGAAGTCAATTGTCTTTTAAATTTATTAATATCCAGTGTTTAATTCGGTCTGGAATTTTATTGAAAATGAAAATGTTCCCAAGATTCCGCCTCTGATTAGCGTTGTGTTGTTGCTACCCTGCAAAGTTTTCAATTTTTGTTTGTATTGTTTACGTGTCGAAAATCTGCGGCCTTCTGAAACGTTACTGAACATGCTTGGATTGGTCTTGACAAAAATACCTACTTCTAGGATATACAGTTCCTCTAGTTTGTATGGAGAGCAAGACATTTTTAAAGTAAGGGATTTGTAACTTCGGTTTTAGACTGTTTACTTAAAGACTAGGTACAGTCAGCGTCATATAGTTAGTAGCAGCCAAAGTAGCCAAATATATCGTAACACATCCTTACACCTATAGTAACAAAGACGTGTTGCGATATATTTGGTTACCTAGGCTGCTACTAACTATCTGATGCTGACTGTACAAAACTAATTTCAATGTTTTTTTTTAATAAACAAACATTTAAATTTCTTAAACAAACATTTAGACGATAACATGTTATACGTGGACGAAGTCGCGGGCAACAGCTAGTTTATATATATATATATTTATTTAAGCTTTATTTATTCCATATTGTTTGTGTTAGTACATATTTACTAAATCTAAAAGATTTATGCCATTTTTTCTTTCTTATATGGACCCCATTCGGGTAAAAGCCATATATCGCCAGATATTAGGAGAAAAGAAGGGCACTGGAAACAACAAACTGGTCAGGGCCGAAAGGCAAAAGAAGGAAAGGTAGACGACGAAGACGTTGGACCAATGACATAACTGAGGTCGCCGGACCTAGCTGGATGCAGTTGGCTAAAGACCGAAAAAAATGGCATGAGATCGAGGAGGCTTTTACCTAAATTTACATTTGCTTTAAAAAATTCAATATAAATCAAACAAAAAAAGACAATTAAAGCTTAATTTATATTTATATAATTAATAGTGTTTTTTTGTATAATTCATTTTTAATCGTTATTCTAAGATGCTTTACACAAGAATCCAACAAATTTTCCAACCGGAAGTAATTACTTCGATTAAAAATGAAATATACAAAAAAACGCTATTATAAATTAATGATTTTCGAAACCGTATTTTGCCTGGAGTATAGGGCCAAGTATAAGCCTAATCTTGTTGGCTTGTTGAGAGTATCAAGGTCCATCGCGGTGTGGCCGCTGGTCGAGGTAGCATGGTAGGCAGCACGCGCCGCGCGAGCGCAGTGACATAACACTTTTAGGTATTTAAGAGACAAATTGAATTTGTTATTTTTATATGATGTTTGGTCAAATTACATTTTTTAATAGACATAGTCATGTACTGAAGAACTTGCTGGTCTTAAAATAACCACCCTGTATAATAAAATGCTCTTCTGACTAACAGTGGTCTAATTATCCAGATTTTGATCAGTCAGTCATACTTATGTAACAAAGGTAATAATTATGGTAATAATACTCCTTGCATTTCATTAAATTGTCAAAAGGGCCTCTACGTGTTGGCTCCGTTGGTACTTTGTAGGTACCTAGCCCCACGCATGCCTCCCAAAGGTCCGGGACATCATTGTCCCGTGAGCGGGAAAGACATACATGGTAATAATATAATTTGCCAGGAGATAAATAGATGAACATAGCTATTTGTTTATTATTTTTGATGGTTTCTTAAGCGGGTGTTAACCGGCGCTATAACTTTACCTATAGAAGTAATCGATTTTATTTCGGTTTAAAAAACCTGTAATATATTAGTACAATCCATAATTGGTGACGTTCACCCTTAGGAAGTGAAGATGTACTATTATTTTATCAGTTCTACGTATTTGGAAAACGGAAGCACCCACATAGGAACTGGGAAAACGATAGGTGGATTGATGATGAAGAAATCTGTACTAACATATCTTTGGAAAGTAAGTGTCCATAATTGATGTCATCATACTACGATGTACTGTAATTAGTAGAACTGTAAATAGGTAGTTATCTTTAAATTCTTTTTCTTCTTTAATTCCTTATTTAAAAAAAAAATAGATTTAAATAAATAAATAAACAATAAATATTTGGGGACAATCTTACACAAATCAACCAAGATTTGAAAAATAAAACAATTATTCAAGAAGACAAACATTTGATCGTATGTTCCGCAAAAACGAGCCGAATACGGATGCCAACAGAATAAGGCCGTTAGCGGGGTGCGCGGGACGCGCGTCTCCCGCTCCGTCTGCCTCACCTCCGCAAATACCTAAATATCGTCTAATAAGAGCGCCTTAAATAACAGATACTTGGTTTTAGATAAATTTCAACGTTGTTTACAAACTTCTTACCAACGGTGAAACCAAGTATCTTCCAAACCCAAGTAGGTATCTCCTCTTGAGTTACTTGATTTTAGCGTAGAATCGTCAAGATACTTATTTTCAGCGTAGAATTAGTGGCTAATAAAAGATACTTGGATTTTAGAATTATTAATAACTTGGAAATTATAAGGCATAGAAGAAAATTTTGTATGAAGGTAGACGCGTTTTCATGCCCTTTATCCAAAAATAAAAAAAAACGAAAATAGAAAAAAAGTGAGTTACTTGTTTTCTGTATGGGGCAGCCGCTTGCTATATGTAGAGACCGTATAGCCCGCGAGCCAGCAACTGATATTTATGACCAAGTTCCTCTCGGGCGATAACTTGTACGATGCTTCAGAGAGTTGTATCATGAAGCCCCGTGGAGCCCCTTGTGTTGAGTGCCTTAAAATTGTCTACCATCATCGTCATCATATCAGCCGAAAGACGTCCACTGCTGGACATAACCCTCACCCAAAGAGTTCCAAAGTGACCGGTCCTGCGCCACCCTCATCCAGCGAATACAAGATAAAATATATTTCAACGATTGCATTTAAACATTCAGTCGCGACTTTGGGTCCTGAATGCTTTTGGAGTCGCAGACGTCCACAGGCTACGGTGTAGCTTATCATCAGATAGGCCGTGTGCAAATTTACCGCCGTCGTGATTTAAAAAAATTACTGTAAGTACTACAGTTGACGTCACAAAATACGTTAAACGCACGATTAAAAAGTAAAAAACCAATTTCAGTGTCGTTCTTCTCGCAGTTTTTGAATAAAATTGTAGAAATTTCAAAAATGGAACCCGGGCTTCCTTTGTTTAACCGTTACTTTAAAAACGTTGGAAATACCCGGCTGCAATATAAGGGAGTTATTCGAAATTTAAACCTGAATGAACTGCCATTACGAATGCAGATGGGACTCTTTATGAAATCGTCGGCGCTGTAAAATGTCGTTCATGTTTTGAATAGCATATAATTTAGTTACTTTCTGTACCATTATGATATTTATGATCTATGATAGATCATCTATCATTTTCTTTTCAATAGTGTATTGGCGCCATTTAGAAACGACTATATAAATTGGATGTAGTGAAATAAAAATGATGCATTTATATATCTAGGGATTTAAAGAAAGAATGTGTGAGATTGCAAGTATTTAACGTCTGAGCCGAAGCCAAGAGCAATAAATATGTGAGTTGAGGCTTTCTTTAGTGCTGCCCGGGGTGCAATTACACTATTTTACGTCTCCACTACGGCCAGAAAGTGGGATTTTCCGCACGCGTAACGGGTGGCAATTGCCACTTTGTGATCAGGTATGACGTAAAAAAAAAAATAGTACATTTCGATGCTAGTGTGGAAAGTATGTCGTTACCCCAAGCAGCAAAATTTGCTCCTGTAAATAACCTAAGACCATGAAATTTTCAGTCCTATAGAACTCCCAAAAACGTTTATAAAACCACAATTGGGCGCTTTTTATAGGATTAAATAAACCTAAAGTCGTTTTATTACAGTCTTATAAAGTGCAATTCAGTTTTAATATCGTCATATTAAATGCTCTTGCAGGATAAGTTGCTCCTATAAGTGTCTAGTAAACGCAACTAACAAGCACAATTCGTCTTATAACGGTCTGGTGCATGCTGGTACTGGAGTAATCATTCCTATAGTGGCCAGTGGCTTATCTTAAAAGGAGCTTTTTTTATCGTTTTACCAGTGAAGCCTCCCGTGGTGATGTGTAAACGTGTGTTGTGCTCTAATAAAATAAAACTAAACTGGAAAAGGGTAAGTTAAATGTGCTTATTGTATCATAATTATAGTATATAAAAGGAATTGTTTTTTAACAGTGATTGAGAAGTGAATTAGAAAAAAATAACTTGCAAAATAAATTTTATTGATAAATTAATAATCATAGAGACACATATTTTAACGCCCCCTTTTAAAAAGACGTAATAAAGATCTGCTTATTAATTATTTACTGGTTAAGTAGTACAAAGTGCTGACACTTGCCATTGCCATTGTGGATTTTCAGATCGCCTCCTTTAACAGTTAGTATCAGAACGTTAATAATACCATTTATACTAAGCCAGTGCTGTTATAAGACAAAAAATCCTGCCAATTTTATTTTTTAGGGTTCCTTTAAATCATATTTTTTATTTTATTTTTAGTGTGTAAAATTCAATTGAAGATGGTTGTCCCTAAGGATTATCTCGATGTCGATTGTTTTTTGACAAGGATGGACTTCTTTAAGCTCGAGAAATAACAGTGGCCCTGGAAAATAACACACTTCATGCTATTGAAAAAGTGTTACGGCTGCGGTAACAATACTTCAACTGGCCTAAGCAACAAACCTTTGCATTTTACTGTATCTCAAGACAAGTTGAGACTATTACTTAATTATAGCATTTTTTGGTGTCAAAGATGCAAGCTATATGCGATATATGATCACTATCCTACCGACGAATGCCGATATTGTGCATAAGATTAATAAGAATAGTTTTAAAAATGCTACACTTTCTCGTTATAGGTTCGTAGGTTCGTTTGTTTATTTTCATCTTCTAACATTTTCATATTATAACTGTGTACTAACTTACATAATTATATTCTATATTAAAGGTGAAGTGTAATGCAACACTAGCGCCACTTATGTTTTCTAAATCAGATCAATCTCCAGTAATTGTAAATCATCATGTTCTAAGAAAACACCTTTAGTATTTATTAAATACTGCATAATATAGTTACCCATCAAAAACATTACATGTAAAAAGATGCAAGTCTCGCAACGCAATACTTCTACTACTAAAATATTCCTTAATTGATATATTAATCCATTATGCCAGTAATGTCCAGGACTCACAGGAACAATGATTTTTTTTTTATTTGTTTGGAGAATAGTGCGGGCATCCTTCGGCAAGGCATCTTTTATTCTATGATTTATAATGTCAGAAAGTTCTGTCAGGGCTGAATGAGAAATATTGTTTTTAATAGCCCACTGCTTCAAGCTTTCTTTCAAATCATAATTCTTTTCATGTTCTGTCCGGTCCTCTTCACTTAATTTACTACTGGTATCACTGTCACTACTATTTTTATTTTTATCACTATCATAAAAATAGTCATCTTTATTTTCAACATGTACAGAACCTTCACCTAATTGAACAGCTTCACTCTTACCCAAAGAAGAAAATGATTCGCATTTTGAATTAGTGCCTGCTTTCATTTCTTGATACGTTTTTGCTACCTTTCTGCGATAAGCACCGCTACTTTTAAAACGTTTCCACTTATTTAAATCCATTTTTTGTTTGATGAAGCGTGGACAAAGATAATAAATGGCCACTTGTTTCAATCACTCTTATAATGACAAGCATAAAACCCTTATAAGCCCAAAATTACGTATAATTATGACACTATTTAAAGCTTTTTGTCAAACTTTCTATACGTGCGGCCTGTGGGCTAACTTTACGCAGCGGGCGTACGGTGCCCTGCGCGTCCAGTATAATGATGCTTTTAGGATGCTGTTTGGGTTGCCGCGGTATTGTAGCGCCTCTGCTATGTTTGCCGAGGCGCAAACAGACTGCTTTTTTGCCATCATGAGGAAGCGATGCGCGTCACTCCTCACCCGCAGCCGTGGCAGCACTAACATTATCCTAAGTACGTTGGCTCAGCGGTGGGACTCGCCTCTGGTAGACAGGTACGTGCAACTACACGCACCTGTGGCCGTACAGCCGCGAAAGTTTTAATTTAAATGTTGTGTAATGTTTTGTTGTGTCTCATTAATTGTAGTACTACCATAGATATATAAGTTATTGTATTACCTAACCCTATGGACTAATAGTCTGAAATAAATAAATATAATAATAATAATTATTATTATCAAACTTAATGCTAGTTTCATGCTAGTGATCTATTAGAAGTAACCATCAAGTTAGATCAGTCATGTAATTTTTTTGACCTATAACGAGTAAAATCAATAGCCTTTATAGGATTAATTGTCCCATTACAGATAGATATAAAACTTTAATAGGAGTAGCGGTTCTTATAAATGCTTTTATAGGATTAAAATATGCGTACTTATAACAGCTATATAAAATGTATTTATAAGACTATTTGTGTTTGTAAGGGTCATATAAATTTATCCTATAAACGCTTTTAAGACTAAATTATAGGATCAATTCGTCTGAGGATCAAATCGTCTTGTATGATGTTGTTATAAGATTATTGGTCAAAAACGTGACTATTATAAGACTTCTATGAGAGCTCCGAGCCGGTAGGTCGTGTCAAAAACGTTTATAAAACTACTATAAGAGGTATTAGTCTTATAATTTTTTCTAATAGGAGAATTTTGCTACTTGGGACGTCACGTGTGGCGAGATATTTTTAATACAGTTGCAAAAAAATAAGAAAAACAACAAGTAAGGAATTTGAAACTTTTATATTATTAATTCTGTAACATCATTGTAATACAGTTGAAAAATAATGAAGTAGTTCAAACATCATTTTTTTAATACAGTTCTTCCTTACTTGTTGTTTTTCTTATTTTTTCTCAACTGTATTAAACAACGTCGTTCGATACACGTGCTGAAATGTCATTCTTCACTCGTCCCGAGTCTTGCCACTCGCCTACGGCTCGTGGCAAGCTATCTCGGCGCTCATGACGTAATGACATACTTTCCGCACTAGCATCGAAATATATGTAATGTATGTAATAGACATACCTATTTATTACACATGTTTTATCAAGAAATAAGTATAAGTATGATCAACCATTCATGTCACCGGATAGGTAGATATAGACACATTCTATCTCTTTTACACTCAATACCCCCAAAGAAAAGATACTTCTTCATCGCAACAAACAAACCAGCGTTCTCACTTAATATTAGAGTTGGCAGAAATGCATCAAAATAGTCCATTCTAAAACCAACTCTACCGTCCAATGTAGAAGATTCAAATTATAATGATAGGCCTATACAAATCGACACCATTAAATAACCTCAACCCTCCATACAATACATGTCGAATTGTTTCGAGTCCAATGGCCCGTTACACGAAGTTACACGTTACAATGGGGAATGGATGAAAAGTGCCTGATTATTTTTTTGGTGATAGGAATAATCTTCCTTAGCACCAGAAAAAAGTTTCAGGCTTTTCAGCTGCGTCAATTATTTTTGAGAAGTATAAACAGTTTTACGTTTTGGGTTTAGGACGGCGAATGAGATACTTTCCTTGATCCGTCTCAAATTACTTTATTTTTTTAATATCTGACATGACAAATATAGCTGCTGCAGCTGTCAATATCATTGCCAGCGTCAGTTTACCGCGGATTTTTAAGAAATTTTTTTGTAACAATGAGACGTATCAAGCAAAGTGTAATTCGCCGTCCTAAACCCAAAACCTAAGTGAGGAAACTACAAATAAATAACTATAAATAAATAAAAATAAATATTTTTTGGGGACAATCTTACACAAACCGACCTATGTAGTCCCAAACTAAGCAAAGCTTGTACTATGGGTACTAGACGATGATATATAAACTTATATAGATAAATAAATACTTAAATACATAGAAAACAACCATGACTCGGGAACAAATATTCGTGCTCATCACACAAATAAATGCCCTTACCGGGATTCGAACCCAGGACCTCTTGCTTCGTAGGCAGGGTCACTACCAACTAGGCTACAGAGGTCGTCGTTTATATATTTCAAAAATAATTGACGCTACTGAAAAGTTAACAACTTTATTCTAGTGCTAAGGAAGGTTATTCCTATCACCAAAAAAAGAATCAGGCACTTCTAAGATTTTCATCCATTCCCATTTGGACAAGTCTACCTATACTAGCGAGGATTGTAGAATCTTTCGATTCACTCAGGATTCAATATACCGCCCTCGCCGTAAATATATAATTTTGCTCTCTTGAGGCACAATCTACTATTCATGTCGCTGATTGTGACGTGTAAAGATATTTTTTTTACCAAAAAATAGTGTTCCAAACCTAAACCTTATTTGCATGGTTAACCCATTCAGTGTCCATGACGGCACATATGCGTCAGAGCGCTACGAGCGCTTTTCGCTACATACGAGGTTTAACCTGCTACGGACTACGGCGTTGCGCTACGAGATTAGCGTGGCCGTGAATGTGGTAAGTTGCCAATATAACAGAACCGAAAACAAAAATGCTTTTAAGAAAATACGCGTTGCCTTTTCTTATCCTCTCTTTTTGTTTCTACACAAAAGGTGAAGACATATTACACCAACTTATCTCTGCTGTTCCACGCTCCTTAACACATGGAAACAAGGTCCATTATCGTAAATCATGCACGGATAAGTTGGGAAGCTCGGCCACTGTCCATATCCAGAACAAAAGCGAATTGTACATTTATATGTTTGTTTTTCCTAGGGCCGACTCTTCCAACGAGACACCAGCCGTGAATGGGCTCACCGAATTCGGAGCGGTAAGAACCTTTTTTTAATACAGCTAAGCGTGAATTTACTTTGGCAAAGCGCGAGCGAATGTGTCTTTAGGATTTGTGCAATCTGTTAGCGGGTTTGGTCGTTAAGTTGATGGGGATAAGGGCGGGTTTTGTGTGAGGGTGAATCTTTGTTTTTCTTGCTGATCATGTGAGGGAAACACGCTACTCAAATGGAGTAATTATGATGGTCTTTGTGAATGCTTGTGTGTACACATATTTACCTAGTAGCATAGGTTTTTATGAGGGCGATGAAATATTATGAGGGAGGATCGATCGGGGTCGTTGTTTTTATTTCGGTAGAGCATGTCGGGTATGGTAAACGTCGGAACATTTGACACATTACTATGTAATAAATAGTTGACACCTGTTGACAACGCAAAATTACTAAGCTGCTGCGCTTCATTACAGCAGGGCGATTTTCAATAGATACCAAGTTTGTTTAATAAATTATTATTTCCGTTGACTCGTAGAAAAAGTATTGTATACAATAGTTATATAATTAGCTTTTTAAGTCTCGTACCTTAATTAGGCCACTTAGCAAGCTTCGTGGCCTAAACGTGGTACTCGACTTAAAAAGCATCCATTATATAACGATTGCATAAACTACTATATGAATTATGTCCGTTTCCCGGGTACTCAGGCGATGTGATGGACTAAATAGAATAACAATACTATTAGGTTGTTTCGTGATTGAGCAAAAAGCCCGGATTACATTGAACATCTAAGACCCAGGTCCTTTAGAAAGGACACAATGATTGAATCATATGTAAAGTCTAATAACGAGTATCTTATAACAAAGAAAGTTTCTTTTTTTAGCTCAATTGTGTGTCCCCAATGCTGGGCAAAGGCTTCGCCCTTGATTTCCACGACCCCTGTGCTTCTTCCGGCCAATTGCTGAGGAAAGCGTCTAAGTCATCCCGCCATCCCATCTAGGCATGCCCCATCTCCATCTAGGCCTGCCCCATCTGCATCTAAGCCTGCCCCATCTACATCTAGGCCTGCCACATCTGTATCTAGGCCTGCCCCATCTGCATCTAGGCCTGCCCCATCTGCATCTAGGCCTGCCCCATCTGCATCTAGGCCTGCCGCATCTGCATCTAGGCCTACCCCATATGCATCTAGGCCTGTCCCATCTGCATCTAGGTCTGCCCCATCTGCAGCTAGGCCTTCCCCATCTGCACCTAGCCCTGCCCCAACTCCATTGCCCTTGCGGCATTCACTTGGTGGCTTTACTAGCCCACCCTATCCGGTTATTGTTTTGATTTGTTGTTGCTTTGCTTAATTTGAGAACGAATCGAATATCAAAACTGTCAGGTAAGGAAACCGCTTGGTTCAATCCCACTGTATTTTTAATGAATGCGGTCTGAGGATTTTAAGTGAAGTTTAAATAAAAAAAACAGCTCAAAACAGCCAGTGCAAATCAGAAAACACACCTGGAAACTTCAGAACCAAGTTGTGACACAAAAAGCAAAGAGGTCCTCGGGGAAATCTGAAAGTTTTCTTTTGATTAAACCCTCGGGGAGGTACTTTTTAATGACTTCAATGAAGGTGTTCTTGAGGTATAATTTAACCACCTCTGAAATCAGTTTTTGTCGGAAAAATGCTTTTGGTACGAGTTTTTGTGGCCGACTGTACTTTTTTGCACACTTATATACACTATTGACATACAAACCTTGTACAGTCAAGTGTAAAATATGGGTGCATTACAACTTACTCATAAATATGCCCCATCGCTATTATGTCAGCGGATTAAAGCTTTTGGGACATATTTATGAGAGGATGACTCGACATTTATTTTCTAAAGATGATAATTAACATTAACTAAATTAAATTAGGTACTTAAAACTAAGTTAAATCTAAATAAGTTTCTGTCAAAAATTTAATATTTGGTACAAGCTTTTATTGCTCACTGTACTCTTTATGTATACCGCCATCAACTACTCATTGAGACGATTCTAACGAGCCCAAACTCAACGGGGTTACGTCGGTTAAGTACTGAATTCCCATGGCCACCTTCTGTCTCCACCATCAGATCAGCTTGATGTTACCATAATATTGAATTGTCACCCAAACTATACCTTTAACCAAAATTTCAGTTCAATCGGTTGAAGGTATCTGCTTCAAAAGTGAGTTGCAAGTTTTCACCGGAACAAACATAGTGGCATATCGACATACATATGTATGATAGTTAGTTAGTTACATATGTACATCGCAAGTTAATAGAAAACTTGTAAGAAGGCCCTCGAGGCATTATACCGAGGATGCTGGCGGCATTTCCTCGCGAATTGCAATGCTGATGCGTTGCGTTGCGCGAGAAAGCCGCCAGCTCTTCGGTCACCAGGGGACCGATTTTTGACTTTCGAGCGCTCGACTCTTTCACTCGAAAACTGTCAGAAACGATGAAATACTATTTTTGAAATCCGAACTATAGAAAATTCAAAAACGAGTGGTATTGACCACTCGTATTCAATTATATCGGTAGAAAATAAGTGCCGACAATTTGGACACTTCACTTGTATTTAATTTTGGACTGACAATGAACTTAGAAAGAGATAAATATTAATATATCTTATATTATTTTTCTGCCGAATTTTGTGGCTGAAAACAAAGAACTTAGTCTTTTGGCGAATTTGTTTTCAAATTAAATAATTTAACTTGCCTGTCTCTCTCTCTCTCTCTCTTTGCACAGGTTAAAAAGAGACAGAGATATAGTAATATGTAAAGGCCTGGCAATGATTCACAACAACTCGCTATACTTAGAATGAAAAGTATGAATTGCTGTCTCATTCTTACTAAAGAACGTTGTTGTGACAAATTGTATCATTTTTAATTTGTATTGCTTTTAAGTATAACAGGCGGGAAACGAAACGTTTCGTTTACTAGGTATTATTTACTACGATCTTAGTTTTTTCTGTTATGTAACGCATAAAACACAAAAAAAAACACTTAAACATTAATATTATAGCTATAAATAGACCTTCTAATGATGTTTTATTTTTATTCCATGTGAAGAATACAATTTTAAATAACCAGTACTTATCGAATTTCTGCGTACAACGAAGCGCAAAAGTATAAATAGCCAAACCACTAGCTTTCGAGTGATGAATTTCAAAAATACCTATAATTGGGTTCATGCGAAAATAATCGTGACAAATTTTCGCATGCGATTGTTTTCTACCGCTCGCTTTTGATTTCGAGCGCTCGAAAGTCAAAAATCGGTCCCCAGTTACATCAACAGTTACATTTAAATATTAGTTGAGAGGATTAAATCGATACATACTCGTATTTCTTTACTCGACTGTAATAATGATGTTCCATAATAAGTAAATAAAACATGTTTACCCCTCGCTGCAAACGAGGCGTGTTATAAATTAAACATATGAATCTGTCGTACTGTGGCATCGTAGCTCCCAAACCAATGAACCGATGTGAGTGCGGGTTTTTAATCAGAACTCTTTTCTGTCCCCTTTTTTTTAATACTCTATATTTTTTTGGCAACGTCAGACTCAATTTCAAAATCTCACATTACCGCAGCACGAGCGCCGCAGCGCGCGAGGGCACTAATTTTAATTGAAACTCGTAAAGAAAGTCATCACCATATTAAGGGAGGCGTGAAGCTGGATGAATTTCTTTGTGGATCAAGTCATAAGCGACGGACTGTATGTACATATTGGGCAGTGATCGGAATTAGGTGATCCGAAACAGGTACCTATTGTTGGCAAGAGGACATTTGAGACATTGGGGCTTTAAATTTCGGCTCACCTATTTCTGATCATTGCTAATGGGAACTCGGATACTACCCTGAGAAAATTACGGTTTTTTTGGAAATAATTCAATATCAGGCTAATTATTTGTATACGGCTTCTATATGTTATTTTAAACAACTTTTACTATTGACATCAATAATTCTATGGACCGGAAGTTAGGAAAAAAAATTAACCCGCAAGCAAAAATGCTATCAGTATTTTTATAATGAAAACATGTTTGAGTACACAATTTTGGAGACTTACTACCTGAATCCAAAAATATATGCATCAGGAAATAACGGCATTTTAATTAAATATTTTATGACCTTGAGATAATATTGAATTTCATTTGGCCTATAGAAAAGTTTATTCATTAACAAAAATAAGTGGATTATGCGCGTATCCCAAAGAACGTATATAGACGTAGTCAATTATAAAGTAAAGAAAGTTTATACCATTTTCGCCTGATTTTTACGGAATTTATGAAGATTACTTTTCATAATTTTTTACCGTATCGGTATTAAATTTAGGTGGATTATTAATGAATATTTAGTCAAATTACCCAACCTATTTTTTGGTGTAAAAATATGGCTGATATCGATATATTGTTGTGTTTTCATAGAGCGAAACCGTAAAGTTCTCAGGGTATACGTGCACGTGCAGCGTAGCCCGTATGCCGGCAGGGACAAGCAAGGCGCACTATGGTGTCGCGGTGCCCTCGTTGGAAATCGCCCAAAAAAACATAATAGATAGCATGGCAGTAATTTCATGTGACCTGTCGAAATGGTTTTTTTTTTGCTATACATAGGACATTTATCTCACTGCTTATTACACTTTCTACAAGCTATTAAACTTTCTACAGGCGCAAAGTCTATTGCAATCTCATGGAAAGTTGGAAACTATAACCCTTTTCACTCCTTGTTCGAGTCTCAAACGATTTCCATGCCATTCATCTATATCGGTTACGCAGGTTCTTAAGCGTAAAAAGTTAACAGACAGTTAATTTCACATTTCACCGTCATCACCCTATAAACGTCCTTCTGCTGGACATTAGGCTATTCTCCCTTTTTTTTCGTAGAGCAAACCTGCGAACCCAATCATCGGGGGATGACTGGGTTATGTGGTATTTCTATCCACTAAAAACTCCACGGCGGCTGGCATCTGCGCCCTCATGCGGAGGACTCCGGGATCTCATTCTGAACGCACTGGAGCGGGCTCATCTCCCTAGGAATTTATAATATTAGTATACAGGGTGGAAAGTTAAAACGGGGCAGTAAGGGCAGCTACTAGATCCCTTGCCGCCACGCAAAAATGGCACTAGGATTTTATTCCCAACTTTTTAAGTGATGACAATCTATATTCACAGATTTAAAAAAAAAAGTACAGTCAGCGAGAAAATCATCAATTTTGACGAAATTTTTTTTTAATGCCATTCGATCCCATTCCTATTAAGGATCAAAATACTCTCTGGGACCGACTAAGGTTTGACAACTAGAACGCCCAGAAATCAAAGAAAACTTTTTCCATACAATTAGTATAGGAATCCCAAAGTGCAAGTAGTCCTTTAGTTAGACGACCATCAAAGTGTATGGAGACGGAGATAACTTCATTTAGATTAGAAATGAGAGAATTCATTCCTTGGTCAAAAAAAAATACTTGTTTAATTCAATGACGGTCAGCTTTATTCTGTAAAAAGATTGTTAAAAGAATACTAACATCCATATTAAAAAATTTGTTCGAAATTTAAAATTTACTAAGGTAAGGGCTTTACAGCACCTGTCCGCTCGTGAGTACTGCCCACATAGTAATACGTTTATGAATACGGGTGTAAATACGTTAGTTTTTTTTTTTTTTAACAAAGGGTAGAATTCTCTCATTTCTGATCTAAATTAAGTTATCTCCGTCTCGATAGACATTGATGATCGTCTAACTAAAGGACTACTTGCACTTTGGGTTTCCCATACTAATTGTATGGAAAAAGTTTTCTTTGATTTCTGGGCGTTCTAGTTGTCAAACCTTAGTCGGTCCCGAAGAGTATTTTGATCCTTACTATTAAGGATCAAAATACTATCCTATGAATGGGATCGAATGGCATTAAAAAAAAATTCGTCTAAATTGATGATTTTCTCGCTGACAATGTAGATTGTCATCATTTAAAAAGTTAGGAATGAAATCCTAATGCCAATTTTGCGTAGCGGCAAGGGATCGTATAGCTGTCCTTACTGCCCCGTTTTAACTTTCCACCCTGTAATATACATGTTATATATATATAACCAATCCCGCTCGTACCTTGGGCCACGGCCCGAACATAAAGCTGAAATTTAGCCCATCGTTCAAAAGAGATGAGCGGCGCAACGGCGCGATTCTTCAACTGTTGCCGGAGATTTACGAGCGTGTGCCTATAGCAATCGGATTGAATAGAATAGAATAGAATGATATTTATTAAGGTAACAAACAAAAAACAGAACATATAAACGAATACATCGAAGACGTAGATCGGGACGTGAACCTGAAACGGCCTCCACTCAGCATACACATTCGCTCAACGGGACGTCTGCTACCAGTTCCCCGTCGAATGGCCCTAGCAGAAAAAAACCCACGCGTCATAGGCCCCACGTTTTATGAACATCTTCCTGCCGAAATACGAAATGATCTATGTGACCAAACATTCAAACACCGATTGAGAATTTTTTTGTTGAATAAGCCATTCTATTCTGTAAGCGAATTTATGGATCACAAACCTGGAATTTAGTAATTAAAACTTTGTGACTTTAGTACCTATTTGACGATCCACTGCCGGTGATAATATTTCTGACATGATTATGAGTATTGCTCTTAAATTTAAAATGTACCTGTTCTTGACTATTCAAATAATTTTATTGACATATGTATCTATTTGCTTTTTGACGATCATAATAATGACTTCATGTAAATTAACATACTAATTTAATTTGCAATGTAATCTTACTATGAAATAAATTGATCTATCTATCTAATGCAGCATTGCGATTGGTATCACAGTGGGGAGTGTGCAGTATTTTAAGATAGACTGGTCTAAGAAAATGTTTTTGGTTATAACTGGGTTCCTCAAGTTATATAGGAACGTCAAGCTGGAAGTACTTGAGTATGTTTACTTGATATTTGTTTCCGTAAAAATTCCGTCCATTCGTTTAGGAGCTACGATGCCACAGACAGACACACACACAGACACGTCAAACTTATAAAACCCCTCTTTTTACGTAGGGTGTTAAAAAAATGTCTGAAACGAATAATTGATTTGATGGGGTATGTTATGACGGACATTAGAACTGGCCTTAGTGAATAAATTCATCGGTCCAGAATACAAATATACAGATGAGTAAATGTAGAAAAATATTAAAATGAAACAACGTTAAGTTTTATGTCGTCTTTTTCTACAATTCTCGACGGAGACAAAGCGATTTATAATTACTCTCTTTTTAAGTCTTGGTCGTATCTAATCTTGTTATTACTTCTGAAATGTTGTGTCTGTAGCAAAATTCATAAGACTTTATTGATATGAGATTTTAATCACAAACAGTTTATACAAGATTGAGTAATGTCCATTTTACAAGTCTTTATTGAATTTGCACTATAACCATGACTACGTCCCTACAACTTTAGCTTCAAAAGCAATCCATTATCCAGCCATTTTCCGGTATACGGTACTGATGACAGTTCTGTCTCTATCAAAGTGACACCTAGACAACCCACGATAAAGGACGACTCAAGCTAGAACGGGCCGTGTCCGGCCCGGGCCGTTTTCTAAGAAAAATGACGGCGTTTTTGCGTGTCCGGGCCATACCCAAGCCCGGGCTAGCCACTGCCGGGCCGTGCTGACACCGAGCCGCTTCCGGGCCTCGGCTGGGCTTGCGCAAGGCTCGGCCGCGCAAAAACGCCGTCGTTTTTTTTAGAAAACGACCCGTTCTAGCTTGAGTCATCCTTAATCCGTCGTATTTTAGGCTCATTGGAACCCACTCAACGTAGTTCAGTTCAGTCTGACTGTCCAAATACAAGCTTGTACCAAAAATAATATACTTTTCAAAACCAAGTTTTAACCGACTTCAAATCAGTAGCCAAATTGCTTGCTTCAAGTTTGCCTATAAAATTAGAAGAGTTCCCTCGATTTCTCCAGGATCCCATCATCAGAACTGGATTTTGGTGACAACGGGACCAATCTGGAAGTATATACTTCCAAACACAGAAAAAAAATCTAATCGGTTCATAAAGTATCGCGTTATCGCGTTATCGCGTAACAAACACACTAAAAAAAAAACTTACAGGCGAATTGAGAACCTCCTCCTTTTTTGAAGTCGGTTAATAATTTGCTCATACAAATTTTACCAGACACCTCCAATCCTTATGACCTTCAATGGTACTCGCTCCCTGAAAATTCCCTCCGTTGTCACAGAAAGTGGTGAAGGAGATGAACCGGCTCGGCATGCTGGTGGACCTGTCCCACGTCGGCGAGAACACGACCCGCGCCGCCATCAAGCTGTCCAAGGCCCCGGTTATCTTCAGCCACTCCTCCGTGCACAGTCTCTGTGCGCACAAGAGGAATGTGCCCACTGACATTATACACTCGCTGGTGAGTTTATCAATCATTATGAATCGTCGGGGGTGGACTGAAAACCAGCGCTGTGACATCAAATCGGTGGCACAGCAAACGCTGAGTCCATCCCTATTGCCACATTTTGTTGTTTTTTTTTCCTTTCTAGTTGTATATTTAAAAAAAAATGTTTGTTTAATTAATGTGTATGAGTTTTTTATTTATGTGTGGCAATAAATCTTTTTCTTTCTTTCGTTCTTTCTTATCGTTGCAACTATCATTGTTTTCATCATTTTCATCGAGTTCCATTTATCATCAATTTCATTGCCATCGGTTCCGTACTCAAAGAGTAAAACGGAACCCTATTACTAAGACTCCGCTGTCCGTCTGTCTATCTGTCTGTCTGTCTGTCTGTCTGTCTCCAGGCTGTATCTTACTGATACCGTGATAGTTCCAGTTGAAATTTTCACAGAATGATGATGTATTTCTGTTGCCGCTATAGCAACAAATACTAAAAACAGAATATAATTAATATTTTTATAGATAATAGTACGGAACCCTTCGTGCGCGAGTCCGACTCGCACTTGACCGGTTTTTTATCATTTGCACTAACATCATCATCTTCGTTACCTATCGCCCTTCCTCATTCAGAAAAAAATCATAAGAAAAATGGCAAGGGCTGCTCCCGATGCGCCGGCTCGCCAGCTATTTATGGACTTTAGAGTCCTAACACTTCCCTCGATATTCATCCTCGAGGTAGGTAAATATGTTCGGCAGAACTTGGAGGTATTTCAAAGGAGGATATGGACCAGCGGTCGTTTTTCAGGATAGGAGGAAGCATGACCTGGAGGTGCCAAGACACCGACTCATGAAAGCGGCCAATGGAATGTATGTCTTGGGTCCGCGGATATACAACCAAATACCGACAGCTATTAAAGACTGTCGGACGTGCCTTGGTTTTACCCTGAAACTTAAATCCTTGCTGATGCGAAGGGCCTATTATTCGGTAGCTGAATTCTTGGACGAACAATTTTAATTATAAATTAAATAACTTTGACTGTATTGCTTCTTATATATATGCCTGTTGACATTGTCTTTAATGACCTTATTATGATATTTTAATGTAATGAATGACAATGTATGATCAATACGAAATAAATGAATATGAATATGAATATGAATATCTGCCATTTGTTGTAATTTTCATTATAAAAACGTATTTTTATAATGTTAACTGTAATCAACATTTTCATTACCAGTCACATCATACCTAGTACCATCTTCTTTTTTATAACTGTCATTACCGTCATAATTTTCATTACCATTTATTATCAATTTCATGATCTTCAGTGGGCATCGACCATTGACACAATCATCATGATTGCTTTGACCGTCATCATAATTACAGTTGACGTCAACATTCTTCCACATAATTACCATCGTCATTTTGTTACCACCTTTATAGCCGCTAAAACTGTAACATTAAGCTGGTCTATATGATCCAAATGAAGTCCCCTTCGTCTTATCCCAGTAGCATCCTGCAGGAACCCAGGTCCACTAACTACCTAATCCCAAGAACTGGTTTAAGCACTAGTTTGCGTATAGGCTACTGCCGTCTGATCTTCCACCTCGGATGAAAAACTAGTGGAAATTAATCAAGGATAAAACATTGTTGTCACAACAATCTTACATTTGCATTATCATCGCGTTTCTCAACTTTCAACCAATAATTTCCATTTACAGAAAGAAAATGGCGGCATTATAATGGTGAATTTCTTCCCGGACTTCGTAAAGTGCGCACCCAACGCCACCCTCTCCGACGTCGCCGGTGAGTTACCCTAGACTAGCTACCGTTATATTGGCCGGGCTCCTTCATACGCGTGGTAAAAACGTTAAATTATAAACGATGATGTGTAGGAGCTCCTGGCCGGAAACAGACGGGCTGTCGATCGTTTGGCACGTTCATTCAGCCTTTCCCTGAAGTTTGAGGTTTAGGTTACTGTCCCGGCGTCCCCACATCAGTTTGTTCTATTCTTCTCATTTTCTTGCAAAACATAAGGTCATCTTTTAGGTCGACATTCCTCAGTTCGCTCTCCTTTAACACGAGTTACCCCAGACTAGCGCTCGTTACCGGCGCCGGGCGTGTTCATACGCGTGGTAATAACATTACATTGTAAACTATGAGGGTAGTTACATTAACGTTTGTTGGGTGTCTCCACGTAATACAAATGTCAAGGTTAAGTGATGGTGTGGCATATAGGCAAATACTTAGATAGCGATTTTCGTCTAGTGTGATGATGACAGAACGGTAGGGGAGTTCATAATTAGACATGCAAACATTTTTATTCGGAATCGAAGTTAATAACAAACTATATATTATTTATTATTAACTTTCAGAGTAATAATTGAAGTGATCATTACCTATATGTCAACGATTGAGCACTATTAGGTGTCGAGCATAGAGATTTTTGCCTTACATATCTATATGTATTATATAAGCTTTTCATTTATATTGGATACTATAGGTCTGTTTAGTACTCAGATAGCCTGTACGAATATCTTTGTATGACGGTTTGTTTCATAATAAACAAATAAATAAATATATTATCGCCTTTATCATAAAATGTTATGCATCATGTATCAAAAATGTTCTGTCTTATCCTAACTAAAGGTGAATGTATATTTTTTTCTGTTTTTTATACCACGTCGGTGGCAAACCAGGTTACGGCCCGCCTGATGGTAAGCCGTCACCTTAGCCTATGGACACCTGCAACTCCATGGGTGTCACACGCACGTTGCCGACCCTTTAAGAATGTATACACTCCTTTCTTGAAGAACCCCATATTGTACTCTATAATTTCGCGAAAGCTACACGGAGCTACTTTTGACCTTATATACCTGCGTAGTAAGGCGACGGCTAATGGCGGATGGAAAGAAAAGCAAGATACTGATTTCTTGGTTATATTTGAGCTTACAGCAGATCTCGGTAGTGAATAAGAGACGGAGGCCCCGTGTCATTCGTTTATATACAGAGTGTCTCTGACGTTGGGGCTTTAAATTCAAATGTCGATCATGGTCCTGAAACTGAACTACTTTTGTTCTACAACTTATCAAAAATACGTTCTTTTTGTACTTTCATTATTCCATACAAATTAAATTAAATTTTCAATGTACATCATCCATTAGTTAGTTTTCATACTTGTCAGTGTCATGGATGTCAAATAATGAGGCCGTGTTTGCAATACATTGATGGTACAGTTAAAGTTCAAGCACTAACAAATTATAGAATTGATAGTTATTTATTTAACAAAGTTGCGGAACAAAAGTGGTTCAGTTTCAGGACCATAATCGATATTTGCATTTAAATCCCCAACGTCAGAGACACACTGTATACTATTACATTGATTATAGTGACCTCTAGCGTGGCGCTCCTGAACTATCTAGGTAGTCTAGGTATCTATACAGTGCTTAATTATGTTGCCTATACAAATACATTAATACATTAATGCTGCTGACCGCGACAGACTGTTTAGAATACACAAACGCGCCCTGCGTATAATCGATGGAAAATCTGTAAGCTATCCTGCACAGACGCTATTTAAAAAACATAAAATTCTCACCTTACCATGCATGTATGTACTGACTGCCTGTATATACATGTATACGTAAGAAACAACATGCATGACTACAAACTGAGTTCGTCCCGTAGGCGACCTCTGCTGATCGTTCCGAGCCGCCGGCTGGCTAAGTCACGACGGTCACTCAGCATCATGGGGCCCACCCTATACAACTTGCTCCCGACTGACATAAAAAAACTCAACCAGCAACAGTATTTTCAAGAACAAGCTTAAAACATTGCTTATGGAACAGGCATGTTACTCAATTGACGAGTTTTGCACACTCGTAAGGATCCAGCACCGTAATGTGTGACTGTGTGTACCTAAATTAGTTTAATTTAATTGTGTTTTGAAAATGATGACTTGTAAAATGTACTTTTACCAATAAATATCTGTATTCTGTAATGTCGCCCTCACTGACATAGTAGTGTGGCGTCATCTAGCGGCTTAATCATTACTGATGTAAACTCTATTATCCATCCACGAACCTAGATGTCGCTGATAGGCATACTAGGTACAAAACGATTAAAATCAGTTAACGAGTCTGAAGTTAGCCTCGAGTCGCCTCCCGCATACCCGTCCGACCCCTCTGACACCTTTGCGGCGCTACTAGTAGCTATCATCATTATCGTTAACTGATTATAATCGTATTGGTAAATAGGTAATTAGGTGTTGTTGAGTATTAACAATACCTCTTATTGCCTTTTTGCATTGAACCGTAATGCTATGAAAAGCGCTTCATAATTATTATACCTACTTACCGTGTATCACTTCAAACCGCTTGGAAAATAAACTCTTACCTTCACTGCTTTTAACTGCGACGTTACCGTGAACTTTCTCCGTGACTCTGTCAAGACTCTCCACCGTTTACACAGCGTAAAAAAACTAACCACTTGAAAAATAAAACGCATTCCGTTTACCACAGCGCAGCGCGCATTACCGCCAACCGCTTGACATTATTAAGTTAGGCTGTAAAGTGTTGGGTCAAAGTAATAACTTTAACATTAAATGTAATGGCCTCGGCGCGTTGACGCGATGAGGACGAAAAGCAATCTTTTTGCGCGGCAATCTTAGTAATTGTTTTCACTGTCGATATTGAACAGTAATTGAGCTTGCCGAGTATTATGATGAAAACTGTAGTTCACCCATAATAAACCATTAAATCATGATTATTTACAAAGTAGAAAAAATAATAATGAAATACAATAAAATGAAAAACAAAACTTAAGCTCTTTGTATCATTCGTTTCGAATGAATGGCGAGTACTTACGTCCGTACAATAACTAATACAACTTAAAACAGTTGAAAAACTCTCGACATTTTCATTTCAAAGTTCAATATCTCAAAAACAGCTAAACCGATTTTATGATATTTTCGGGACGTAATATTGCTGTTCCTACATGTTTAAATAATACCCTGATGAAGACATGCAGCGAATGTAGGTTTCTGGGTTTCACGGTGGATTCGAGCCTAAATTGGAAACTCCACGTTGATAGACTCTGCGACAGACTGAGTGGTGCAGCTTTTGCCCTGCGAAAACTAAAACCCCTTATATCAAATGATGCACTAAAGTCTGTTTACTATGCTCATTTTCACTCTTTGATGTCGTACGATGTAATAATATGGGGAAGATGCGAAACGAGTACTAGTACTACAAAAACGAGCAATACGTACTCTGGTCGGAGCAAAACCAAGGCACTCGTGTAGAGACCACTTCGTGACGCAGCGCATCATGACCCATTATTCCCTCTATATATATGAAGTGATAATGTTTGTTAGAAGTAATCTTTCGCAGTTCAGTCGGGTAAATGTTACGGGCATACACATTCGCTCCACGGGACGTCTGCTACCAGTTCCCCGTCGAATGGCCCTAGCAGAAAAAAACCAACGCGTCATAGGCCCCACGTTTTATGAACATCTTCCTGCCGAAATACGAAATGATCTATGTGACCAAACATTCAAACACCGATTGAGAAATTTTTTGTTGAATAAGCCATTCTATTCTGTAAGCGAATTTATGGATCACACACCTGGAATTTAGTAATTAAAACTTTGTGACTTTAGTACCTATTTGACGATCCACTGCCGGTGATAATATTTCTGACATGATTATGAGTATTGCTCTTAAATTTAAAATGTACCTGTTCTTGACTATTCAAATAATTTTATTGACATATGTATCTATTTGCTTCTTGACGATCATAATAATGACTTCATGTAAATTAACATACTAATTTAATTTTACTATGAAATAAATGAATCTATCTATCTATCTATGAAACGTAATTAAAAACCATCTCGATCACATCGGCTTTCGGACAAAAAACGCATTAAAATCAGTCCATTCGTTTAGGAGCTACGATGCCACAGACAGACACACAGACAGACAGACAGACAGACACACAGACAGACAGACATACACGTCGAACTTATAACACCCCTCTTTTTGCGTCGGGGGTTTAAAACCAAATCTTTTTTTAATGATTTTGTAGTAAACCAACTATTGAGGGAATCCCCTTATTTCACCGACCATTCAAGAAAAATATTAGCAATGGATGAAACTTTAAAGACATGAACAAATAATGTGTGAGTCAAATTTTTATAGATTTCAATAACTCATTTCCTGTGATAAAACGCATGATGCAACAACGAAATCGAATATAAAATAACACGTTGTGAAATAGTTACATTCGTGATTCAAATCGAAACATCCACGGCAAGTTATAGTTTATAAAATTTTGCATTAATTGACAAACGTCTATATTTGGTTTTGAGTTTTGCGAGATGTTTTTTAAACTGGCTCTGGTCCTGGTTGTGAGCTGGAGTTGCCTCGCGCGCTGCGACCGAGCCGCACTCCGCGTCTATAGAGGGGAGAACGCTTCGCTCCAGGAATTCCCTTTCATAGTAATGATACAAAAGAAGCCTTCTGGGAGAGGTTGTTCAGCTAGCCTTATAACAGAAACTTGGGTGCTTACAGCAGCCCACACTGCTTTTCTGGTAAAAAGGATTTTGAAAATCATTATGTAGTAAGATTCGGAGATTCAAACATGTTGCAAAACAAAACAAAGTTATATTCCCAAATAATAAGCACATTTGCTCCTACAAGTAACCTAGCAACGCACAAAACCTGGCTTAAAGTAATCGGGACGCCATTTAGAGATGACATTGGACTGCTGCTTGTCGAGAGAATCCCTACCAAGCCAACTGTCAAGCTGCTGGCACTGGACTACAAGACCCTGTTTGGACTTCCTACCAAATATGCCGGGTTTGGGTTGATAAGTAAGAGTATTTTTAGAGACCATACTCTTAAGAACCAACAAATGTCCCATTTTCCTTTGCAAGCGGTTGAGGGTGTCCTGCTCCCTTGTGACAATTTTAGGAATTCAGGTCCAGTTATATGCGTAGAGCCAAAGTGCTCCAATAGGGCACAAGGGGGTCACCCTGACGACTCCGGAGGTCCGCTCGTATACGACGGTCGAATCATCGGAGTGACCAAGGGACCTTCTTCCTGGACATTGAGCGAGAAAGGAGGTTCATGTTTCACTCCTGTCAGCATCTATTTGGAATGGAGTAAGCAGGTGATGTCTGCAAATGGGGTTGCTTCTTCGAAAATATTGTAAAACGAGATTCGTTATTAAACATGCGTTTCTAGAATCCACTGTTTTCCTTCAATGCACGACGAATGTGTTACACGATGTGTTGTGTTGACACTGTTGACATCATTCAAGTCTTTTTCCCAGATAAATATGCTCGTTGAACCGGATATTGATATTGTTTTTGCACTGGTAACATGACCGGACAAAGTTACGGTAAAAAAAAGGAACGGTAAGTAAAGAATTGGCAAAATGGGCGCCATTAAAAAAAAATCATTTTCTGATTGCGTTCAAAATCAATACCAGAGGGTCCTTATTGAGTATCAAAACGTGAATCCAAGGTCAGAATAGGGAACATTACTGCAATGTTCTGCCGCCAGAGGCAGCACTACCACTAGTAAACCAGTATAGGAATATAGGGATTCACACACACATGCACAATTGATTGTAAAATGAGTGACAAGGATGCTTGCATAGACAATACCGCAAGTGGGAACGATATACAATGTCAACGCTGCTAGTGTCGCCACCTACGAAAAAATTTGCGTAATGTTCCCTATTAGAAACGTAGCAACAAATAAGTACTTTCCTCATGTTCACATTTATAACGTTATGTTTCTTTATTGATAGTAAACCATCAATTTATTGCAATTAAGTTTAAATGCCAAGATATATTCTACATCATCAAAGGTATTAATGAGAATTGTTTATTTTTAAACAAATATGTATATTTTTGTCGCTCAAGAGCAAATTTAAAGCCAGCGATAGAATCCTTACACTTTACTACAAAAATAATTGTATCACCACTATGTACCTACCTAAACGCAGTATGTCACGACCAAAACAACAATTTACTTGATATTCCATACAACGACGAATTGACTTTACAAATGTCGAAATATGACGGTGTTCTGGTATTTTTATTCCGAGTTAGCATTATTTATACCAGAATAGCAACGAGAGTTAAAACATATGAATAGTTTTACGTTTTTATTAACTGTCATCTAGTCATTCATGTTCATTTAATCATCAATATTTCAAGTATCGGCCCCAACAACAGTTTATGGACGGACTCATTAAAATTAGTACTTATTACATACAAACGTAAAGCGATATTATATTCTACAGTAAGACAGCAAGTGTCTTCTATAGTGAAACTGATTTAAAAATATGTAGGTACATACATTAGATGTGGAATACATATTTAAACTCAGTTTTAAGAGGGCGCTCGTTTTTTGGTCAGGAATAAGCGAGAATGACGGATTTTTGACGTTATAATTCTAAGAAACGGAGAGCTTTTTCTAGATCCTGATTACTTATTTGCATAGGTAAACTCCTCATATTGGTCCTAGCCGCCTCCAATTAACGAAGAACTGAATACTTTAACCGAAAATACCCGATTACCGACAGTAGTTTTCTGAAGAGAGCGCAGAGTCATAAGTTTGAGCCCCTAATACTCCATGATAATATATGAGAACCTACTTGTTTTTTTCTATTTTCACTAGCCTAATATGTTGCCATTGCGCCTAGCCGCCTCGAATTTTCCTTATTCTGCACGTATATATATGTAAACTGTTCTCAATTACACCATATTTGTCAACAAAATCGTACTGAAAACTCAAGGATTTTCTCATTATTGTTGAATAATTTTTGTATTGAATCTTACACAACATTAAAGTTCATGCTTGTACCAACAAGATCCAGTCCAAAAAATATAACTTTTGTCAAAATTTATATTTATAAATAATTATTCAAAACTAGTATAAATTTACCGTCGCGCGGGAATTTATCTCAGTACCGGCTGAATAGCCCTCCGAGACAGACGTGTAGTGTGTTTATTTGTGGCTATTCACGAAGCTAACCGGCCACTCTTCAGATAAAATAATATTATTTTGATCTCCGACTAGGCATAGTTGTTACCAACCTCGGGGTCAAACTATACTGGGGATACATTCGTGAGGCTAATCGAGACAAGTTATGAATTGCATAGCTGCCATATATGACGTAGTGTAGCGAAAAGGCTCAAACCCACCGGATACGTAACATTTAAAATTGAACCTTCTACCTAAAACAAAAGTCATACATTTCAATGGTGATGTCTTGTGGGTTGGATCCTTTTGTCTAAACTACGCGTTCTATAGTCAATTATTATTGTACGAGTGATCGTGATACTTGATAGATTTAATTTATTTACTTGTTACTATCAGTCCACCTTGTTAGTATGTATGTATGTATGGGAGTTTGGGTGAAATCTTCAAATTAGGTACAATTGCGTATCTTCGGTGACATAATATCATAGAGCTGGTCTGATGATGGAGTCGGAAGGTGGCCATAGCAACTCCTAAACTCAACAAGATAAAGCCATCGAATTTGGGCTCATTTATTTGGTCATGGCACGGCAAGACTTAGGTGCTGGATGATTTCCAGAGTCTGATGATGGAGCTATAAGGTGGTCATGGAACTCCTAAACTAAACTAGATAAACCCATCTAGTTTGGGCTCATCTGTTTTGTCTTGGTAAACACTTTGGTGATGGATGATTTCCAGGATCTGATGATGGAAGGTGGTCATGGGAACTCCTAAACTAAAATAGATAGACCTAACTTGTTTGTGTTTGTGTGATTTGTCTGTACAAGTACCCACGAACCAGCGACATAATATGCAGGGTTATTGAAAATAACAAGATGAATAAAAAACTTTCTAAAAAACAAGCTTATATGGCATTTGTTAAGTACAGCACGATCTTACCTTGCATTTAGTTATTATTTTCGTTTATATATAATAATAACACACACCGGGGGTTTACACTGGAAAGGGAGATTTTTACGTGGTTTTATTACATTTCCGAGTCATCATCATCATCATCATCATATCAGCCGAAAGACGTCCACTGCTGGACATAGGCCTCCCCCAAAGAGTGCCACAATGGCCGTTCCTGCGCCACCCGCATCCAGCGGACTCCCGCGACCTTTACCAGGTCATCAGTCCACCTTGCGGGGGGCCTACCCACGCTGCGCCTTCCGGTACGTGGTTGCCACTCCAGAACCTTTCCGCCCCAACGGCCATCGGTTCTACGTGCAATGTGCCCCGCCCACTGCCACTTAAGTTTAGCAATTCGGAGGGATATATCGGTTACCTTGGTTCTGCTGCGGATAGCCTCATTTGTGATGCGATCGCGCAGAGAAACTCCCAGCATAGCCCTCTCCATTGCCCTTTGAGTGACTTTGAGCCTTCTTATGAGGCCTATAGTAAGCGACCACGTTTCCGTGCCATATGTCATCACTGGCAACACACACTGGTCAAAGACTCTCGTCTTGAGACACTGCGGAATATTGGACGAAAAGATGTGCCGTAGCTTCCCGAATGCTGCCCAGCCGAGTCGGATTCGACGATTGACCTTCCCTTCGACATTTCCGAGTATCACTCTTTATTTCTAAATAAATGTTAAAAAACCGGCCAACTGCGAGTCGGACTCGCGCACGAAGGGTTCTGTACCATTATCTATATCTAAAAACGGCAAAATATATATATCTAAAATCACGTTTGTTGTATAGGAGCCCCCTGTAGCCTAGTTAGTAACTTGGTAGTGACTCTGCCTACGAAGCTGGAGGTCCCGGGTTCGAATCCCGGTAAGGGCATTTATTTGTGTGATGACCACAAATATTTGTTCCTGAGTCATGGATGTTTTCTATGTATTTAAGTATTTATTTATCTATATAAGTATGTTTATCGTCGTCTAGTACCCATAGTACAAGCTTTGCTTAGTTTGGGGCAAGGTCGATTTGTGTAAGATTGTAAAAGAAAAAGAAACAGATAAAAACTAAAATAAAAATAAAAAGATGTATTCTGTTTTTTAGTATTTTTTGTTATAAATAGCGACAACAGAAATACATCATCTGTGAAAATCTCTATCTATCACGGTTCATGAGATACAGCCTGGTGACAGAAGGACAGACAGGCATTCAGACAGACAGACGGACAGCGGAGTCTTAGTAATAGGGTCCCGTTTTACTCTTTGAGTACGGAATCCTAATAAGTGACATAGGTTTTAGGCTCAGAACATAAAAAAAGGGAGAAGTGCCGTACTGCTTAATTTCAACCAAAACCGATGTCCCCAGTTTTCTCCCACAACAGCGCCCACAGGCACACACATTGAACCGTGTAAAAACAAAGACTCGGGCGTTGCCAGTGAGTCTACGGCAACATGCAAACAAGGGCTGTGATTGGCTTAAACGCACTACACTAGGGGGGCGACAAACGTTAAAATTATGTTTTATCGACATTGATATTAAAATTAATATTATGTTATGATATTGATGGGTAACAACTTCAACAACATGGTAAGTTTATGTGGTGGTATTTAAACTTTTAGCTACAAGTTTAAATAACACGGGTTGTTAACTTACCATAAATCGCAAAAGTAAAAAATATTGACGAATACCTACAGAGTAACATAAACGGCTTTTTATAAGTTCGTGTTCACATACATTTAAAACTCTGGTCACATCGATATTTTTGACCTGTAGGTACCAGGCCGATCCAACTCGCATTTTGGCGCGAAATAATATGTACATTACTCATATTACGAGATTTAAGGCTAAGGGCGAGTATCCACCAAAGATGTGCGAAGATGTGTAACCATACATTTTACACCAAGGTTTCAAGCAAGCGAGGTGTCAAATATTCGAAAAGTGTACGGCTCTTATTAAGTGGTTGGAAACATTTTTCTTGAAAATGTTATGAACACATTATCTCTTCTCTGTACAGGAAACCAGTTAGGACCTCTGCCAGTAGCATCTATCCATTTTTTTAGTACCTACTCGAATTCTTTGGAAAACTGTAATAAGAAACCGAGATTTCTTCTTCAATTATCACATTTCAAATGAAAGTAAAAAATACTCATTTAAAATAAATTATTGGTAATAATATCACATTTTAAGTTGTTCTGAAGCCATTTGCAACTAAATTATATACTTGTATATACAATTTTAATATGTCTATTTACCGTTCATACTGCAACTTAGTGAAAATCTTATTAGTAGGTACCGTAAACATTTTGTGCCTTTTAATCTTATTAGTATGTTATTAGTTACCTTTAAGATAGGTACCCAACCAAAACAAGTAATTAAATAAAATAAAACAGCGAAAGTAGTCGAAATAAAATAACTAGTATGATATCGTCCTTCTATTTTATCGATTACGCGTAAATTGTAACTGCACTTTGGCACCGCTCTAGTTTGCGACGCCAAGCAGCGGCCGTACCACTAAAAAATTCAAGCATCGTCCATATCCATAGTGGTTTAATACATTGCGCCGTGGTTTACTGTATTGAACGTTCAATGTACAACGCATAGAACAAAAATATGCTTTTTCGTTCGATATGTTAGTTCGATCCCGAGAAATGATGCGGCGTTGCGTTTATTTATTAAAATATTAGTTTTTACTGACTTAAGTGAAAATACTAATACTCACATGTGGTGCGTGACTCCACCATTCATGTAGGTTTTAGTTTCATTCCTATTTTTGCATGTAACCACGCTACAATTCGGCATTTTGAGTAAACGTAGAAAAACATTTCAGATTCACGGCAAATTGCGACTAACATGCGGTGGGCAGTGACATGCCCATTTGGCCATGTCGCACCGACACGCGCCAAGCCCCCGTTTCATATCTATTCCTTTTTATCATCTGAGGTTTTAGGCTTTTGAATAAAATCACGCATTAATTAATTGTATTCTAGATAAAAAGCTGTGTTTGTATAATTTATAATTTTCAGTTCCTTTGGTAAGAAACGGACATAACAATTTCTATAAAGGGCCGTTTTTTTTTACTGTACATAACATAAAAAAATTTCTTCAAGAAATGAATACGTAAGTACCCAGTAATTTCCTAGTAGTGGGTCTACTGGTATAATTTCATTACATTACTATGTATAAATAAGACTCAGATAATATGCAAACTATTAATATCCGTAAAACAAATTATTATTCTTATTACTGACAACTTTAAAACTCGTTAGTTTATTTTATACTAAAAAAACGAAACTAAATATACTTTGTCATATCATAGTATTTTAATACAAATAGAAAACTTGTGCTCAAAAATCAAATACTTACTTTATTCAAGTTATCTAACTTCGCTAACATGATGTTCTAGAACATCATGTTAGCGAAGTAATACTTACCACTTTTTAGTGCAAGTATCAATATCGGTCACGGAGTGAATTCCAACGGTGCGCTATACAGCTATTTGCATCGGCAAGCTCCGCGGTTAGTTCTATCCCGATCGCACTTACATATAGCTAGAAAGGGACGGCACCCGCGGCTGGTGCGATCTCGCTGTGCATGTGGGGGTTAGGTACGTTTGTGTGGGTGGTAGTAGTATTTACCCACACAAACGCACTACGCGTGTCAAAATACCGAATTCTGAGCGAGCGCTTTTTTGAAGAGCACTCTTAAATGTTTTGTGGGTATCTGATGTATTTATTTATCGTCGTCGGCTACTAAGTCGGCGGTTATTAGAACTAGAAATCCTCTCAATGCCAGGAGCGTTTTTATTTTATTCGTAACTGCGCTGTTCTACTCTGCGGCGCAACTTTATAGCACGTTCGGCATTCGCGAGCAAATAACCACCAACTAAGTGGATTGCCGCCGGGCGGGCTTTTATTTCACTTTTTAACCCCTTAACATTATAACATACGTACGGCTATGTTTATATCGAAATTGCTTATTCTCCTCGTATAGGGTTTGCAATCCGGATCCTACTTGTATGGAAATATCCGGATCTGGATCCGCGGATCCGGATATTTCCATACAAGTCGGATCCGGATTGCAAACCCTACCTCGTATGTAGGTCACGTTGACAGTGGGGTTGGGAGGAGAAAAGACGGAGTAAATAAAGAGGAAAGACGGAGTAAAGAAATAGTACAGACGGAGTAAAGAAGGAGTAAAGACGGCGTAAAGACAGAGTAAAGAAGGAGTCAAACAAAGTAAAGAAAGAGGAAAGACCGAGTAAAGACAAAGTAAAGATGAAGTAAAGAACTGTGGAAAGACGGAGTAAAGACGGAAGAAGAGAAATTGTAGGCATACCGTATAAGGCCTGAACCACACTGACGTGGCCGGCTGTGGCTGTCAATAGTAAACTTTATTGACACAGGCTTTACTGAGGAGGCATTTTTTATGTTGGGAAAATGGACGGGTATGACGTACTAACCGAAGCAGTAGGTCGATCATGTAACGCATTGTACGAACATCGTGTAGGTCTAAACGTTACTTTTTATATGGAAAATTGACAGTTAAATTGTACCGACGCGCGTTCGGAACGTTACGTGATTACCCCTCTGGAGTAACGTCTAAAACCACCAACGAGTTCCAGCTCCACCTTTACTTGTGAAGGGGCGCGTCGCAGGATCGCTCTTGGCATTCAACTGCGTACGTGCTGGCGGCCGGCTCGCAGTAGCAGGCCGCAGATATTTCGAGGTATCAGCTAGGCGACTTTTGCTTACAGGGCTGGGGCGGTACAGTCGGCCTAAAATGTGGTCTGCCACCACGGTCGAGGTTCATTTGAACGTCATGAAACAACAAGGTCGATTTCCACTTGCAATAATATTATGTTATGACAGTAACATTAGCGACCATTAGATAGATAGGTGAGAACCTCAGAGCATAGAATACTAGAGAGAGGACAAGCCGCCGGCGGCCGCGTCGCAGTTGTTAGCTCAATGGGCATACACTGCCATACTGTGCACGCGTGCTGATCGCAGAGAATATTACGTTTCTTCCCAAAATGCCTGATATAATGCGTTTGTATTGCCCAATAAGAGCGTAGGTATACAAGTGGGTGTCTTTTAGATGTGCGTGCGCTTTGTCTTGTCAATTACTTGGGCTTTGTGTGGGTTAATGTACTTGCGACAGGCGTTCTCAATACAAATCGGCCGGGATGTCCGATCTCCTTATATTCATATATCTGTGGATCTCACATAAACTATTGTCAGAACTGGTAGACCACTTTCCTGGCCGAGCGTACTTGCGGTATGGGATGGGAGGGATGTATTTGTGTGACGCTAGAGCTCAATGTATGTGCGTAGGTACTTCACGAGTAAACTCTATTGTATAAACAGCTCAGTAAAGTTTCTTCGCTTTCAACAGTCAACACACAAGCTTCGCTATCACGTCCCATTTAGTGAGGTTCTCAAAGTTTACCGACTTGTGAGGCAAGTTAGTGTACAGCCAGACAACTCTGCAGTGACATAACAAAGGCGAACACTCTACAAACATACATACCACATCACAGAATAAGTAATAGTACTACGTACAGAAAAATAAAAATAAATATTTTGCGGACAATCTTACACAATTCAACCTAGTCCCAAACTAAGCAAAGCTTGTACTATGGGTACTAGACGACGATATATATACTTGTATAGAGAAATAAATACTTAAATACATAGAAAACATCCATGACTCAGGAACAAATATTCGTGCTCATCACACAAATAAATGCCCTTACCGGGATTCGAACCCAGGACCTCTTGCTTCGTAGGCAGGGTCACTACCAACTAGGCTAAAGCGGTCGTCAAAGAAGGTTCTCTGTTAACAAATTCCCTGTTTAGGTGCGCCAAACGTGCCTAAATGTGGCCATCCCGTTCTATCGCATGCAACGCGCTGCGACCCGTGCGAGCGTCCTGTACCAACACGTGGCAGCCACTGAATAGAGCCCCTACGAAGGGGCGACCGGCATGTACTTGTAGCGATAAACACAAATCGCGAGTGAGCCGCGCCTGACCACATTTACTTTTAATTTTAATGTACCTATCTATAAATTAGATCATTAGATAAGAACTCCCCATTGGCACACAAACCTCTCAAGGTTTTGCCTAGATGGGTATGTAACTATTAGCATGTATTTCCTTCGTATTAATCAATAAATAAAAAAATAAAAATAAAAATTCATACCAACGCCACGCCATAAATATGTTTATTCCAGCCGCGTCATGATAAGATTAGATAAGATAAAAATCATTTATTCAAGTAGGATTTTACAATCACTTTTGCATTGTCAAGGTTTATATTGTACAATATCATAATCTATTCGGTTACACAAACACACATATACATTTGATTAATTAATATGTCACCTAATTCTAAATAATTCAATGTGGTTATTACATGTCTGTTTCGATTCGTATCTATCAACACATTTCATAAGTTTGATTAATACATGAGGAAGCAAAAGAGAAAAAAAAATGAAGTTATTTGTATAGTCCTATAAGAGGCCAGTCATTTTTATCATTTAAATACTCTTGAACGGTATAATATGCCTTTTTCAGTAAAAAAGTCTTTAAATATTTTTTTATTCTAGGAAACGGTAACTCTAGCGCTTCCTTGGGTAGTTTATTGTAGAAACGTATATAAGGGTGAATCTACTTTTTAGTGTCCTCCCCGTTTCTA
Organism: Epinotia brunnichana; assembly: GCA_963854355.1. Taxonomy (NCBI): domain Eukaryota; kingdom Metazoa; phylum Arthropoda; class Insecta; order Lepidoptera; family Tortricidae; genus Epinotia; species Epinotia brunnichana. Next base: position 782,825 of record OY977935.1, on the reverse strand, counting down.
CTATTCGCTGTTTAAAAGGAGATTACAAGAAAATACGATCTCTGCTGTTGTTAATTGTTGTTGCATTCCTTACTCAACTAATTATAACATGACAACTGTATTAAAAAAAACATTTGCCCTCAATTTCACCGGTCGCCCAGCGAACGTAAAATGCCCCCGGATTTGTATGAAAATAGTGGTTTGTCCCACGGACAGCCATGTTTTCTGCTTGAATACGTTTTTTTGCGAGATGCAATATATACGTTCATATAGACTGTTTATCTGGCTACTAGTATTAGATTTTATCAAATACAAATGTTAATGAAGGGAAATTAAGGGACAAGCAAAAGTTGATTGACCCACTAAGCAATCGTCCTTATTTACTTAACTTAAGGAAAACATCGTGAGTAAACCGGCGGTCTAATCCAAATAAGGTCTGGTTTTCCCTCCGGGTTGGAAGGTCGGATGGCAGTCGGTTTCGTAAAAACTAGTGCCTATGCCAAATCTTGAACTAAAGTGGACCTCGGGCTCCTTCAGGGCACAACCGGGAATAACGCTAGGAGAATGACAGTCGACGTGAAAAAGATGTTTACATTTTTGTTTATTTTTTCGCTTTATAGGGTGTTATTATTCAAAAGGGGCAGTGAGGGAAAATGGGAAAATCAAAACTACAAGAGATAAGGAGATTTGTTCTTAGGATTCGAGACCGACTTTAGAAAAAAGAAAAACTACATTCAAATATTTTCAAAAAAGCCCGGAATGCCTGTCTCGCCCGAGTACTCGGTGCGTATAACATAGCGAGTGACTGTTTATACGCACCGAGTACTCGGCCGGGAGCACTGTTTCGCCCGGAGTACTCAGTGCGTATAACATAGCGAGTGACTGTTTATACGCACCGAGTACTCGGCCGGGAGCACTGTTTCGCCCGGAGTACTCAGTGCGTATAACATAGCGAGTGACTGTTTATACGCACCGAGTACTCGGCCGGGAGCACTGTTTCGCCCGGAGTACTCAGTGCGTATAACATAGCGAGTGACTGTTTATACGCACCGAGTACTCGGCCGGGAGCACTGTCTCGCCCGTTTGCTCGGTACGTGCGATCAAGGCATTTGTCACGAGTGCCGCGCATTGGTCGCATAGAACTGGTTTTGGATGGAGCTCAGGTTTTAAAAGTTCCCAAGAGCAGTTACTTTCTGCAACTATTAAAACGCGCGTTTCCCGAGCGACTTTCGAACAGAACAAGGCTTCGATACTATATTGCGTTTGTTTTGTATTATTAGCGTTGCAAAAATGGCAGTATGTAACATCTAAGATACTTTAGTTGAGATACGATTGCGTTGCCGAAGAGGTCCCATCACTAGTTATTACTGCTCCCGAGGGCCTAATCTTTCGTTTTATTCGTTTCGTACATCTCTGTAATAGTCGTAACGTATATAAAAATACTATACTATTCCACGAAATACCCTGCAGGCTGAGTAGCGCTAATTACTGGTAGTATTTAATTAATGGACTGCTACTAATTTCTAGTGATCTATTAACTATTTTTGTTCATTTAGGTTCTAACGTACCTAGTAATTATATTGCACACAACGAAAACAGTTTTTTTTTCTGATGCACTATAAATATTTGAGTAGTATCAGGATTTATACTTAGAAATAAACTGTTTCGATTTGTAATGTACAGTCAGTGTCAAATACTTTGTAACCTCTTTTTTATGGGGTCACCACCGGCCGCCACAATCGGTTGGCATAAGACTCTAATTTAAATTAAATAAAACCTCAGGGCGCCTTGCTACTGGTTACTATTCAAAGGAAACACACATTAGGCAATATAACAAATCATTTATTATACTTCACATGGGAAAGTTAAATGTTCACTCAATGAAATAAGTACATAAGTTTTAGGTAGGTACACTAACCTTGTCCAACAGTTTTACACAAAACACTATACCACCGTTTCTTCAGCTGCAGCAAGGAAGCCGATGTACTCGTGGAAGCATCAGTCAGACTTCAAGAAGCTTCACCTCAAACCACCCATGCCACGTATGCTCTGGATGTGGGCAACTTGCTTTTCTCCACCGAAGACCACGAATATAGTGTATGCGCCGGAAGTAACGTAAAAGCAGTCAAAGTGGCCAAATAGTTCGGTACACCATACTAAATGTATGGTGTACCGAACTATTTGACTAGTTTGGTTGCTTTTGTTGTCGTAATTATTTATATTTTAAATGAATTAAAATACCGTCTTTTTAAATTGATTAATTGATTATGTATAAAAAATATTACTGTTAACAGTAGGCTAAGTAAAATATTTCAACTACAGAGATAATTGAATGTATTCGCTTTTGTTTTCTGACAAAAAACAAAATACATAGTCAAGCTTCAAGAGCAAAGAAAACAGGTACCATAAATTAATTAAAGAACTTTGATATACCTACACACATTCATTATGTAATTACTACAAATGACATAATTGACAGCAGATAATCAGTTTAATGGATGACGTCATATGGTTAAGCCACAGGCTTCTGCTTGTCTACTCGTAAGCCTGAATCAATAGATTAATGGGCAATTGTTAACAGGACAGCTCGAATATTATGTACTAGCTTCCCCCCGCGACTTCGTCGGCGTGAACCAGGGATAAAAACTATAATTTATTTTAATCCAGGCTATAAACTATCTTCTTGCAAAATTTCATGCAAATCGGTTGAGCCGTTTAAGCGTATTTGACTAACAAACATCTAACATCAAAACATTCAAACTCTTACTAAATCTAAACATTTATAATATTAGTAGGATAGTCAAATTAGTAGGATAATGTTGGATATGTGTAAATTCACGGCGGGGAAGTCTGGAGCGCGTCATTGAAATATAACTTTGAATTAACATTACGAAACTTATACCGTGCTATTAACAACAATGTACCAGTGAAAAGCTCCTAACGACTTTTAATCGACGATCTGCCGATCTCTGACTTTTGATAGACGAAAACGAAGTTCGTTCATGTATCTCCCTCTATCGCTCAAATTTATAAGCAAGTGCGACAGAGAGATACACATCATGTTAGACAAGCGCGCGAAACATATTGCAACCGTGTGGCCGTGAAACGAAACAGATGAACCGAAACAGCCGTCTCAGGTGTGGCTGGCGGAAATCCGGGTCAGACGTGGGACAAGGGCTCACGTTGCCACATCACTCATATTTGTGACTGAAAGACATTGTCGGCCATAATTACATATCTATACATATAATAAAGCTGAAGAGGGTCAAAAGTCTGTACATGGAAGATTTTCGAAAAAAAATTGGCTAGGGATGCTTAGAATCGATAACAGAACACGTTCCAACAGTTTTTAGAATTTTTGTCTGTTTATCTGTTTGTCTGTTTATCTGTTTATCTGTTTGTCTGTTTATGTGACCGCGCATCACGTGAAAACGGCTGAACCGATTAGGATGAAATTTGGTATAGAGATAGTTTAAGTCCTGGGGAAGGACTTAGGGTAGTTTTTATCCTGGAAATCAACCCCTAAGGGGATGAAATGGGGGGTGGAAATTTGTATAGAGCTACTTAATCCGCTGCACCGATTTGGATGAAATTTGGGATATAATTATTTTGAGTCCCGGGGAAGGTCAAAGGATAGGTTTTATCCCGAAAATCTTCCCTTTAAGGGGTGAAATGGAGGGGTGAAAATTTGGATGTAATCCATTTTGATAAAATTTAGTTTAGAGGTAGTTTAAGTTCTGGGGAAGGACATTGGATAGTTTTTATTCCAGAAATCTTCCCCTAAAGGGGTGAAATGGGGGGTGAAATTTTGGATGGACTCCGTTTAGACCAAATTTGGTATAGATATAGTTTCGAGTCCCGGAGAATGACAATGGATAGTTTGAATCCCCAAAATCATCCCCCAAGGGGATGAAATAGGGATGAAAATGTGGATAAATCCAATTAAGTTAAAATTTGGTATAGAGATAGGAGGAGTCCCAGGGAAGAACAATGCATAGTTTTTATCCTGAAAAATCATCTCCTGAGGGGGTGAAATGAGGGTGAAAATTTAGATAGAACTGATTTAGATGAAATTTGGTATGGAGATAGTTAAGAGGAAGGACTTAAAAATTTTTAGTCCAGAAATCATCTCCTAAGGGGGTGAAATGGGGTATAAAAATTTGGATGGAACCCATTTACGGTATAGCGAGTTGGAGTCTTGGGGAAGGATATAGGATAGTTTACTCCCAAAAATCATCCCCTAAGGGGGTGTAATAGAGGGTGAAACTTTGTTTGTGACCTATTTTCATGAAATTTGGTTGAACGATAGTTTGAGTCCCGGAGTATGACAACGGATAGTTTTAATCCCGAAAATCATCCCCTCAGGGATGAAATAGGGGGTGAAAATTTGGATAACACCCATTTAGATGAAATTTGGTAAAGAGATAGAAGGAGTCCTAGGGCAGGAAAATGCATAGTTTTTATCCCGAAAATTTTTCTCCTGAGGTGGTGAAATGAGGGTTGAAGATTTCGATAGAACCCATTTAGATGAAATTTGGTATAGAGAGAGGTCTCAGTCCAAGGAAAGGACATAGAATCATTTTTATTCCGGGACACATGAAATGAGGAAATAAGGGGAACACATAAGGGGGTGAGAAACGGTGGATGAAAATTTGGATGGAACCTATTTACGGTATAGCGATAGTTAAGGAAGGACATAGGATAGTTTTATCCCGAAAATCATCCCCTAAGGGGGTGTAATTGGGGGTGGAAATTTGTTTGTGACACATTTTGATAAAATTTGGTTGAAAGATAGTTTGAGTCCTGGAAAAGGACATATGATAGTTTCTATTCCGCAAATCATCCCCAAAGGGGGTGAAATGGGGGTGAAAATTTGGATGTAGCCCATTTAGATGAAATTTGGTAAAGAGATAGTTTGAGTCCTGGAGAATGACAACGGATAGTTTTTATCCCGAAAATTATCCTCTAAGGAGGTGAAATAGGTGGTGAAAAATTGGATGGAACCCATTTACGGTATAGCGGTAGTTGGGAGTCCTGGGGAATAGGAACATTACATAGGTAAATATATGTATGTGACGTTCCAAGGGTAAAGGTACCTCATGGCGGTAGTTTCAAAGATGTTTTCTAAAACGGGGTAAAAAAGACGTTTTATTGTGGCTATTTTGAAAACTATTAGATGTAACATTTTGTTGACGTATCTTTATTTTTAATATAAAATATTTAAATTATTACAAGTCAGTTAATTTAGTCCCACGGTTTAGTAGAAAAGGTCCTTACGGCCGTGTGATATGAAAATATGCAAAATAATTAGAAATCAAACGAACTTACCAAGTGAAGTTCGATGTTAATTGTGTGAGGGTGTTGGTCCAAGACGTGTTATCATTGTTGACTTGTAGTAGACGCATCGTGTCGCCATCATCACGTGTATACAAAGCTTAATAAAAAATTAAACGTTTCTTACGTCGTCTGGAACGCGCCCAATACCACCTGTCATTTAGTTTAAAGTTTTTATTTCACGACCTGTAAGGCTAGGGAACGAATTAGTATAATTAGGGGCATGGGCGGGAGTCTAGACGTCTTGGACCAACACCCTCACACAATTAACATCGAACTTCACTTGGTAAGTTCGTTTGATTTCTAATTGTGTTCGTGTGTTGGTCCAAGACGTGTTATCATTGTTGACTTGTAGGATGTTTAAAGAGTCGTGAAATATAACACACATTTTTATATACTTCGTATATTATTTAACATTTTAACGTTGTACAAAAATTAAAATGAATTAACATTATATGTACTCAATTTCTTCTTGTGCTCAAATTAATAATATAAATTTCTATTATTATAACATAACATGTACTCATTTCTTCTTGTACTCAATTTAATAAAATTAGTAATATAAATTTACGGTTGTAATTACTATACTATAATATAATTGTACCTCTCCAAATTTATGTGAGACTTGAATTTAGAATAGTTTCTGCAAATGTATGTTGAACAATCGGTCTGTTATAAAACTTCGCAAACACTGACGAGGTTTCACCCCAACCTGCCGTTTTTCGAATCGAGGTTTCACCCCAACCTGCCGTTTTTCGAATCACGTCAATGTTAAGACCCACAGCCTTTGCCTTGGAGCAAGACGCATGGCGTGTGCTATGGGAAGTAAACTTAGTAGTGTCTATGCCACTCTTGGTCATTATATCCTTGATCCAGCGGCTAATAGTTTGTGATCCTATACTCCCGTATGGTTTTTTGAAACTTACGAATAATTGTCCTGATTTATTAGAACGCAATCTTTCAGTCATTTTAATGTAGTCAACCAATGACTGTGCAGGGCAGATTTCTGGTTTTTCGAGAAAAAAAGGAATGACTAAGGCAGGTTGAGTTGCACCTACTCTTGACTTAAGGTCAGTGATTTTAATTATAATTTTTTCCTTTGAACAATTGATGTTTTCTAATTTGATGAGGCTTAAAGTCTGTACCCTGTGTGCTGTTATTAAGGCCAGGGAGGTTACCAGTTTCTTTGATAACATTTCTAATGATATTTTATTGTTAGGGTAAAGGCCACCTAAATAAGTCAACACCGTGTTGGTATCCCAGGTAATGTCATATTTTGGGTTACTCGGCCTTAGCCGAAAGACTCCTTTAAAGAATCTTTTTATCAGTTCATTTGAACCAACATGTTGTCCAACTATTAACGAAATTGCCGAACGAAAGGAATTAAGAGACCCATATTTCGAGCCCTTATTGTGCATCATAGTTAAACATTTTAATATATCTGGGATCCCAGCACTATAACAATCTATTTTGTTGTCTGTACAGTATGACCACCATATCTTTAAACATGTGTTGTATTGTGTTATAGTGTTCTCTGCTAGAGAAGCTAGCATAATTTCGATCGACATATCAGGAACGCCACGTTTTTCTAATGCTTTCCTGACAAGGCTCCTGCAACCAGGGTAAGGCGCTCGTGAAGCGGGTGGGGCGTGCTGTTGATAGAAATTAATAATGACTTGTTAGGTTCGAAATATATTGGTTTTGAACACAATAATTTTTTGAACAAGGGGTACCAAGGTTGGGTTGGCCAGTGGGGTGCAACGACAATACCAATAGCTTTATCATTGATAATTTTTCTGAGTGTTTTTAATAGAAGTGAGAATGGTGGAAAGGCGTAAAAAAAAAAAATATTCAGACCAGGAAGTGGTAAAAGCATCAATAGAAAAAGCATCCGGATCCCTTTTCCAGGATATGTACCTGTCACATTTTTTATTACTTCTGGAAGCGAATAGGTCTATGTCAGGTCTGCCAAATACTTTTACTATCTGCTGGAATGCATAATCAGCTAATTCAAATTCTATGTTTGTTTGAGTTTTTCTAGACTCTGCATCTGCGATACAATTTTCTTTAGACTGGATGTAGGACGCAAACACGAAAATATTCCTAGTTTCGCACCATTGCCAAATTTCTTTAGCTAGAATATTCAAATGCTAGAATTGCACTCCTCCCATGCGATTTATGTAAGATATAGCGGTTGTATTATCTATTCGCAGAAGTATCTGACATTTTTGGTGAAGAGTCTGAATAAATTTCTATTTCATAATGGTCACACCTAATATTGTTACAGGGTGCCTTTATATTTTTCAGCCACCAGTCAAAGTCTGATTTTAAGAACTTAGGCAACTTCATAATTTTGTTGTAATTGTCATTATTAAGTAGATTTAGATATTTAAGTCTTTCAAAGGCTTTTGTATAGACCCAGCCATATTTAACTGCTGGACATATTGAAGTTAGTAACCCAAGCAAGTGTGCGAATTCCCTTATTTTGCATTTATCTTTAGTATAAAAGGATTATAATTCCTGTTCAACTTTTAAACATTTTTCAGGGGGCAATTCTAGAGTCATGTCTATTGAGTTTAGCACAAATCCTAAAAATTTACATTTTTGCTTAGGAACAAGCATACTCTTATCATAATTTATGGTAAAACCAAGGTGTTTTAATAAACCACAAGCTTTAACTATACCTTTCCCTGCCTCTGAAACACTATCAAAAAAGAAAAGTATATCATCTAAGTAAACTGTACACACAATGCCCTGTTTTCGTAAGTGCTCAATAACCGGCTTCATCATTTTTGTAAAGATATAGGGTGCTGTGGATAATCCGAATGGAAGCACTTGGAATTCATATATTTTGTTCTGAAATTTAAATCTTAAATACCTTCTATATAGTTTATGAACACTTACTGAGAAATATGCCTCTTTAAGATCAATTTTTGCCATCAACGAATTAGTTGAGAGTAGTTTAGTGGCAGTCCTAATATCTTCAAGTTTAAAATGAGATGTATCTACAAACTTGTTAAGATTTTTTAAGTTTAAAATAAACCGCTTATCACCGTTTGGTTTTGGGGTCAAAAAAATGTGAGAAAGAAACTGATCCTTACATGGTTGGCATTCAATTATAGCACCAATGTCTTGTAGATGGGAAATAGAGCATTGCATGTCTTCAGCCTGCGTACCTTTCAAGTTATTTTCAGGTAATATTATTTGTTGCGGTATATGTACAAATGGTATTCTATATCCTTCAACCCAGGATAAAACAGTCTTGTCATTAGTAATGGACAACCAGTTATAATAGTAAGATGACAGTCTTTTTACCTCTAGATTTTCTTTTGCGGAGGGCAGTATCTCTTCTGGGGAGCTGGCCATCGCTGGGGTGCTGGACCTCGTTGGGGTGCTGGCCACCTCTGATATGCTGTTTGAGGTCTGTTGTTGAATTCATTGCCCGCACTCGGAGTGTATTGTGGTCGGTATCTTCGAGGCGGGCCCCGTGAGTTTAAAGTAGCTGGCTTTGTTTGCTTATTAGCTTGAGTATTATTGTATTTGATTTCTGAACCAGTTTTATTAATAGCCTTTCCAGCTTTGAGATCCTCATGCAAACTTTCACCAAAGAGATATTTTCCAACTTTTGTTTGGGTAACAATATCTTTTGTGCTCTTATTCAAGGCAAATTGTAAAAGATATCTGCGTGACATTGATTCTGTATGATACAGATCACACATCATGCGCCCAGCATCACTAAGGATTTTTGTTGCCTCCTTGCATTCTTTGGATTTTATTAGAATATCAAGGGCTTTTCCGATACAAGCTGTTGCTTGGCCTAGTGAGTTCTGTTGTTGCTCCATTGCCTTATCTCTTTTCAGAACTTGATCGGATACAGCTGCTTTAATCTCAGCATTAAGCTGAGGGGCCTCAAGAAAAAGGCAGTTTTCTGGTAGCGGGTGTAATTTATACAATTCGGTTTTTGTTTCTTTTTCTATCCCGTTACCAGTAATATGTTGCCACCTGGTGGCAATGTCTTTGTGTATGGCCTCAGCGTAGGACTTTTTATTTGGGTCCTCCCCTAATAGATTCAAAATCTCCTCATCTATTTCCTCAGATTTTTCTGCACAAAGCACTTCTGGAACCAAATCAGGCTCATATATCTCTGCACCAAGCTCTACTGGAACAGGGTCAGCCTCAGATATCTCTGGTTCTTCTATTAGAGCCTCTTGACCATTTAATGGTGCTACAATGAAAAAATAATTTTAATGCTCTTATATCATCAGGTAAGAGATAAACCACACGAATAGTACTTTTAATACCACCACATGAGTGAATCCACAGACCTTATAATATTATAACGGGAATATGTCACACGAATGGGACTCGCAGTACCACCTCACGAACATAACCTCATTGCTATTTGTGATTTGGGATAAACCTCACGAATAACACTCGCAGTGTTACCACACGAGTAGATCCACAAAACGTATAATTCAACATACGATATTTAAGCTATAAGTGTAATTACTATGCTTGAAAATGATTCGAATTCGTTTTTCCGTTACCATTATTTTCATGTGTCATGAAATGAACGGAGTGTGAAAAAAAAAAACCAAGGTATTTTACGTTACTGAATGAGACAAATTTGTGTTTGTATACCATAAAACCTATTATATTTACCTTCAGCATTGTTTTCGGTGTCACTCTCGCTTGTTGTCGGCGTCCTGTGTCGTTTTTTCATTTTCTTGGTAAACTTTTTAAATAACGAGAATAACTCCTCATCTTCATTTTTTCTCTTCTTATGTTTTCCCATGATGACGATGATGGAAAAAACCTTGTAATTAACTTGTATTTTATGCTTCTTATAAGAAATTTAATAAATCCGTGATTTTTCGGCGCGCACGAAGAAGTCGAATGACAGGTGGTATTGGGCGCGTTCCAGACGACGTAAGAAACGTTTAATTTTTTATTAAGCTTTGTATACACGTGATGATGGCGACACGATGCGTCTACTACAAGTCAACAATGATAACACGTCTTGGACCAACACACGAACACAATACTGAAAAAAGACTACATGCATCTAGGTGAGGCGGGTCATAGAAACCAAGTTTGCGGCGGAGTCTTTTTTGTAAAAAAAGGCGTTTGGAGTAAACTAATCTATAAAATCATGCAACTCAGCCATAATGACCCTTTCCTTCATACAATCCATACTAATATTACAAATGCGAAAGTAACTCTGTCTGTCTGTTACCTTTTCATGCTTAAACCGCTGAACCGATTGATATGAAATTTGGTATAGAGATACTTTGAATTCCGGGGCCTTCCCAAAGAGTCCTTACTAAAGATAGTTTTTATCTGGAAATTCATCACCTAAGAGGGGGAGAAAGTTACGATATAAACGAGTTCCGCGCGGACGAAGTCGCGGGCAAAAGCTAGTAAATAATAAATAAATAAAATAAATATTTGCGGACAATCTTACACAAATCAACCTAGTCCCAAACTAAGCAAAGCTTGTACTATGGGTACTAGACGACGATAAACATACTTATATAGAGAAATTAATACTTAAATACATAGAAAACATCCATGACTCAGGAACAAATATTCGTGCTCATCACACAAATAAATGCCCTTACCGGGATTCGAACCCAGGACCTCTTGCTTCGTAGGCAGGGTCACTACCAACTAGGCTAAAGCGGTCGTCAAATATATATCATATCCGGGCATGTTTATGACGTATTGATTACCTATGCTTTATATTCCTAACTAGCTTCGCTCGCGTATGGCAAAAAACGCAGGCACAGCCGCGGGATAAAATATAGCCTGTTACCATTCAGAACGTCCATTATACACGTCCATTATACATTATACATGCTTTCATGGGGAATGGATGAAAATTTTAGAAGTGCCTGATATTTTTTTTGATGATAGGAATAACGTTCCTTAGCATTAGCACCAGAAAAAAGTTGCAGACTTTTCACCTGCGTCAATAGGGGTGTAGACTCAAAATATATTATTATTTATTACTTCAAAAGAATGAAGGCAAAAAAATATGCCAAAAATCCAATTCAAATATGTCAAAAATTAAACCAGCTACAACCGTTTTAATGTTACTTGTTAGAGAGGGAAAACGCTAGAGGATCGTGACGTCACGGCCCTCTTGCGTCATAGTAAATGACAATCGTTTCATATGAAGGTGCGTTTTGCGAAAAAGGGACAGAACATACTCCCTCTTAAAACTTTGGACACTCATAACTTTGTGATTATTTAACCTTTAGCGTTGCTTTTTTCTCCATTTTACTACATTTTTAATCCTTTTTTGAGAAAATGCAACATTATTGATTATTTTATTTAGTGTCTACACCCATATTATTTTTGAAAAATATAAACAGTTTCCACACTTATGTTTTGGGTTTAGGACGGCAAATGAGATACTTTCCTTGATCCGTCTCATATTACAAAAAATATTTTTTTTATGGGACTAGCGGGTAGTTTAGACTGTAGAATGTGTGGCGAGGAGGATGAGACTATGGAACACTTATTGTGTGTATGTCATACCCTTGCCAGACAAAGAATGAATTACTTTGGTAACGGCTATCCGCAACCAAAGGAATTCAAGGTGCTCCCGCTGAACTGCATCATCCGTTTTGTGGTAATGATGGAGCGAGCTTGGGAGTAGGCATAAAGGAGAGGGCAAATGCACAAAAGATCCCACTGGGTCGAAGTGCATCCGAAAGGGTCCTCATCTAGATAAGATAAGATAAGAGACATCTTACAAGAGGGCGTGGTTAATAACAATCGAGCCATCCCCTTACCCCTTACGAGCTTTTACCACTTACAAGTTTATGGCTTTAACCCTTTTGGGGGTTCAAATCAACGAGCAACTGTAATCGTAAAGCGGAGTATTTTTTAAAGAAATTTATTATACCATTTGTTAACGAGGTGCGTTTAATTAATAAAAAGTTACAACGGTGCAGACGTGAGATTACAAATACTAATTTGGTTAAACTAAAACAAAAATAAACAAATCCGAAAGTTAGCGGCTATGTGCAGTAACGTAGTTACTTTGTAGTAGTCCGCTCGAGACTGTTCTAATTACTATCTCCCTATTAGCCTCCGTTATCTGCTTTAGTGAATGGAGTTTACCGAAGGGGTCGACACAAGCGCTGTGTTGTCTTAAGGCCCTGGAGACTGTAAACAGCAGTGTCCCGACACAGGCCAGAGTGCACGAGTATAAGGGGCTATACATATTCAGATTTAACGGCGTCCGTAGCCCAGTGGGTTAGTGACTCTGCTTACGAAGCTGGAGGTCCCGGGTTCGAATCCCGGTCAGGGCGTTTATCACGAATATTTGTTCCTGAGTTATTCAATTCAAATTCAAAAATTTATTTCGGACATGTACATCCATATTTTTGGTTAGTAACAATAAAAACACTTATTATTAAACTAATGTTAGTGGACACAAATTACAATGATAACTAAAATATTAACTTAGGACTAAAACTTGCGCAGCCTAGATTGCCCGCATCCGATTCACATGCAGTTGCATCCAATGGTGCTGGAACGGGCAATCCAGCCTGCCGGCCACAACGCGTAGGAGGCTGTTGGAGCTGGCGCGCACGCCGATGCCGCACGTTTACGCAAAATGGCGTAAAAACCATCAGTCCTGGCCTCCGCAAACATACCTGATGCACTGCAGTAGCGCGGCAGCCCCATCAGCATCCTGAACGCGTTGTTGTGCAACCCACAGGCTGCACGTGTAGAAGCTTTGACTTTTGAGCGTTGCCTTAAAAAGTGTTACTTTAACTTGCTTCGTACAACGAGCAAACCTGCGGGCCAACATATTACAGCGGACTGCCATGGATCGCCTCTCCCTCTCCATATCCACTCCATCCGACAGGTCTGTTGTTATGGATGTTATATATTTATATAAGAATCTATATGTATTTATCTATTATATATATCGTCGCCTAGTAAACACAACTCAAGCCTTATTGAGCTTACCGTGGGCCTAGGTTGATTTGTGGAAGATTATCCCGTAACTATTTATTTTATTATAATAGATCACAGTTTCAATACCCTTTACAAACTATGGGTACGATCGAACTCATAAGTAGCTGACTTTGATACCTTGTCGTTTTCACCCGTTTGAGAACTTTGTATGGAAGTTTAAACATGACGTTAAAGCGACATGTTACAAAGGAGTTCGGCCCCTTGTGTGTGTGATGTGCTGTGTGTTTTCATTTAGTCCAATATAAACTAACTATCTAGTCTTAAGTCGCATGTTTTTTTTTTGTATTGTTTTTTTGTCGTTTTACAACTTTTACTGTTAATTTTGTACCTATCATGTTAATACCATGAATGTTGTGGATATGATTAAAGGGTTTATCTATCTAAATGCTAATACAGGTACTCGTAATACAGTCACGTATAATACATATTTTTTTACTCAGGCAATATCATTTAATTTCCATCGTTCAAAATATTTTTTTTAAGTCTGAAACTATCTAGTTTTTTAGATGCTGCGCTTTCTCCTAACATGAGTACGTTATATTCTGTTAGTGTTAGCATTCTAATAGCTTATCTAAGGCAACAGCCATGAACGGAACAGTTAAACGGGGCGACACAAACGCTGTGTTGTGTCAGGCGCGCATTGTAAACTTAGGGGAGATACACAGACTAAATGGAATGCGCGCAAATCCGGAAGATCCGGGGAGCGTGCATAATGCAGTGTTTTCCTCTTAGCCCTATTCCTAATATTGTATCTTATACGATACACATTCTTAATTTTATTTTTAAATTTGCTAAGAAAATTCTTACCCGAAATATTTTTGATTAAATATAAAGGTGTAAAAAAATGCAGAGATAAACATGACATTCCATATTTGATAATATGGAAAATATGGTATCTAAACCAATTAAATACATTTAATTTGTAATGAGAACCCAAAAACAAATATTCGTCCTACGTTCCGTGGTTCCACCCCTCTCAAAAGAATCGATAAAACTTATTTCAACTCCTTAGATTACATAGATGATTAGAAGCAAGTTCAAACTTGCCTTATTACTTATTCCATGTAGATCGAATCTTACTAGCGATATTGAATCAACTTTGTAAATAAATAAATTGAATATGTTAAATAGGTATTGTCGCAAAACGGAGTCCTGGACATGTCAACGTCAGAATATGATCTTAATTACGCTCGTGGGTGCGCCGGGGATGTTTAGTAAAGAGGCTCTTGATCTCCAAGTTCACGCCACTTCAGAAGCCTGTGGATGTGTGTAGGAAGGTTGCGGGAGTTGTGTGTGTGTGTGTGTGTACGAATAGTATGACATCGTAATTTGTTGGTTTAATTCGTATCTTGTTTTCTCAGTTAGTTTACTTAGAGGCTGCTCCTTGGTTACGTGCGTTGTTTTTATTAACTTTAACGCAATATTATTAAGTATATTGCGTACATTTAACACAATATTAAATTGGATTCTTATTCCTTACATAATGAATGGGGGCTTTACTAAAATACTGAAACGACAAATTTACTCTAAAGTCGTATAATTTGTATTCTTGGTTGATCTATTTGTCACATTTTATAACGGAGGTAATGTTCAAAAATATATACCTACTTTGCAACTTTTACATGTCAGAGTTTTATAGCTAGGCTTAAAACTGAACAATTTAAGACTTAACACCTTGAAAGTCATTTAACCCGTGAAAAATTATTACTATAAGAGTTTAAACCCCGTAAATAATTCTTGGGCGACGCCACTATCACCTCTAGCGTTAAATATAAGTCGATGCTACCTTTATTAATGTCCTGCCTAACGCATTCCAGTCGGCTTTAGCCTTTGGCCAGTATTCAATGGGATTGGCACACCCCCTATTCACTACGGTTTCTCTGTGTTCTCACTCCTATCGACCGAGTTAATTCGTCTAGTGACTTGTGCGCGGTAATCATCTGCGTCTATTGTTACGGGCGCATACAGAATAGTCCGCTTATTACGTTTTCGCATGTCATGATCTAGGAAACCTTACGTTACATTTTTCATGCACAGCACTATGAAGGAACATCAGTCCGTGTTTTGTGACGTTCTGTTAGTGTGACGTATAATGACCGGTCTTGTTTAGTTTGCGCGTTTTTTCTGGAAACTTGTAAGCTGTGTGAGGTACAGTGGACTCGTCACCCCTACTGAAGAAGTACCTCCAACTTACCGAAGACCTCAACCAATATAACACCACTAAGGATGAGTATTTACCAAAGCCGTGCGGTGCGAGGTAGCGGACCAGTTAACTAGGTTCCTAGCGTTTGGTTAGCCGCGTCCAAGTCAATTATACACTTCAAACCAACGACTTTTCGGTAAACGGTGACCAGTGGCCGATCTCTGTAACCAGTGCATGCATCTGACCAGTATTTGCGAGTCTAATGTGACTGCGCACTGAGTAAATTTGCCTAGGGTTGTTACACGATTTGGGTGGAGTTAAATCTTCCCGATAACATTTTGTGTGACTGTGGTTAACGATGGTACTTTATTGAAGTTCGTGTATATTTCTAAGTTTTGACTTGAATAATTTATTTGTTAAGAAACATGTTTTTGTATAGGCTTACAGTGTGCTTACAGTTCACAATTAGTACAGTTGAGCTCATTAATAAATGTACGTTCTCAAATTTTTATAGATATCTGAGCAGCGTTTATGCCCTTAACACTAAAGTCGTGTTCGCATATTTGTGCCCATATTTTCGAATTCGACTGTATTTCTCGCCAACTTTTTTAAACGATTTTTTTCAATTTCTCAATTTCTCATAAAATAGTTTACATTTTTTAATCAATCAAAGTCAAAGTCAAAATATTTTATTCAATATAGATTCATACGGAATACTTTGAAGGTCAAAATATAATTTCATTTCTTAAGTATTTCAATGTATTTATACACTTTTACAGTATTATCACAGACTAAGTAATAAAATAGTATTTAAGTATTTGTATTTGGTTTTCTTTTTTATAGATGTGAATTGAATAATATAATCGGCAATATAAAACGAAAAAATAAAAATTATGTTCATACCTAAATCCAGTCATCGGCATTGCGACTAAACCCGAGAAAGGCATCTTGCGCATTTATAATACTCGTATTAAACTATACATTCCTGACGATCCACTAACAATCCTATATTAGCTAAAACTCCGTTAGTCGCGTTGTCATTTGTGTTTTTTTTTAAACACTTCGTTGGCAAACTAGCTTACTTTAGTCACTGATGGTGACTGGTTACTATGGACGCAAAAAAGAAAGGGATAAAACACATTGTATTTATCAGAGGCATCTTAAGGGGGTGCATTGGACATTATCGCGTGCTTTGAAACGCCGCACTGACTAGATTGAGAAATAATAAGGTCTGATTTTCACATATATGATTCTTGACTATGTATATGATCTCTATCTGATTAAATCGATTAACATGGTTGCCTACAATTTCCAGGATGGAAAAAAATTACAAATTTGGGTAGGTCTTTATTATCGTTTTTTTACTCAGCCTACTTTACGACACAATCAAGTTAATACTTTAGTATAGTATGATAGTATTTTATCTCATCTAAAATCTCACTTAATGATATATGAATAAAACTTTACTAAGTTGGGTATTTAACGAAATTTGTCCAAAAAAACCATTCCCGAATAGGTAGTGTTGCGTCTCGTTTTCTCGTGCACGGAAGGCATTAAGCGTGTCTCTGTCAAGGCGGCGTGGTTTTCGCTAATCGACTTGAACCAAGGCATCCCCTTAACCTCCTAGCGCCCATGGGCCTACTGGAAGGACATATTCTCTTAAAGGAATTTAAACAATTTTGGGTTGGATAAGAGTTGCATTTGTTTTGTTTTGGTCTTCTCTTGAAACAAAAGCAATTCAACTCTATTTCTTTTATTAGTTTGATTCAAATTTCAATGTCATTTTGTGTTGTATGTGGGCGCCACGAGGATATGTTATGAATAGGTAAGTAGAGGCAACCCTAGTGGTGTGAAGGTACAGAATTACAGCCGCGCCGGCTCCATACATCATTCGGCATATGTTGGCTGTTTGTACATGTCAAACAATCTTGTATTTGCATACGTAATACGTGTACAGTCGGCACAAGAAATCAACGTTCGCTCTCCATTCATACGCATGTTATACATGGCTTTGAGATGGAATGCATGAGGTTGAATATAATGACAATTTTTTTGTAAAGATTTCTTGAACATTTCTTTCAACATTGCCAGTATCCCATTCCGTGTAAACATGTTTCTCAAGTTTAAGCCCGTTCCACAATAAATTTGCCATCTCTTCGCTTGATTGCATTAAAAGTTTTGCTTTGCCCCCAAATAATTATGTCAGAAAAAAATTAAAATTGGCCATTCCGTATTATTATTATTATAACGAGCCCGGTATGTCCCACTGCTGAGCAAAGGCCTCCCCCCTCCCCGTCCATTCGTCGTAGTCATGAGCAATAACTGGCCAGTCTTTTAAACTTGGCCCGTATTAGTAAAGATAAATTTAAACTATAAATGTTGCATAAGTCTTTACTTACACATGCATGAAATTATAAAAACTAAGTCTTTGTAACCCTGACTCAAACCTAACACCTAACCAAATTTGCAAGTAGCTGGCTCCAGTAGCTGGCACGCCAGTAGCTGCCGCCAGTAACCCGGTTCGGGGCGGAATCACGGCGCGTTGCCTTAATTCTGTTAATTCTGAAGTTTTAACGAAGTGTCGCTGTAGGCCCACGGGCGGTGGTCTTTTATGAGCGAGCGGGTACGGGTTAAAAATATTTTGGTTATTTTTGTATTTTCTGTCGCGATAAATACTTTGGTTAATACCTTAAACCGAGTTCAATTTGAATAGAGGGGTGACTTTGACCAAACCATTTTTTTCATCATTATCATATCAGCCAAAAGCTGGACATCCCACAAATAGTGCCACAATGGCCGGGCCTGCGCCACCCGCATCCAGCGGACTCCCGCGACCTTTACCAGGTCATCAGTCGACCTTGTGGGAGGCCTACCCATTCCGCGCCTTCCGGTACGTGGTCGCCACTCGAGAACCTTTCCGCCCCAACGGCCATCGGTTCTACGTGCAAACCATTTTTTTGCTAAATAAAAATAAAAATAAAAATATTTTATTTCAGACCATTGATCCATATGTGATTAGATTAGCGAGACTTAAAAACTATGTTAGAATTACAAACTAAGAATCGGGGGTATTAAATTACAGACATGGTTTTGGCAAGCTATTGGCAGTACCAAACAGAGCGAACATTATCACTACTTGGCCCTGCCAATAGTCACCTCCATCCAATATTTGGTGAGGGGACAGTTGAGGCGCTCGGCCAACACCCTTAGGAGGCCATTGCTGCTGCCGCGCACACGCCTTAGCAGTGATCCGATTCTTTTGCGCCTGATGGCAAAAAAGTCATCAGTACTCGCCTGTGCGAACATACCGGATGCACTGCAGTGCCTTGGCAGCCTCAACAGCATCCTAAGGATGTTATTGTATTGTACGCGTAATGCGTTATAGGCCCTCTGCGTGAATTTTGCCCACAGACTGCACGTGTAGTGTGCTAAACTAATATTACTGTTTTTGTGTAAACTGTGGCAGAGAATAATATACAAGTAAAAGTATATATGCTGCTTGTATCTTGATGTTTTCTTGATGAACCATATTTTAAATTAGGTATAGGAGAAGCTCTTTTTAAGTTGTATTGCTAACTCAAACGGGACTTCGGGATGATTTTAATTCAAGTACAGATTTTCAACTGAATCGTTATTTTATTACGCTTTTAACCGCTGAGTCAAAATTATGATTTAAATGAAACCTTCTTGATTTAAGAGCCAGTTGAAAATGTTTGTTATTTTTTATCGTTTGGTAGCTGCACTGGTTTAATTGTATATTTCTAAAGGGAGGTTACAATAAATTTGAAAACAGTTTGTTTGCTGCCATCCACATGGGAATAAGGTTAGAATTTGCGAAATAAAAAAATATTTTGTTTCTAAACTAGTGTATTATGGGCGATGGGGTAGCAACCTATCACTTCAATAGGTATCACATGTTCTCTATATTTAAACCTACTTTTGCCAAAAGTCTCACTGCTCTGCCTACCCCCTTTTGGGAAAACAGGCGATAAGTGCGAGTTAGGATATCGTTCTCAAGAACAAAATAATTCCGCGCCCTGTCAACTTGAGAATAATTGAGTCATACAAAAACCGCTCGAGCCAAGGCGCGCCCTTACCATAAATAAAGCACGTACCTCATATTAGCGCGGGAAACGGCTCCAGACGAAGGGGTTTTAAAAAATTAAACAGCGAAAATGCATTTCGCGCTTTAACGTACGCCGCGTAATGGGAGAGACTGATTTCAACGGGTTAGTAGATTCCGGCGCCACTGTTCACATGTGTCATGTGTTTAAGTGAGGGTAAAGGTAATTGGGATGATGACTTGATTTTTTTACTCAATTGCTGCAGGATAGAGTAGTGTTTTTTATTGTATATTTATATGTATGTGGGTTTTATTTAATAAACTTATGGACAAAGTATCATTTGTTATTTAGCAGTAGGTTTTCCGTGGGAATATATCCTGAGGAAATTGATCTAGTCTCAACAAGGTCCAGTTTTCCCCATGCTCTTTAAATTACCCCTGTAGCGTACAAAGTACATTTTGCGTCAATAAAAGAATTACATTGTACGTTGTAATTATAATAAGTCAGCAAAAGTGTAGTTACTTTTGCTGACTTATTATATTTACAACGTAAGCGAGGTACTCAAAATGATCTATAGATAGATATACAAAGTCTTATTAGTATTACGTAAAGACGTGTATAGGTAAACGGTAAACGACATGTCAAATATATGACACGCTTTAACTATAATATAACTCTAGGAATAGAGTTGTCATGAGATAATTTTGCGGCCTTATATTGATGCCGGTGCCTGTACGGTCGACTACAAAGAGATCGATGCGGCCGACATTCCAATTTTTTTTTTCCTATTACCTTTTGGAGATGAACTCCACTATATCATTATCATGCATGGACGCCAGCGCGTCCCAAAGGGACGCGCCTTGGGAACAAAAATACGTATGCGCTACTTGATTGCCTTAACATTAAGGTCGTGTATACATATTTTTACAAGCTTTATATTACCTTGCACTGTTCGTATGTATGTAAATATGTAAATATATAAATATGTAAGTATGTAAGTATTATGTAAGTTGTCCGTCAAAAAAGCAATCCATTTTTCAGTCACTTCCCGTTATCCAATTGAGCTGAAATTTTGCAAGCATATGTATATCGCATGACAATGCAATATTATGATAATTTGGAGGAACTTCGCAATAAAACGACAGAATCCCATCGAGTTTGGGCTCGTTAAATTCGTCTTAATGAGTACTTGATGATGGTATGCAGAAAAGTACAGTCGGCAGTAAAAGCTTGTACCAAAAATGAAATTTTTGACAGAAACTTACTGTAACTTTGGCCGTACTGGGGGTGATTGAGGGCCGATATGATAGTACAATTTAAGCTCACTAGATTAGCCTGTCAAAGAGTTTTTTGACATATAGGAAATAAGTTAGCTTTATCGAACGAGGAAGCGACGCGAATGAAGTTATATGCTTCAGCTTGGGCTGAAAATCGTTTGTACATACGGCCGGTGTCTGTCCCGCTGTTCTCCTCCACAAATTTTGTGAGTGGGTTCGTTAATTATATACAGGGTGTGGCCTGTAATAGGAGCAAATATTTAAAAGGACGCTTCCTTAGAGCATTTGTAGTAACCCCTTGTGTCCCATGCATTTTTTTTTTGGATTCGGAGATATCTTGATCTAAGGTTATGACCTGCAAGTAATGTATCTTGGCACCACGACATAATAGCACAGCAGTCACTGCGGGTTTTGTGGTAACATCATGTAACGAGTCATAATAGTTTTTGCATTTTTGTTTTCAAAAGATATTTTTGTGATTTTTTTATTTTTATTTCTTTTTTTTTAAGACTTTAAAATAAAAAGTTACTTATAGCACTCCAGAAGAGTAAAAAAATACAAGTAAACTTATTTTGAAGAAAAAAATACAAACCATGTGGAAATAATTGTTTACAAGCTAAATAATCTACCGTTTATTTTTTTGCTCCTATTACAGGCCACACCCTGTATACAGGGTGGGCCCTGTAACTGGAGCAAAAAATTAAACGGTAGATTATTAAGCTTGTGAACAATTATTTCGAAGCGGTTTTATGCGAAAAAAAATATTTTTTTTGAAAAAAAAAAAATCTTTAAAAAAAATCACAAAACTATCTGTTGAACACAAAAATGCAAAAACTGTTATGACTCATTACATGATGTTACCTCAAAATCTGCATTGACTGCCGTGATATGATCTCGTGGTGCCAAGATACATTACTTGGAGGTCATAACTTTAGATCAAAATTTCTCCGTAACCAAACATTTTGAAAGTGAATGATACACAAGGGGTTACTGCAAATGCTCTAAGGAAGCCTCCTTTTGAATATTTGCTCCTGTTACAGGGCCCACCCTGTATATATAATACATATATATTTTTTGGCGAGACACATTCTTGAAATTAAAAAAAATATTGTTTTTTGAAAAGACTCTCTTTCTAGTTCTGCATCTCAAAGAGCCATTAGTTGAGTATTATTATTTACTAACACTATGTAGTTAGTAAATTCACTATGTAGTTAGTAAATTCACTATGTAGTTAGTAAATTCACTATGTAGTTAGAAAATTCACTATGTAGTTAGTAAATTCACTATGTAGTTAGTAAATTCACTATGTAGTTAGCTCCGCCGCGAATACAAAGTAATATAGCACATAATCCCGTATGTCCATTCTGCATATAACTTACTGAAGAAAGGGTTTTTAGAATAGGTTGGGTATAGTTTCTGAGACTACCCCCAACATACAAATTTACATTTCACAGACTGCTGTCTGCACTGTTTATTATTAGTATCGGCACATATCAAAGAATATTGAATCGGGGACCGTTAATGGTTTAAAATAATAGTTTACAGGTTATAGTTGCATTTGACTATTTATACCGCTAAATACTAATTTATGTTTTCCAGTATTAAGTCATATCTATTTGATAAATTACAATTTATAACTATATTATAACCTACCTGTAATCCAAATATAAATTATCTGAACCTGAAATAATTTGGATGGTATTCAAGTCAGGTCAACAAAGTCGCCAATGGGAGTCCCCGGCATCCGAAAAGAAATTTTAGTAATCGAGTTTTGTTTTCTACATCTTTAAAGATGTAGAAAACGAAACTCGATTACTAAAATTTCTTTTTTGTGCAGGCATAACTGAACGTGTGTATGACATAACTGAACGTGTGAATGACATAACTGAACGTGTGTATGACATCTGAACGTGTGTATGACATAACTGAACGTGTGTGACATAACTTAACGTGTGAATGACATAACTGAACGTGTGTATGACATAACTGAACGTGTGTATGACATAACTGAACATGTGTATGACATAACTGAACGTGTGTATGACATAACTGAACGTGTGTATGCACAGTTATCCCTGCGCAAGTAAACTGTGCAGGCATAACCGTCGGTTATATTGTAACCTAGCGTGGGGGGCCGGCTTTATACTGGAAATTAGGCGAGCCTATCGGCGCCTACGGCATTGTGCTAAGTGGGTCATTGTCGGTCACAAAAACAAAAATCATCTTTCCGGTGGTCAATAGTTAAGGGCTTAATATGTTTTTATCACATATATTCAATTATAGAAGGGGCAACGCCGTTTATGCGGATTCAGAGTTTGACCAAAAAATAGGCCCTTAACTTTTGCAATGTCCACCGAAGAGACGCGAACCTAAATCTGACAATGACCCAAGTAAAGTTAACAAAGCCGGCTATGGGGTCCACGACAATTCATGGGTTTAATTGAACCTCATTCTTCTCTGAACATCTCGAATATGGGAAAATAAGTTTGTGTTTAAACTTATAGATTAGCGTAAGTCAATTAACAAAATATGGATTTTATAACTGAAATAAAGATTTGATGTGAGATGAATTGTATTGATCTCTTTGTAGTTGAATGTACCTACCCTCAGAGCATATAATACTAGAGAGAAGACAAGCCGCCCGCGGCCGCGTCGCAGTTGTTAGCTCAATGGGCATACTCTGCCATACTGTGCACGCGTGCTGATTGCGGAGAATATTACGTTTCTTCCCAAAATGCCTGATATGATGCGCGTGTATTGTTCAATAAGAGCGTAGGTATTCAAGTGTGTGTTTTAGATGTGTGCGTGCTTTGTCTTGTCAATTACTTGGGCTTTGTGTGGGTTAATGTACTTGCGACAGGTGTACTCAATACAAATCGGCCGGCATGTCCGATCTCCTTATATTCATACATCTATGTACCTAGTTTACCTACCTAAATCATTTAACTCTCTTCGCAAGCCCAGCTAGTTCTGCTTTTAACTTAAGTTTAGTACACGTTTGAATCGCTGTCACGAGACAAAGCATCCAGTAATTGGACCCAGTTATCAACACTTTTGTCTAGCTCGGAACTACGACGCAAGAGTTTTTAATTGAAAGTGTAAAAGACATCTGATTTCAAATGAAAGCGAGGATAATCTGCCGGTTGAGTCTTTTGAGTTTCATAGTCGGTGTGTTCAGGAAACTTAAAATAGGTTCGCAAGTTGGTTTCAAAACTAGTGTCGGATTTATATCATCGTAAATTACAGTAGAATTACATTTGTTTTGTTTCGTTCCATTCTGAAACATTTTTTTTTTCTTGTATTTATTTAAAATATAAACTTGTACGACTAGGTAGGTACCTACATTTACTCTTTCATTCTTACTGAAGCCTCAATTAGGCTTATTTGAATATCTATTCTATTTCCAATATTGTTGATTCTAAGTTGGTATTTATTGAATAGTGGGCGGTCACAGGCTAGGTAACGCTTTGTTGTCCGTCTGTTTGTCTGAGTCGGACCTGTATCTTTAAAACCGTATTAAATACTTAAAGTACATGCCGGCGGGATGCTTAATATACGCTGACGCACCGTTAACGTTCAACTAAGCGAATGGGCATGGAGTTGCAGGTGTCCATAGGCTACAGTAACCGCTTACCATCACGCGGGGTTTGCGTTCGTTTGTTGCTGATCCAGCGAAGTTAAGCGAACTGAGTTCTTGAAACAATATAATGCGACTGTTTATATTAATATGGTTTCAAAAAAATACAGATAGTAATCTTGAGGCTTTTTTGCAGCGAGATCAGTGATTCAAAGCATGATCAAGCAATTTTCGCTCGAGAGAAAAAAATCACGAACATAGGTCTAAAATACACTTAAAACATTAATAACAAATTATGTACAAAAACTAAACATATTAAAATTGGTTCTAAAAATCGGCAATATCATGTTTGAGGGAACTTAGTAACTAAGTACTTTTTAATTTATTTAAAATTAAAATTAAAAAACATGATTGAAGGCGCTTCTGATCATGCACTTCCATCTCGCTCACGCTTATGCGCAGTGAGAGGGAGAGAAGACCATGAACCTACGGCGCCTTAAAAAAGCGAAGCCAGTGGATTGTTTCTTGCCCCAGTTTCGACTCATTTTCTTTTCCAAACATCTTTAAATTCTTCAAAACCAAGCATGTCCTTCAATTTTATCGTTAAGCTCTCTCAGACCATCTTTAATATCCAGACAGTTTAAAATACCCTTGACAAAAGGCTTTTATCCACAAAGGAAGTATCATCGTAAAATGGCCGGGGTACCAACGCCTATTTTTCAAAGACTTTGTACCCGCAACCTTATGTGGAGGGTGTTAGAGTTGAATTTGGAACGTGTAGGGAATTGATGTGTATTTGTAAGTTGGTGAGATGAAGTTTGATAAATATTAGGGACCGGAGCTCGTGTGACGGTATCTGGTTCCGCGTTCTCTAATGGTCTTAAATATATCTATACTCATATTATAAACAGGAAAATTCTGTGAGATTGTAGCTTAAGAAAAACGTCAACAGAGCAATAGGTAGGGTCATTTCGCCGGTTGGCGACCACCTAATTTCATGTGCCGGTTAGCGACCACTTAGCTGACTTGGTGAACTGAAAGCATATTTTCTCGTTTTTTTTGTAAATTCCTATTCCATAACTACAAACAATAAGGCATACGGCTGACTGTTTCAATAGGCTCTGTAGAATTGATGTTATCTTCAATTGAAAAAAACCATGTTCTTCAAGTGGTCGCTAACCGAAGGTGGTCGCGTAACCGGCGAAATGACCCTACATAATATGTGAAAATGTCAAGAGAATGTCTAGGTAGGCTTTGTAATTATTAGTTTTTTTTTGTTTTAATTTAGTGACGCTTAGTTTGCCGTGTAGGTACAGTCGCCATCACATACATCGGAGCAAACAAGCGCGTCACAAACATCGGAACACACTTCTATTTTCAAGGCATTAGGATGCATGTGCCGATATTTTCGAACACCTATAGTGTACCTATGTATGTGATGGCGACTGTACTAATTGGTTAAAATCTCCATTCTGTAAATGATTATTGTGTAAGATTATTAATATTATATTGCAGAATACCATTTGACATGTAAAAGTGCCCTTATGGCCTATTTGCGGAATAAATAATTGATTTTGATTTTGATTAGATTTTGATAAGTTTATAAGTTTGCAAGTCTGTACTTATGTATGTACAGTCGCCATCACATACATCGGAGCAAACAAGCACGTCACAAACATCGGAACACACCTCTATTTTCAAGGCCTTAGGGTGCATGTGCCGATATTTTTGAACACCTAAAGTGTACCTATGTATGTGATGGCGACTGTACAGTGAGCAGCAGAAGTTGCTAAGCGGTCCTAATGCTCAAAATGATCTACACACGGACTCTAAAGTCAAGGGAATAAGGATCTGTGTAGGTCATTTTGAGCGTGTTATTTTGCTTAGCTACTTCTGATGTTGACTGTACAGTCAGGGGTATTAATATACGTACAGTCAACCAATTTGATTCCTAGGCCATCATAGAACCTTGCCGTTGTAAATGCTATGTCAATACGGGTTACTAGGATTATTGCGTCGCTATGTAGCAGTTAAAATGACAGGGTTCTACGGTGGACTAGGAATCAAATTGGTTGACCGTACATAAATAAGGACATAAATATCTGTACAGGACTCTTTTCAATGTCATAAAGGAATGCACAGATGTTTATGTCCTTTTTAACCCCCGACGGTCTGTCTGTCTGTGTGTCTGTCTGTCTGTCCGTCTGTGTGTGTGTCTTTGTGTCGGTGTGTGTGTGTGTGTGTGTCTGTATGTGGCATCGTAGCTACTAAACAAATGGACCGATTTGAACGCGGTTTTTTTTATCCGAAAGCTGACGTGATCGAGATGGTTCTTAGCTACGTTTCAACAAAATCGGTTCAGCCGTTTTCGAGATATTGAAGCTTTTCTAAGTTGTTGTTATTTATGTATGTATGTACGTATATTGATACCCCTGACAGTAATGGGTTATCTCGGGAACTGCTAATCCGAATTCAAAATTTTTTTGGCTGCGAGTAGTCCATTGACTTTCTGGATATATTTTACCCCGCGGGTTTGCCTGCCTTCTTTGCTATACGTGGGCGAAGGCCGCTACTCTATGTATAAGAGTATGTTGTGCTGTATGTACGTGTCTATGTGTTTATAATTTGCTGTGATTTATTGTCAACTTGTCACGAATTAATATGTTCTTTCCTTCTTTCTTTTCTTTTACACTGTTTAGATACATAAAGAAGTGGTTGATGTTACAAGGGCTCCGTACCCAAAGCATAATTGACAACATTTCATTTTTTAAAGTGGATACTTCACTGCTCGCATTCTTGTATAGGGGTACAGTTCAAAATGTATCACGTGACTTCCGGAATAACTTTTTGTAGAGAAGCCTAATCTGATTTCAAATAATGGTTTGTTACATGTTTTAATCCTTCATTATTTGCCATTAGTTGTTAATCACATAATGTTATTTAGTTTATGTGGCGGACATAAGAATAATGCTGACATGACCGCCATTATCAATGTATCGCGAGTCAAATGAGCTACGTCAGTCAATGTGTACCGATTTATCTGTACTTATACCGATTTTAGTGAATTAATTCAGATATATTAGGGTTCCATAGCCAACAAAGAAGTATCCACTTAAACTTAATTAACGGTTGTATCTCCGACACAACCCGCTTCTTTTCAAGTGGGCCATTTTATGATTTATTTCGCTAGAAAATGTTTTTTTTAAGCGGCACGTGTTTTTTTATTTCTCCCTAAATTGTAATTTTCATTCAGAAATATCAAATTGAAATGTAGCGAATTCCAGAAGGTCGTAACTAAATTATGACGTAAAAGTTACGGCTCTGTATGGCAGTTTGCACACCTTTCATATGACAGTCGGTGTATTGACGTCACACACGGCTTAAACCACATTTATACACTTTCGCGATTTTCTTTGAAACGGGTGAGAAATCAAATCTGAAAACTACTTTATTACGTTCAGGTAACATACCTAATTACCGAAATTTACATAGTTTGAAATGTTGTCAATTTCCAATTCTGTGTGTGACCCGTTGGTGGCCGAAACAAAATTCCACAGACTTCGCTGGTTCGGTCACTACGAATGGGAGAGGATCCGGCAGTGAAGAGAGCGTACTGGGCCGGCCGACTGGTCGTCGCCCAGTAGGGCGGCCCAGATGTCGCTGGGTCGACAGCGTGCAGGCGGATCTGCGACATCTTCAAGATCAACGATTACGTTCTAGGCCATTATTTCATATCAGCTTTCCCCGCAAAAATCACTCTCGGCATACTTTTTTCAGACGAGTCCCTAGTTTTTATAACAAGTATCTGAGTGATATGTTTCATTATAATTAGGTTGTTATGTTAACATTGTTTTCATTTATTAATGAACCTCCAGGTCTTTAGATTTATGTCTATCGGTACTATTTGTGTACCCCATAGATGTATAAATATAAGGAGATCGGACATGGCGGCCGATTTGTATAGAGTGAGCCTGTCGCAAGTACATTAACCCACACAACGCCCAAGTAATTGACAAGACAAAGCACGCACACATTTAAAATACACACACTTGTATACCTACACGCTTATTTGACAATAAACGCGCATCATATCAGGCATTTTGGGAAAAAACGTAATATTCTCTGCGATCAGCACGCGTGCACAGTATGGCAGTGTATGCCCATTGAGCATACAGCTGCGACACGGCCGCCGGCGGCTTGTCCTCTCTCTAGTATTCTATGCTCTGAGGTGTACCCCTTATATGTTTGTTTATGAGACTGTTTGTGTTCTAATTAAATTTAAAAAAAAAACTGAAAGCCGCTGGAAGTGGCGCAGGATCGGGATAAGTGGCGTGCTCTCGTTTCAGAGGCCAAGACCCTTTTTGGATCACTGCGCCAAAAAAGTTAGTTATTTAGTAGTTAGCTTCTGTGAGCACATACCATCGGGCGGGCCGTGCGCCTGTTTGCCACTGAACTGAATGCTAGTAAAAATAACTTTGGCTAGATGTCTAAAGAAAGACGCGAAAAAAACATAGCATGTGACCATAGAAAGTTCATTGTATACACAGATTAAAGATATTTTGAAGTCGAATTAGTGATACATACAAACTGACACAAATAATATAAGTAACTTAGTACATATGGAAAATGTCGTTTGACTTCGTTGAACGCGCCCGAAGAGTTTTCTCCGAAATATTCTTCAAACTGCAAATGCACAAATTCCCTCAACTTGAATGCATATTTCCAATAAAATTCTTTCAAAGTCCAACGTGCTGTTCCAAGAATCTGTAAAATTTGATCATACTAAGAAATCTACTAAAGTAAACCCTATTTCCATGGCATATGTCTCAAAATTATTTGTTGAAACAGACTGTTGTAAAAATCTGTTTTATCTAAGAAAAGACTATCGACATGCGAAAAGTTTCTTTCTCATATTATTCTTAACTAGTTTCCACCCGCGACTTCGTCTGCGTAAACCCGAGATAAAAACTATCCTATATTTTAATCCAGGCTATAACTGTCTTCATGCAAAATTTCATCCAAATCGGTTCAGCAGTTTTATTGTGATTGAGTAACAAACATCCAGACATCCAAACTTTCACATTTATAATAGTAAATATATAGGTATAGGATTTAACATTCAATTTATTCTACTAGTAGGCCTCGGCCCTCGAACTACGTTACATGTCTGGGCTATTAATTATACGTACCTGAGGCGTAATCACGTAACGTTCCGAACGCGCGCTAGAACAATTTAACTGTCATTTTTCCATATAAAAAGTGACATTTAGATCTACCTGACGCGCGTACAATACTCGTACGTTACGTGATCGACCTATGTAGGTAAATAAGGACATAAATATCTGTTCAGGAATCTATTGTTAATGTCATAAAGGCGTGTCCTTACCATGACTAGCTCCTGGCTCTCAGGTATGGAATCTCCATGTTGGAAATGGAAAATTTCAATTTCCATACAAAAATGAGAGACCGAAATTTTCCCATGTTAAATTGCAGAACATTCTCGCAATACTTATAGGAAATTTTCGCAATACTTATAGGAAATTTTCGCAATACTTATAGGAAATTTTCGCAATACTTATAGGAAATTTTCCTTCAGCACATCAGTACGTGGATGTAAGTAGTTGAAACTAATTGAAACGCAATTAGGATTGGAAGAATATACCTCCGTGTTCCGTTTAATATGCTACAAGCTGAAGAATTTACAATGCTTTTGCGGCACCTCTTCATGCCAATATCAATATGACGTTTCCGTTTAAGGCACAGCGACACACGAGACGAAATATTGCATTCCGCGTGAGGACAAAACAAATACAAAATTCTTTATTTTCTTAAATTACAGTCTAAATTCATGATAGGGATGGAGCCGCCCGGTAAGCAAACAATGCCTGTATTGGAAAGCCCCGCTCTTCCATATATTATAACAGGTACTATAAAATGTATGTACAAGCTACAATTATTTTCATAGGTATGTTAATTTCAAAAGGTTGTTAGTAAAAATACGTCATTACGGTGGCTCTGTGGCATTCATTTTACAGTAGTACCTACCTAATGATCTCACTTCGTTCTTTAAAATAAAAAAAAAACGGAAAACTAGTTTACTACGCGCAAGTAAGCTATTTACCAAATTGGTTTTCGGTTTCAGCATCATAACTTGTTTCGAAATATCAACTCAGTCGGTATGTGGCGAGCCCTAATCTTATGTACCGCTAATTGTTGCAATGGCTAACATATGAAGCCGATTGAAGCCTAATGTTGCCTTCCTTAAAAAACCGGCCAAGTGCGAGTCGGACTCGCGCACGAAGGGTTCCGCACCAGGCAAAATAAATCACGGCTGTTGTATGGGAGCCCCCTTAAATATTTATTATATTCTGTTTTTTTAGTATTTGTTGTTATATAATTTCAACTGTCTATCACGGCTTATGAGGTACAGCCTGCTGATAGACGGACAGACAGACAAACAGACACACGAACAGCGGAGTCTATTTTACCGTTTAGGTATGTACGGAACCCTAAAACGGAGATTTTATATCTATTGGTTGCATAATTTTACATATATATACAATACACGTTCGCTGTGACACAACAATTGAACAGAAAATCTGATGTTCAGTTTCTATAAAAAAAACAGATTGTGAACGGTCAACTTTACAAGGAGCTCAGCGCCTTTGTACCGTATCGCTTTAACGTCATGTTTAAACTGCCATACGTTAGTGTCAAACG
This sequence comes from Epinotia brunnichana, assembly GCA_963854355.1. NCBI lineage: Eukaryota > Metazoa > Arthropoda > Insecta > Lepidoptera > Tortricidae > Epinotia > Epinotia brunnichana. The sequence continues at coordinate 751,733 of OY977935.1, read as the reverse complement.
GGTGAAAGTGACAAGGTGTCAAGGCGTTCAACTAGGTACTAATAAGACTTTACCTAGGCAAAGAAAGGCTGCATAGGCATTAATTTCTCTTGTCATAACGGCCCTGAACATTGAAACTTCTTCAAGACATCTGGGAACTCCGAATGAACTTATGGCACGCGCCATCCAAGTTATTCAATTGAAAGTTGCCCACTTGAGGCTCCAACTGAATCTGTATTGGGCTGGCCACCCGCTACTGTTGCAGCGTTTGAATATGGAATAATAGTACTTAAAGTGGTTACTTTTACGGCCCGGCCTTGACATTGCGCGGCAGCGGTTTTTCTAATTCATTGCGCGTGATCACAACTAACCACAGTGCGTTGCGCGTCTCGACCGCGCAATGAACAGATAAAACGCTTGCCGCGGCGCAATTCACGCAATGTCGTGGCCGGGCCGTTGCAGCGATACCAGGGCATTTTCAAAAAACCGGCCAAGTTCGAGTCGGACTCCGGCACGAAGGGTTCCGTACCATTATATATTAGAATATTTATTTTATTCTGTTTTTAGTATTTGTTGTTATAGCGGCAACAGAAATGCATCATCTGTGCAAAAATCAACTATCTAACTATCACGGTTCATGAGATACAGCCTGGTGGTGGTGACAGACGGACAGACAGACAGACAGACAGACAGACAGACAGACAGACAGACATACAGACAGACAGCGGAGTCTTAGTAATAGGGTCCCGTTTTACTCTTTGAGTTCGGAACCCTAAAAAATGAGTACCCAGTACCCAAAACTGTCAAACAAAAATTAACTCAGTGTCAGTTTTGTGATCACAATTAAGTACTTATATACAGTTTGTATGAAAATTAACTTCTTGTTTTAATTTATAAATGAAATGCACATTAATGAAATGTGAAACAAGTTAATTTGCACATCATTTTTATGCTTAATTGTCGTCACAAAATTGACACTTGAGTCATTTGTTTAACAACTCACGCTAATAAGTAATAACATTTCGATAGTACGCGTGACTATCGCGTGGCACTATATATCTATATCGCGTTAGAAGCGCTGCAAAAACTCGTCGTGTGTAAACGCTCTCTCGTACCGAAATTCCATTCACAAAACCGACGTTTAACAGCCGGAAAACTCAAAGCATGCCATCCCGCTCTGCCACATAGCACGTGCTGGCCTAAGGTTGTCACGTTTTGTGTTACACTCAGTGACGCTGGACGCGCGTATGTGCGAAACGGTAGTGTCGCTGCGGTAGCCGGTAGTGCCGTGTTCGGGTTTATTGCACCCCGGAGGTGTGTAGAGGGCGAGTTTAACCGATACTAATAGTTATTTACGAGTATACATGTAACAAAGTCGCAGGCAGAATCTCTTACTTAATAAATGTACGTAAATGTTTCGACCCTAGATTTCTCTGCAAGCCGTTTAGGTCAGATCTACAGGTACAGACAGCATGTATATGTCACCGTTAGATTTTGAAAACCGTTAGTTTATAATCTTACCCGTTATATTGTAAGCTGACGGAATATTGTGAACTGACAAAATAATTCATAATTTTACGCATTCATTTTCGTTGTCATATCGTCAAATTGTGAACTGAATCAAATTTTCCTGATTCGGAACGCAACCTGTGCGCTGTTTGGTTGAGCGCATTATTCCACTTGCATCAGTTTCCACTTACGTCAGAACATGATTGTTTTTTTTTGTTATTCAGACATTTTCTTCCATTTATTTAGGCATCCAGCAGTGTCGACGGAGCCCCGCGCAGCGGGGCTCCTATTTCTGGGCGCTTTGCCCTTTGGGCAACTGAGGATACCTAACCTACCTAGTCTTTGTGTACGTTCCGTAGCAAGCCGATTTGATCTCAGGTCACAATTTGACGATTCGACATTGAAAGTTTATAAACTAACGAAAAATATTGCGTTAAATTGTGAACGGTTTTGGAAGTTCACAATATTCCGTCAGTTTACAATATAACGGGTAAGATTGTAAACTGACGGTTTTCACAATCTAACGGTGACATATACACACTTGGTGGTTCTTGGACCTTATCGCTAAGAGAAAAGGTCCTAGAACCGCCAAAAGTGTATACATGTTTATGATGCTGTCTGTAGGTACTATTATTATCCCAAACTATGTTAGTAGTGGCGGCGAGCAAACTAAGCCCGCAAACGGCCCGAGTACCCTGTATACAGGGTGGAAAATATTAATGCCACATAAATATTTCAGTAATAAATTCTACATTAAACATGTAAAAGAACGTAAAGCTACAATCGCAGTTATTGAGGTGTCCTCAAGCTCGTTCGAAATATTTCGCAATTAAGTTTGAATTTGTAAATCATACCAAGTAAAATAAATAAATGAACCGTTAAATCAATCATGCATGTTTTTTGAAAACCTCTATAAAACTCCATCTCATATATAAAAACGCCGCAAATACTCCTCCTTATTAAAGAATAACGATTTTGCGGCGCTTGCTGTGGAAACCTTGGGTCCTTGGTCGTCAGATATGAGGAATTTCTTTAAGTCCTTGTCTTCGCGGCTGGTCTAAGCAACTGGATACCCCAGAGCTGGCGCTTACCTCTCGCAACGTATTTCCATTGCGATTCAGAGAAGTGATGCTGCCAGCGTAATGGGGTCCATGTCGCAGTCTGACCTCCTAGAGGCGGTATTCTTTTTATAACTTCCCTTTTTTATGTTTTTGTTCAAAGTTACAACCTATTTTAATTTTTATTGGTCTTGTTACTCACTACATAAGTGATTTTTTGAAAACTTAGTACATTTTTACTTAAAGAATGAAAGTTTTAGTTGTTTGTGTACAACTCTCTTACCAACTTTATAACTGGCTTACTACCTAAAATTTCCACCCTGTATATACCTTTTCGTGGAACTAGTGAAGAATTAAGTACCGGGTCCTTTAAGCCCCAAGTTTGACGAGAATTTGTGTGAAATTCCAAAGGTTTCGGTCGCCCGAATCGGTTATTATCGTCGCAAACGGCTATGCACCTTATACCCATGTAAATAAAGGTTGGTTTTCGGTGAGAGGTTGGCTTAAGTAAACCAAATCTGAGGATGTATGGAATAGTTTGAATTGGGGGACCGTGGAATTAAATATTAGTTCAATTACCAGAGAAAGTGGAGTGAAATCGACGCAAACTTGGTCTTGATATAGTAATTGAGGCTGTTTGGTTTCTACGTTAGTGCAATTAGACTATGTTTTTAACCGACTTCAAAAAAGGACTAGGTTCTCAATTCGTCTATATTTTTTTATGTGTGTATGTTACGCGATATCTCTGTAATTTATGAACAGATTTGAATTTGTTTTTCTTTGTTTGAAAGTATATACTTCCAGATTGGTCCCGTTGTCACCAACATCCAGTTCTGATGATGGGATCCTGGAGAAATCGAGGGAACTCTTTAAATTTTATAGGCAAACTTGAATCAATTTGGCTACTGATTTGAAGTCGGTTAAAACTTTGTTTTGAAAGTACAATTATTTGATTACCATTTTGGGTTATGTCTGTAAGGTAGAAAGGTTGTAGTTTTTAACTGACTTCAAATAAGAAGGAGGTCCTCAATTCGTCGGATTTTTATGTTTGCGATTTCAGCGGTGCTACGAATGTCTGACGTTGACTCTAATTTTTGCTAGGTTGTGCACTGATTGTAGCTCTCATACAGACATTTATTTGATCATCTCTAAGAACTGGTTCCAATGACCTAGAATAATAATAGACTAAGCCTTATTATTTCAATTTAAAAAAAATGTTTTTATGTTGTTAACAGAACACTTCCACTACATCAAGCGCGTGATTGGTGCTGACTACGTAGGCATCGGGGGTGACTTCGATGGAGTGAACAGGTGAGGCGTAGTCGTAGGTGACAAACAGGCTGATTATGTAGTTGTAGCTGACAAACAGGCTGATTCCGTAGTCGTAGCTGAGCGTTTCTCAAAAAAAAAATGTCACTGTTATTAATTGTAGATTATTCCCATGAGTTTTATGTTATTTCCACTCAGAATCAGGAGCTCTTTCAATCCAGGTAGGACAAAAAATGTCCCATATATATTTTTCCTATTATGTTACCGTTTACCATATACTTTGTATGGCGGTAACAGAAAAGTTCAATAATGTATGGAAATTTTGGACACTTTTTTTCTCCTAATAGGATAGAAAGAGATCTTGATTCTGTGTAGAAATAACATAAAAGTTCTCGGAAAAAATGTAGTGTTTTTTTTTAGAAACGCTCAGCTAACAAACAGGCTGATTCCGTAGTCGTAGCTGACAAACAGTATACGTCATCAGTAATGAGAAAACGTGATAAACATTTAATGATAACCTTATACAGACGAAAAATACCGGCCAAGTGCGAGTCGGACTGGCGCACGAAGGGTTCCGTACCATTATCTATAAAATCGGCCAAGTGCGAGTCGGACTCGCACATGAAGGGTTCCGTAAAATAAATAGCGGTTTACGATTTATGACGTATAAAAAAAACTACTTACTAGATCTCGTTCAAATCAATTTTCGGTGGAAGTTTGCATGGTAATTAATGTACATCATATATTTTTTTTAGTTTTATCATTCTCTTATTTTAAAAGTTACAGGGGGGGGACACACATTTTACCACTTTGGAAGCGTCTCTCGCGCAAACTATTCAGTTTAGAAATAAAATATATTAAAAACCTCAATATTATTTTTGAAGACCTATCCAACCCCACACGTATTGGGTTTGATAAAAAAAAAATTTAAGTTTCAGTTCTGAGTATGGGGATCCCCAAAACTTACTGTTTTTTTTTCGATTTTTGTGTGAAAATCTTAATGCGGTTCACAGAATACATCTACTTACCAAGTTTCAATAGTATAGCTCTTATAGTTTCGGAAAAAAGTGGCTGTGACATACGGACGGACAGACAGACAGACAGACATGACGAATCTATAAGGGTTCCGTTTTTTGCCATTTGGCTACGAAACCCTAAAAAGACAACACTACAAATTAAAGTTTATCGGTTTCCCATCTGATTGACTTAAAATTGTTTACGAACTGTTTAATTTGTACGATTTTTCAATCATCCTGCTTTTGAGACAGGTAGGGCATAGCGGAATTTCATCTCGCTTATAGTAGGTAATACCACAGAATAAGTAATAGTACTACGTACAGAAGGTTCTCTGTTAACAAATTCCCTGTTTAGGTACGCCAAACGTGCCTAAATGTGGCCATCCCTTTCTATCGCATGCAACGCGCTGCGACCCGTGCGAGCGTCCTGTACCAACGCGCGGCAACTACTAATGGGCCGCCAATTTGGCGGCCGCCGGCATGTATTGTAGCGGCGCGACAGGGTCACAGAGTGAACCGCCCCTGGTGCAGCCCAACTGGGAAAATACCTCGCATCGTACAGAAGTCGCATAATAATAAATTCGTTATAACGCCAGTACTCGCTAAATGGTTTGCAGTACGGAACCCTCCGTGTGCGAGCCCGACTCACACGTGACCGATTTTTACTTTTTAATTTAGTACTCGCATCGCCAATGTTCGTAAACAGGTGCGGACAAACTTAGGAACTTGCTCGGTACACTCGCAATGAAAACTAATATCGAAGCTGCTTGAAAACAAGCTTCGTTAGAGTCTACTTACACTTTGTGGCTTGTTTGCCTGCCTGTACTACAAGAGATTTGCCTAGTTAAATGTTTGAGGGAAACTTTATTACTTATTGATTTTGTAGAATGTTGCGTAAGTATTTCGCCTACACGTAGGTATTTTTATCAGATGCGGTATATAGAAGCTTGGAAAGTAACATTTTTAACATAGCAATTTAGAAAAAGGTAAATAGGTATAAATAGTAATATGGATTAAGACTGTTAAGTGTCAAAATGTTTGATAAAATCTTCCAATAAGCTCTGTTCTTGTTAGGGTTCCGTACCTACTCAAAGAGTAAAACGGGACCCTTTTACTAAGACTTCGCTGTCCGTCCGTCCGTCTGTCTGTCACCAGGCTGTATCTCAAGAACCGTGATAGCTAGAGAGTTGAAATTTTCACAGATTATGTATTTCTGTTGCCGCTACAACAACAAATATTAAAAACAAAATAAAATATTTTTTTTACGGGGTCTCCCATACAACAAACGTGTTTTTTTGCCGTTTTTATAGATAATGGGTACGGAACTCTTCGTGCGCATTTACAACTCGCACTTGGCCGGTTTTTATTTTCTTGTTCAAAGTAACAATACTTACTTTTTGCAGAAAATTACCTAGTCCCATTTTTTTTTTTTTTTATCCTGTATTACTATGATACTTTTTAGATTAATGGAATCATATTCCTAATTGTAAGTATGGTTTAGCCTAAATATTGCCTTTATTGTAATTTATTGTGCGCCCTCACAAGGTGTCATAAAATGACTTAAGAGTTGCATATTATTAAATGAGCGAGCGGAACGAACGAAGTTTTCCGTTTCAGCTTGGGTCAAAATTATTTCGTATATCCGGATGTCCAGATGTCCGGCTGTTCTCCTCTACACATTTCCCAACCGATTATCTTGAAATATTGTGAGCAGGTTTGATAATTATAAATAATTATTTTGTTAATTTAAACATTCGAATTAAAAAATAATAATTTCAAAGAATGACAGGCTCGCAGAACCACTAGTAACAAAAAATATAACAACTTTTTATCGAAGCAAAATAGCAGCGTTGTAATGACTAAATGAATAAAATGGTGCGTATATTAACATTATTGACCTCCACTTGCAGTATTTTACCGTTCAGGCGTATACTGGTCCGGGCCGCTTCTGAATTTCTGGGTCATCAGGACTATCGTGAGGTCAGATAGGTGTGTCACTTTGCATTGCAATGATGTTGCAGTCAGTATCAAATATTTATTAGTGAGATACAAACAAACAGATTACTTCCACGTCTTCGCGTGGCAAGCTATAACTTGGCTTTTGGGATGGGTGTTTGGGTTATTATATTATATTATAATCCATATCTATACTAATATTATGTACGGAAAATTTACCGTTAGCTTTTCGGTGAAGGAAAACATCATGAGGAAACCGGTCTAATCCCAATAAGGTCTAGTTTTCCCTCTGGGTTGGAAGGTCAGATGGCAGTCGCTTTCGTAAAACTAGTGCCTATGCCAAATCTTGGGATTATGTGTCAAAGCGGACCCTGGGCTCCTTTAGGGGCACAACCGGGAATAACACTAGGACGATGATGATCTATACTAATATTAGAAATGCGAAAGTATGTCTGTCTGTCTGTTACCTCTTCACGCTTAATCCGCTGAACCCTATTAAGATGAAATTTGGTATGGAGATAGTTTCAATCCCCGGGAAGGACATAGCATTTTATTCCGGAAATTATCCCCAAATGGGGTAAAATAGGGGCTGAATGTTTGCATGGACCTACGATAACGATATAACGAGATCCCACTGACAGAGTCGTCGCATGCTAGTAGTAATATAACCCTATGTTGACGTGGCTGTCATATTTACTAGACACGTTATAGTTAGGGAGCTGGCGAGCAAAATTTCTGGCTCAGACTTTTGTAGTATTAAATTTTTTTATTTATTTTTATTATTTAAAAAAACTGTATATGAAGTGCACACTTGGCAGATTTGAATTGTTCGATCAAAAACAATGAGAAGAACCACGGAAAAATAGTCTGCTAACATGTTGCCTCTGCGTTGTCTATTGACAGTGCTCCAAAAAAATAAAAAAACAAGGTGTGCAATATTATGCGCACACGTCTGCCTCTTGGACTGATGTTTGAATGCCTTATGAAAACCAAGAAAATCGATGAGGCTGACGTTCAGGCCTCTGATATTCCAAAGCAGACCATTTGATTTTTTTTAACCCGCCGCTCGCGCCACACTTAGCAGGTATAAATTGAATTGATCAAAATGCTACAGACAAGACCACATCCCGCCTTCATTCTTGTTTTTTTTTGTTAAAACGTTCCGAAACGCACTACCGGAGTATGCCATTGACAAGTTCGAGTACGAAGACTACTATTATATTTAAGTTTAACAATTCAAATATACACAAAGACTTACAGCTTAAATATATACATATTTACTAATTTCCTATAAAGTAGTCGCCCAGGTCGGCGCTCTGCGGTAGGGTGCCCATAAGGCTGGCTACGTTTCCTCGCTGAATGGCGATGCCAATTCTTTGACCAAGAAACAAGCCAACCCTATGGTCAGCAGTGTGCTTGAAGAGTCGTTTTTTTGAAACCCGGTATAGATCTTAGGCGTCTGGACCCCACGGTCCAAGGGTATCTACTCCGAAAGCCGCAAACACATGGTTGCTTGCAAGGCCCGTGTATTTGCGGCGTTTGGCAGCCTCTGCCGATGCTGCCGCTGCGCCCCCGCCCCTGCGAAGTGGTGGGTAAGTGGGATGGAGCCAATGTGTCCACGCAGGTGGCGTCCCAGACTAGGGGTAAATTTAATATTGTGGTTCCAAAGTTCATCTATTACGTTAAATCTAAAAATTACTAACTTCCTAACTCCCTTGATTCCGTGAATTTCAAACAGTTATACAGCTGAAAATCAGTGAGCAAAGTGTCTGCCACAGTTTTTCATCTCGTCCATCACATCTGACCCTGACCAAAGATTATTATAATTATCTTTGCCCTGACAAATTTTATATAGCTGCAGCCGCTGTCAATATCATTGCCAGTGTCAGTTTACCACGGATATTTAAGATATTTTTTTTGTAATTTGAGACGGATCAAGTAAAGTGTCTTATATGCCGTCCTAAATCCAAAACGTAAGTGAGGAAACTGTTTATAATTTTTTAATAATTGACGCAGCTTTTCAGCTAAAATATATCTTTTTCAGGTGCTAGGGAAGGTTATTCATATCACCAAAAAAATTATCAGGCACTTCTAAAATTTGCATCCATTCCCAATTGTTGAAACGGCTCACAAAATTTCACTAGAATCGGTTGAATAATGCGAGCTGCGGAGGAGAACAGCCGGGCATCTGGACATTCGGACATACGCAAGAATTTTGATCCGAGCTGAAACGGAGAACTTCGTTCGCTCGCTCAATGACCTGTCAGGAAGAGTAAACAAATTGAAATCACATTTCAATGCGAAGCACGAACCAAATTTATGTAATGGACGACAGCCCATACGTCATTTAAGGGTCCGGTTCATGGCAGACGCCATTTATTTAACTCATCGATCTTTAGTAGACCGATGTATCAGATTTGAGAATGCTTGTTGGATATTCGATCATACAATTAAATTACTAAGTAACGAGGTGCCGGTACAATATATAAGTATAGTAATAGTAACCCATCATTTTTTAACTTTAACCCATATTACTTTGACATAAAGTGCCCATACCATATAGTAGTACAGCGTCGAGCACTTGGACGTTTATCTTACAGGTAAAAATGCTTACAGAATAAACAGGAGCGTTTAGCGAGCATTCTAGCGAGCGTTCTAACAAACATTCTACCGAAATTACAGTAAAGATTTGTTCCTGAATCGTCATATTCCTTATCCGACACTTTCCTAACGGGTCATATTCCTAACTCGTCATATTCCTGATTCGTCACATTCCTCACTCGTCGTACCATGTACATTTGCCTGCACAAACTTATTAAAGAAATCCTCTGTTTGACAAAAAGTTTGGCTTATGTGCCAAGTCATACAAATTTGCCGTTTGTGTACATTATTTGCCGTTTCTTTGGGACTCCAACGTATGTAAATTATTGTCTAGTAACCGTAGTACGTTGGTCAAAAAAGGGAATATTTATAGGTGGAAAGTATCTAAGCCACTTGAGGTTTGCAGACGATATCATAGTTATGTCTGAAAACCCGAAACAACTGCAAGAAATGATTAATGAACTCTACAAAGTCAGCAAACGTATTGGCCTGGAATTGAATACATCAAAAACTAAAGTTATGAGCAACGGAGCCCAATTTCCAATACATGTCAACCAAAGCGACTTAGAGTATGTGGAAGAATATAATTCGTCGGGTGACAAGCAAAAGTCACTACCAAAACTGTCACTGCTCTTCAAAACCTCGTATCTCGATACGTAGTCCATATCGAGATACGACCTTTGATTTAAGTAGGTATTTGTTACTTAGCGAGTATTGCTTGTCACCCGACGATATATACTTAGGAAAACAAATAACATTCAGAAAAAGTAGACATTATGAAGAAATAAACAGACGAATTGGTATCACTTGGAAAAAGTACTGGAGTCATAAGGAAATTCTAAAATCAAACCTTCCAATGAAATTGAAGCGCAAAGTACTTAACACATGCATACTTCCCAGCCTCACCTACGGATGCCAAACATGGATCTACAATGCAAAGACAAAGAATGATATCCAGGTGTGTCAAAGAAGTATAGAGAGAAGTATACTCAACATAAAACTTAGAGACAAAAAGAGATGCTCAGAAATAAGAAATATAACTAAAGTCATGGATGCACTCGACCACTCAAGATCCTTAAAATGGAAGTGGGCAGGCCACTTAGCCAGACTAGTAGACCAGAGATGGACCAAAGTGGTGACAGAATGGCAAGGACCTCATGGTACATACAAGACACAGAGGGAGACCACAAACCAGGTGGAAAGATGATATTGTCCCAGACAAAGTTGGATTAAAAAAGCACAAAACAGAACACATTGGAAACGGTCGGAGGAGGCCTATACCCAGAAGGAGCCCTCAAACTAGAAATAAATATAAAAAAAATGAAATGTAACTACCACATGTATATTTGAGGAATAAATGGCTATGTTATTATTATTATAACCGTAGTACACGTTCTACTTCGCACGTGTTCGCGATTTCATTTGACTGTACAATGACGAGTGAGGAATATGTCGAATCAGGAATATGACCAGTTAGGAAAGTGTCAGATAAGGAATATGACGAAGACGTCCACTGCTGGATGCCTCCCCCAAAGAGTGCCAAAGTGATCGGTCCTGCGCCATCCGCATCCAGCGGACTACCGCGGCCTTGACCAGGTCATCAGTCCTCCTTGTGGAGGGTCTACCCTCGCTGCATAACAATTTCTATGACGAATTGCAAGGGGTGTAATACCGTAAGTGCCTTAAGAGTAAGAATCAGTTTTTTCAGTTAAGATTTTTGAGTATTTTTATTTTTTGCGTTTTTTAAAGGGCACCAATTTGTTTTCATAGTGTCACCTTTTTAAATTCAGTACCACAGAATGGAAACCTCAAAAATGCATAGAGAATTGGGGACACTCTTTCCTTTATCAGTAGGTCGATCATGTAACGCATTGTATGAACGTCGGGTAGGTGTAAATGTCACCTTTTATATTCATATTCATATTCATATTCATTTATTTGCTGCAACCATGGTATTTACAGGGTGTTCTTAAAATTAATCAGTACAGACATGGACCCTACTAGGGTGTAGCAACATGTTTAAATACTAAACTAACCTAAACATACATATATTTAAAAAAAATCAACATATTGTTATATTTATATAAAATCTGCACATTAGATAACAACATACCTACTTGATTTGCACCATCTATTAAATTGTAAAAAAATATTGGCCCATGAACTCCTGTAGCGAGTATGGGCATTCAGTTAGGAGGTAAGTTTTAAGTTTATTAACAAAAGTGTTATATGTAACTTCGTTTCTTATAAAGCTGCGGGATTTTATTGTAGATTCTAATAGACATTGCGTAAGGGCCTTTACTGAACATTGTTAGTTTGGCGGGAACTGCTTGAATTATTTTATTGCGATGACGTAAGTTGTGTGCATGAGAGTTGAAGTTTTCCGGTTTGGGATACAGACTAGGATATTTATGGACAAATTTGCACGTTTCCAATATGTACAGAGATGTGAGGGTAAGAATTTTTAATCTACAGAAGTGTGGTCTGCAACTCTCTTCATTTCTTATGTTGCTGAGAACTGGAATATGGAAAATTGACAGTTAAATTGTACCGACGCGCGTTCGGAACGTTACGTGATTACCCCTCGGAATCAATACACCGACCATTCCTTTGACTGTACTAAATGTTTAAAACGCTGGGCCCCACCTTCCCTTTGATGACGCCAATCCAATCACGCGGCACTTCGTCACGTGCGGGCTTTGAGTCCGACTGGCGAATCCCCTGGGACCGGTGAGAGCGCACTCGAGAGCGTCTAATCGGTGGGTATACCTTAAGTTTCAAGTGACTTGTGCTGGGATATGTCAGGGTGCACTTTTGAACGTTTTTCGGACCACATGGCTCAATTAAAAATATTTTTCATAATACTATTGTTGTATTTAATTAATCACATTATTTGCTTCCTGCAAATAAAATATATAGGTACTTAAAAATAATAAAAATAAAAATTGTTTATTAAAAGAAAACCTTTTTACAGTACAGCTTATCCTGCGGCCCCACACTAGGCTATGCCTGACACGTGGTGGCCAGATTCGGTTTCAACATGACATTACTACAAAAGTTACTTAAAATTATTTGCCGGTTACATACAGTCACAGATAAGGCTTGCTTAATAACTTTGATAATAATAAAATAAAAGAATTTTTATATGCGCGTGTATGTGTGTGTGTGTGTGTGTGTGTGTGTGTGTGTGTGTGTGCGTGTGCGTGTGCGTGTGCGTGTGCGTGTGGTTGAGTATTATTAAAACAACTACTTATCTTACGACCTCTAACAGTTTTTCCGTCTCAAAATAGCTAACACCCTTTAGCCACCTTACAATTTTGGATTTTGCTTCGCGTGGAGTACTATCCGATATCATGCAGGCCTTATATTTATTTTGTATCAGAATTTCGAAACCTTCAAAAACTCTTTTATTAATTTTGTCTAAGTCACGGTACAGTAAGTATACCAAAATGACGTAATTGTGTCATTGTCAGATTTAGGCTCGCGTCTCTTCGGTGGACATTACCAAAGTTAAGGGCTATGAAGCCTAATTTTTGGTTGTACTCTGAATCCGCATAAACGGCGTTGCCCCTTCTATAATTTAATGTGATAAAAACATATTATATGTAAACGTAAGCCCTTAACTATTGACCACCGGAAAGATGATTTTTGTTTTAGTGTCTGACAATGACCCATTTGTCAAAAAAAGTGTTTAGTTAAACAAAACAAGAAATACACTTGCATGTACTCGTATTGTGGATAAAAAGCTCGTAAGAAGAAACATTTTCAACGGTTCATATTTTGTAGCTTGTTCCTAAGTAATTAATAAAATAATGATATATGTACTGATTAGGTAAGTTCTGGCCCAGTTAATTAGTCTAATATTACCATTTATTATCCAAATACAATAATAATAATATGTAATTGTCTCAACGTAAGGCAGCTTGTGGCGGGCTGTTAGGGAGTAGCGACCCTACGTACCTGAGTGCTCCTGGGGGTGTCCTGTGGTCAGGCTGAGCCGATCGGGTGGATGGTTGGACAGCCCCCCCCCCCCCCCCCCCCCCCCCCCCCCCCGAGTGGAGTCGCAAGAGCTGTTGCTCGAGGGTAGATGTAGACACCTAAGTGGCAAGTTGGCTATATGTTTAAAGTCCAGTGCCACCTCTCTACCCCCCCAGCCTCTCTGACTGGTGTTGCCCTTAGGCCATTTTTTAATATCGCTATTAATAGGGGCCCATCTAGCTGTTGGCATCTAGCAGTCACCGTCTGCCAGAGATAAAAAATGAGACAGTTTATTAGGCAGGCGTCCGATGTTTCACCCAATAGCCCAGCCACTAGTCCATCATTTTCACCCAATAACCCGTTTTTTTAGATTCCATCAACCAGCAATAGTCCCTTTACACCCCAGCGGGTGCTGTCTCTGTGTGCGTCCCATGACACGGGCAAGGACAGCATCCGCTCGGTATACTCCTTGCATTTCATTAAATGGTAAAAAGGGTCTTTACGTGTTGGCTCAGTTGGTACTTTGTAGGTACCTAGCCCCACGCACGCCTCCTAAAGGTCCGGGACATCATTGTCCCGTGAGCGGGAAAAACATGTCATTGTCTGTATACTTATAAATACTATTTATCTATCCAAATATCATAAACCCTCCATGATGCGTTCAACAACCGCACATTATGACCACCATAAAACAGACTGTTTTGTTAGAACAAATTTCTTATCTGTGAAAATGTTATTATTGCTAAATAAAAACATCGATTTCGATAATATTATTTCATTCAAATTTCGAACATCTCTGAAAACAAAGAAATTTGATTCCAGATGACGTTTAGTTCGAAATGAATTGTCAATTTGCATACAAATTTGACAAATGGACTCTAGTTTGTCTCTGAATTAAAAAAAAAACTATGACAGCTGCCAGAAAACAACGCCGCAATGCCGGTCATACTATGCGGCTCCTGAATGCATCATAGAGGCGTATGATATGTGGATAGATAAAGTAGTGTATGTAACTGTACATAATTAGGCATTAAAACACTCGTGTGATGTTTTTATGAAACTCGCCTTCGGCTCGTTTCATAAACCCACACTCGTGTTTGATGCCCTTCATTATGTACAGTCACATAAACTACTATAAACTACTTACAAAATAAGCGTTAAAGGATTTTAATATAAGCATAAAATGTTAAAAAAAACTTTATCCCGACTACGGAAAACTAACTATGAAAAATATTTGTATATATTTGAACATGAAATTTTCTCCTCTTTCATTTAATACCCAACACGCTACGATAGTAATAGTTTTTTTTTTCAAAGTCAGCCACTTATTTGTATGTGACAGCCACCATGTTTTAATTTTTCATACAAAAGCTAGCCTATGTCATCCGGAGCATAACTTTGAATCGATTGACACCCCATTTATTAAAATCGGTTCAGCATTTTAAACGCTAAAAACATGTCCCTTCCTTTCAGCTCTGCCATAGTCGGGCAAAAAGATGAACCGTGATGTTTATCTATGTATTTTACTTCGCTTTTTCTATTAACAAAAGAGCCGTTTACAATCGTTTGAGCTTAAAGCTGCAAAGAAACTTTTATTGTAGTTCGACAAAGAGACAAAGCACGCTCCACATATTGACTTAAACCGTTAAAAAGACCGAAAAAATGCTCGCTTTGTAGCCCGCGTATCACTGTACCTATTCGTATTCAATTTTCAGCTAAAGTTCAGAATTCACAACTTTCAAAACTCGACCGTGAATCCAGTTTCGATGTAAACATGTTTGTAAATAAAGCTGTTAGTTTATATTAACGGGAGCTTTTTGCACCGAAACTCGCTAACTCAAGCGTATGTGTAGCTGTAGATTAAATGTACGAAAAAGCTTTTAAAAGTCGGAGATTTGGTTCCGTATTTTTGCATTCGGTTTTCAATGGGGACATGTGGTCAATGTGGATTGGACTTTCTCGAAAGCTTTTCGATTTTAATTACTTAGGCGGTACGAGTATCTATGATACTTGGTTGGTTAGGTTAGCTATGATAGTACAACATCGACATTTCCATATGGCCAAAGTGACAAAAATATCGTCGTGTGACAAGCAAAAGTCACTAGGTACCAAAACTGTCACTGCTCTTCAAAACCTCGTGTCTCGGTACGTAGTCGATATCGAGATACGACCTTTGATTTAAGTAGGTATTTGTTACTTAGTTTAGTGAGTTTTGATTGTCACCCGACGATATGCGGAACATGACTGTTAATGTTACGACCGCTTTAGGTAGTGCTCCCGTCTGCGACGCTAGTGGTGGGGTGTGTGAGGACCCTGAGTATTGGATGTTTTCTGTATTTATCGAACGAGCGAGCGAAATCCGTCCGTATGTCCGGAGCTCACGCTGTCCGGCTGTTCTCCTCTACATGTCACTTTTCTCAACCGATTCTGATCTATGAGTATGAGTATAAGTTTTTCATCGTTTCACTTTTTGAATTAAAAAAGCATAATAAGTAAGCATAGATAAGTTTTACAGCTCACACAGAGTTTTACTTAGACATACCAGACATATGTATGTTTCCAAAAGACAATAGTACCTATTAACAGTCACTTAGAGCCCTTGGAATTATTCCTAATTTCGAGGAAATTAAAAAGCCGCGCAATATCCGCCATCACCATGGCAACGAAAAAAAAACAACGAAGAAACTCTGACTTACCTAACAGCAGTATAAACTACATTTCACAACTGCATAAAAACTTCAGAGCAAACTAAACGTCTAAAGCCGTTTCCAATAACTGTAACTATAGAATTCCAAATTGAAACTCTCCGCTAAAACTTCAGACCCCAATAGGAGACCGTTCTCCATACAAACCGATGCAACTGGGCGCAGTAGAGATATGCATTTTTAATTAAGGAGGGAATTGATCCGTGCTTTTGGATTTTTTACTTCGAAGGGATCGCGACGGCTTTAGGAACTGGTTTATTGCGATTTTTAATTGGGATTCCGGGAGCTCTGCTTTAGAACGCACGGCGGATACGAATATGATGCATAAAAATAAGTGACGTTGTGAGGTGTACAACTCCAGAGTCTGTCTCTTAATATTTTTTTTTATTATTTTTCGAAAAACTAAATAGACAAAAAAATTATATGTAATTAATTACCTGCTCACAAAATTTCACGAGATTTGGTTGAGAAATGCGACCTGTAGAGGAACAGCCGGACAGCGGGATATCTTAAAATCTGGACCACAGATTGTATGATTATAAGGAGATCGGACATGCCGGCCGATTTGCATTGAGTACGCCTGTCGCAAGTACATTAACCCACACAATAATAGGGAACATTACGCAAAGCTCTGCGTAGGGGGCGACACTAACACAACCCGTAAACAAACCGCCATGACGTACAATGTCATATTTATTTACCTAATACCAAACAATAACAAATAATTGATGAAAACGCGTTAAACTACAAAAGTTTTATTATCATTCGTGTGTAAAAATACCTGTACTGCGATATTAAAATGGCATTTTTTTGCTTTACGACGTATTGCCGCTTCCCATAGTTTTCGTACTTATTCGTATCATCGGTTCCTTAGGAAATTAATGATGCCCTTCATTCTTGCATCCAATTACGCAGCACTGATGCAATTTATTTATTGAAATATTTTCTTCCCTATTTGATCCAGAGCTTTGAAGGACTTGTCAAAGTTGTCAAAAATACTGTTTACTAATTGTGTTACTGCTGCACTCTGGCGGCAGAACATTGCAGAAATGTTCCCTATTGACAAGACAAAGCACGCACACATCTAAAGCACACACACTTGTATACCTTTTTTTTTTTTTTTTTTTTTTTTCGTTGAGGAAACCTGCAGGTAACCAATCATCGGGGGATGACTGGGTTATGTGGTATTTCTATCCACTAAAAACTCCACGACGGCCGGCATATGCGCTCTCATGCGGAGGACTCCAGGATCTCATACTGAACGCACTGGAGCCCTTGTATACACACTTGTATACCTACGCTCGCCATCACATACATCGGAGCAAACAAGCACGTCACAAACATCGGAACACACCTCTATTTTCAAGGCATTAGGGTGCATGTGCCGATATTTTGAACACCTATAGTGTACCTATGTATGTGATGGCGACTTTACAATACACGCGCATCATATCAGGCATTTTGGGAAGAAACGTAATAATATCTGCTACGCGTCCAAATTAGGACGCAAAGGGCCGCGTTTTCTGCCACGACCAGGCAAATCTTTTAAAGTATGATTCATGCCGATTCGTTTGATGGTATTATAAACCGCTTTCAGGCTAACTGCTTCCTCTGCAGCTATCTTTCTCATAGACATACCCGATCCCTTGCAGTATTTGGTCACAATTGAAAGTCGTGTTTTATCTGATAAACCCTTCATCTTGAATATTAGAAGAATTGTGTTATTTTTTATATTAAATTCCAATAATTGAATATATACCTGTCACATTGACATATGAAAGAAAATTCTAAATATTGCAACCTCTTTTTTTTACCCTTACAAACTTGATTCCATAATTTTCGATACGGTCCTTAGCATTGTATGGAGTGAGCAACCTTCCTTTTCTTAATAATCTTTGCTGAAACGGAGAACTTTGCCTCGCTCGGTCGTTGAACAAATCGCACGACATATTAAGCTTAATAAGTCCCATTAAAAACTACCTGTTAAAATTTGTTAGTAGGTCAGGTACCTTATTTAATATATGGAAGAGCGGGGCTTCCCAATACAGGCATTGTTTGCTTACCGGGCGGCTCCATCCCTTGTATCACGAATGCACACTGTAATTAGTTAGGACGTAGTTTAGGGAAAAAGATCCAAGCCGGCAACGATGTAAAATTTGAATTGTGATTAATGGAAATAAAGAATTTTAAATTTGTATTTTTCTTTTGTATGACATTCACTCATTTATAGAGACGAACTGAATTTATTTTGTTATGTATCCTGTTTCACATTAAAATGGAGCTTGAGAAGTTTGATGAAGTGATGCACTACTATTATGTAACATATAGGTATAAACGCAAATATTCTCATCCGTTAAAATTAGGGTATAAAAAATGCGATAACACTCGTCTCCCGGTTCTATATCTAAATAGTTATTTTTACCCGACTACGTATAGCCGAAAGGAAGGTATATGATTTTAGCAGTCTAATATTACGTGTGTTCCACCGAAGCGCTTATTAAGATAATGAACCAATGAGATGTCAATCGATTCGAAATTAAGCTCCGGGTGATGTAAGTTAAGTCTTTTCTCTGTTATTTTTCCGTATTCGAGTTACGGTTTTTTGAAACTTTTCAAACTTATAAAGTCCAGTTCAAAGTACCATATTGGAGTAACTTCAAAATGTCGGCAACAAATGCGTGTCCCCCCGGCTTGTTACTCTGCAAGCTCTATTCATCTGACCACATCCGTCACCTCTAACGAAACTAGACCTCTGATTACGCCTAGTTACTACGAATCGGGGCGTCAAGATTTATATAAGTCAACCCTTATATATCTTGACACCCCGATTCGTGAGGTGTGGTTAACACAAGTTACAGAACAGCATAGCAGATTTTTTAAGCGTCAATAGGCTACGGTAACCGCTTAGCAACCGCCAGCCGGGCCATACGCGTGTTTGCCATGACTGCACACAAGGTTACGGCCAAATTTAGATCTAAGTCAAACTTCTTAATTCTTCAATTTAGGCACATTACATGCACCTATGATCTAAAATACCGATAAGCGGAAGGCGCGGCGTGGGTAGGCCCCCCACAAGGTGGACTGATGACCTGGTAAAGGTCGCGGGAGTCCGCTGGATGCGGGTGCCGCAGGACCGGTCACTTTGGCATTCTTTGGGGGAAGCCTATGTCCAGACTGATATGATGATGATGATGACAATCGTCGAGCCTCACCCACCACCTCCACGACAGAGAAGAGAGTACCTTTTTTTTTAACGTTGGGGTAATGCTTTGACGCACCGTCCGGTCAGGGGGGGATCGGACGGGTGTGTGGGACTCCCGGACAGAAGGCCCAGACTACCCACTAAACCCCCAACGATTGTCCAACCATGTCACTGCCAAGGAGGGCCAAAGTTTCGCTTGACGCATTCTACTTTGACGAGAGAAGAGAGGACCCAACCTAACCTAAGCCCGTCTTGTCCCTCAGGGTGCCGCGTGGCCTCGAGGACGTGTCCAAGTACCCGGAGCTGTTTGCCGAACTCCTGCGCAGCGGGCAGTGGTCCGTACAGGAGCTCAAGAACTTGGCCGGGCTTAATATGCTGCGGGTCATGCGACAGGTAGAGAAGGTAAGACTACATTCCAAAGAGGAATCGATGTGGTACGGAATCAGTACTGCAAGCGGACCATTCCGCTTCCACGCATGATACTCATTATCACTGCGCGATCAAGAGAGAAAATCTCTGCCACATCAGTAAGTCGAACACATTTTTAAAAGTCTTGCACGAGACGTAACCTTGGCAACGATAAAAAATAATTCACATGCCCAAAAAACGCAATAATGGTGGTTTTAGGAAGTTGCTATACTAAAGCCACCAAGGTAACCGATATAGCCCTCCGAATCGCCAAACTTAAGTGGCAGTTGGCGGGGCACATTGCACGTAGAACCGATGGCCGTTGGGGCGGAAAGGTTCTCAAGTGGCGCGGCGTGGGTAGGCCCCCCTCAAGGTGGACTAACCTGGTAAAAGGTCGCGGGAGTCCGCTGGATGCGGGTGGCGCAGGACCGGCCATTATGGCACTCTTTGGGGGAGGCCTATGTCCAGCAGTGGACGTCTTTCGGCTGATATGATGATGATGATGATGATACTAAAGCCTATTATTTCTCAGGTACGCGACGACATGCGCACAAACGGTGTGGAGCCCGAGGAGCACCCTGACTCCCCCACCGACAACGGGAACTGCACCAGCAACGCCTTCTACACCGAGTACGTGTAGGCCTCTAGGCCTCCGCGCCCCCACGCAATCAACACTAGAACAACAATCAACTAATACTAGTAAAACAATTAACTATATCATTATGAATGATTTCTACACTGAGTATGTGTAGGCCTCTAGGTCTCCACACAACCAACATTAGAACAACAATCAACTAACACTAGTAGATGTACTTTTGTTGATAAACCAACAACAATACAGCACTGGGAATGTTTTCTATACACCGAGTATGTAGGCCTCTAGGACTCTTCACCGCCACACAACTGTCGCTGGTAAAATAACGCAATCAAATATAGCAGCACCAATCAACAGCAATGTTTTCTGCAACAAATAAGTGCGGGCCTCCAGGCCTCAACTGATCCATCCACACAACTAACATTAACATTGTAACAGCAACCTTTTGTCAAGCGAATAAGTATATACCTCTAGGCCTCTACCCACGCAACCAACTCCCGTCTCAACAACCAGCATTTCCTCTAGCAAGTACGCGTAGGCCTCTCGTTCATTGAACCTCGATTTTATAACGACTTAACAGTAATTACAATAGTCCTGACATCCATATAGAAAAGACGAGACATTTAGAAATAACATTCCTTGAAATCATAAAACCAACATGCTTTTTTGCAATTACAGAACAAAGGAAGAACGAACAAAAACGAGCAATAAACTCGTTCCTTTGTGTGATGTTTTCAATTTCAATTACGTAAATATGTATTCATATGTTTGAACACAGTGAATTGAATACCCAATCAATCATAAAGAACCATTATAAATGCTAGTATTTGCAGTTCACATTCAATGGCGAGGGAATTAAAAATATTTGCGCTCGTTTCAAATTCTGAATTTCAATTGGGAATTGAAATGGTTGCGTTAGTCACGGCAGGGCAATAGGAGTATTATGACTTCAATGGAAATATTTAGTATAGTCGAACTCATAGCTGAACACATTGGTACCTTGTCGCTTTCATCCGTTCGACTTCGTATTGCAGTTTAAACATGACGTTAAAGCGACAATGTACAAAGGTGAACCCCTTGTGGGTTCGACGGTACCTACAGATACGAGCTTTAATTTGGGACCCACCTAAGCTGGAATATTGTATAGCAAACTGAAGATATTTAGAGCGAATATTTTAAAGTTTGCCATTGACAAGTTACGTTTACACGTATCTAGGGGCAACCGCTCAGTGACGTCAACCGGGCGCAACGAGTCAAACGATCGTTTCCGATTTTTTCCGACTAATTGTCACTCGTCTTTTTGGCCCTGTCCTCTCCGGCCATATTTGTTATTTGCAAATTATATTTCGTGAAAATGTCAAATATCTCAATTTTCTTCTGACACTGACATATTTTCGTGATTGGAAAACCGTAATGATAGCTTTTTGCAACGTAGTTGTCAATTCAAGCGCCCATTCGATAAGACATTTAATTGTCTTATCTTGACGCTTCACCGCTAATATTGAACTAAAATTTTCGACCTTATTGCATTGTGAATGTTCTAACAACATTTGAAGGAAATGGGTCCTAAATTAAAGCGCACGAGCTGTACCTACATTATACTTATGTTTTTTTACAATAAAGCCATTTGGTTTTGATGGTTACTAGACAACGGTATCACTGTCACTTTATTAGCATTCATGTTTTTCAAAGGAATGTAGACTCTACTACATTCGTATTAAGTCATATGGTCACTTTTGCATTTGTTCGGGCTCGGTGCAACAGTAAGATGTTAGCTCTCAGTATCAACTGTATGTCAAGTCAGTAAAGATTCTGTACTGCGTGCGTACATTTAGATTTGTGCTGCCAGCAGCAGGTCGTTCACGTAACGCATTGTACGCGCGTCAGGTAGATCTAAATGTCACTTTTTATATGGAAATAAATAAATAAATAAAAAGCCTTTATTTACAGACAATAGTTTGTTTCCTTATATTAATCTATTTTTCTCATCATCATTTTCAGCCTGTAATCGCCCACTGCTGAGCATAAGCCTCTCTTCGCGTACGCCACTTATCCCGGTTCCGTGCTAGTCTCATCCAGAAATGACCCGCGGTCTTTTTTATGTCATCAACCCATCGAGCTGGTGGACGACCAACGCTTCTTTTTCCTGCAATTGGCTACCAAACCGTTAACGTTTTGGTCCACCTACCGTCACGCTGCCTGGCAATATGTCCTGCCCAACTCCATTTGAGTTTGGTTATGACTTCGCCGACGTCATCTATCTTTCTACTACTTCGCTTTTTTTTAATTTTTTCGTGTCTGTTTGCCCTTCGGCAAAGGCCCCCTCCAGCCTTCTCCACTCGTTCCGATCTTGTGCAACCCTGTTCCAGGTGCATCCTGCCACTTGCCTTATGTCGTCTTCCCATCTCTTCTGGGGCCTCCCCTTCTTTCTCTTTCCCTCTCTGGGGTACCATTGGGTGACCCGTTTGCTCCACTTGTCTGCGCCTCGGATAGTGTGTCCGGACCACTTCCATTTGAGCCTTTTGACCTTTGTTGAGATGTCTTGTACTTTCGTCTTGTGTCTTATCTCCGCGTTTCTCAACCGGTCGGATTTCCGGACGCCGAGTATGCTTCTTTCCATGGCGCGTTGAGAACACGCTAGTTTGGAGATTGTAGCTTTTGTCAGGGCCCAGGTTTGGCTTCCATACATTAGTACAGGCAGGATGCATGTGTTGAATACATTACCTTTTGTCTTTGTTAGGAGAGCTTTATCTTTAAAGGCTTCTTTTAAGGACCAGTATCTTTTCCACCCATTTGCTGTCCTTCTTTCCAGTTCCTTGGTTATGGTTTCTTTAGGCGATACTATCTGTCCCAGGTAAATATATTCGTCCACATATTCTACTAACTTCCCTTCTATGTTGATGTTGTTCTTCTTGCCATTTGTCATCGTCTTTGTTTTGTCCAGATTGAGTAATAAACCCACTGTCTTGCTATTTATAGCTATATCATTTATCATTTTGTTGAGTTCTTCAGAGTCTTTAGCAAACAGTACAACGCCATCTGCAAATCTTAAGTGGGTTAGACGGCGACCATCTATATTGATTTGGTTCCAGTTTAAATCTCTGAAAACCATTTCTAGAACAGCTGAGAACAGTTTTGGAGATAGGGGGTCTCCTTGCCTTACTCCTTTTTGTATGCTGAAAGTCTCGCCTTTTCTATCCAATTCTATGCGTGATGTACTTTGTTCGTATATGTTGCTGATTAATCTGATGTACTTGTGTTCTATGCCCTGGCTCTTCAATGCCTTCCAGATCTTGTCGTGAATGAGATAATCGAATGCTTTGCTATAGTCGATGAATGCAATGTATATATAAGATTGTATTCGTTGTATTTTTGGATAACCTGTTTCACAGCATGAATGTGGTCGAGAACTGAAAAACTTCTCCTGCCTGCTTGTTCTTCTGGTTGTTCTTCGTCCAATCTTGTCTAATCTTTAAACGGAAAAATGACTGTTAAATTGTCCTAATGCGCGTTCGGAACGTTACGTGATTACCCCTCTGACAGGGGCGAGATGCGTGGACGCAGATTGGTATGAATTCAGTAGTGCCAGGGGCGGTTCACTCTGTGATTCCGTCGCGCTGCTACCCGGCTGGCCGCCAATTTGGCGGCCCATTAGTGTTGCCGCGTGTTGGTACAGGACGTTCGCACGGGTCGCAGCGCGTTGCATGCGATAGAAAGGGATGTGGCCACATTTAGGCACGTTTGGCGTACCTAAACAGGGATTTTGTTAACAGAGAACCAACCTTCATTAAAGTAAGCACCAGTTGAAAACTAAAAAAATATAAACAAACATTGTTTGTTTACATATTTTTCGTTTTCAACTGGTGCTTACTTTACGTAGTACTATTACTTATTCTGTGTTAGTGCATTCGTACCGCGCAATATCATACTACCTACTAGACAAGTGGGCGACATCAGTAAGCTCTCGGTAAATTGCAAATAACCGCATACAGATTCTGCCCGGCAAAAGTGGCCTTTTGATTGATTGATCTTTATTTTGCCTTATTAAACAATAAATACCATGCAAAAATTGTATACATCAAAACACACACACATAGAACAAAAAGCAAGAAAAATTATATATATATAGAGTCAACATAACAACCATACAATAACAAAATATCTTTGGGCAACTTAGCAATTATTAACAAATAACATAAAACCATAGTGTGTACGTATGTTAGACACGTTACATTTTAAAATTATAAAAACAACATCAACAAAACAGACATGCCAGGTAGCAAATTAACATAAATAAAAAAACGATTGATAATATTCAGTCCAATAATTTAGCAATAAATTCGTGGAGGCTGTAAAATGGTCTCTGACCTAAGTATGTCTTGAGTTGGTTTGAGAAAACGCTCAATCTGTCCGACTGTTTTATGTGGTTTGGAAGATGATTGTATATTTAAATACTGTTTAATCCGGGCCTAACGCGATATTTATTTACCTTTAAACGTCAGAACGTTTCGACACGGGTTGCACCGGTCATGGTCGCAGATAACAAAAGCCACACAAACAAAGAACGATAGTTTAATGTGTTAGATGATTGTATATCTGAACAGCTACATAATTAATACTTTTTTTGTATTGCATGAAGTTAAACTTAGGTAGTGTCAAATCAGAATTTCTTCTTAACGCGTATCTTTTCAATTTATTACTTTTGTATGAACGTCATTTTATGTACCGTCTTTGTATACACCGTGGCCGTGAATAACCCGAAAGATTTAAACCACGTATTTTTGACGACAGTACGAGTAAATAATGTTGTATCAACATGGGTCTAATTATGTGTCTTAATTAAATTACTATTTCAGTACAAATTAAATCTTATTAATTGCCCGCTTCTTTGTGAACAACTCTTTAGTTGAGAAACTCAAGTTGAAGAACAGAGAGCGAGCATAACACTTCACGAATCGCTCCGAAATCATACGACGAACGGCGAATGCCGTGACTTGTGTTCCATGACAAGAAGTGTCAAGTTATGCTCAAGCCTTTAGGGTGTGTTAGACTGCAGATTTTTTAACTTTTGATTTGTTTCAAATAATTAACATCTCCTTAAATATGAGTTTTTGGACTATATGTTACATAACTTTATATACTCTAATTAGGCTCTAGTATCGTTAGCTTAAATCTTTCGGGTTATTCACGGCCACGGTGTATATTATAAATGGCCATATTTAACAGGAAAAGGATATGATTGTCGTAAATATCTGGAACGTGTAACCTAGAGGAAAATCAGCCAATTTATTTGAAATCGAGACATATTCCTTCCGATGCTAATGTATTTCTGCTATTGACGATGCTTACTGGGGATACTTTTATAAGAAAAATATTATTTCGTGACACTACAATATAATATTGTAGTAAAGCAACATTAAAAAACAACTTATTCAAAAAAAACGTATATTCATGTGAATTACTTGATATCTAATGAACAGATAAACGAACGAATAAAACATAAGCAAAAAATCATATTATTTGATACTGTGTACTGACTAAGTCTTTGAAACATTAACGCCAAAACACAAATATATACAAAAAATACGTAAACTATAATGAAAGAAAAACTACATTGACAAAGTAGCCATATAACTCGAACTACACTATTTTTATATTCCGTGTATCAACTTCGCAACTATGTTAAAATTAAACTCTGTTTTCACTCCAACGCTTGTATGTGAAGTCGTTTAGTTATTTATCACATAAACCAACGAGTGCAATATTTTCAAGAACTGATACCAACATTGGTCAATTTTGTAAACCTTATTACAATTTTTAGCTACATTGCAACCCGATACGATCGTTCCAAGGTTATACGGAACTAAAGGGCGTGAAGTCATACAAACCTAACGGCGCTTATATCATTCACCAAACTTTGCCTAAGGCCATGCTCGTAATCCGCAAATTGATTCGGTTCGTTAATGAACAATTAGTCGGTTAGCAGAATTGTTTACCTAATTTGGCAATTAACATTCAATATTTGGCTGAGTTTAAAAGGATTGGACAAAAAGGCCGCAGGACGTTGCTTTCCCAGTCAGCCACAAAACTATTAGGATCGGTCGCATTCAGTCAGTACTTAATAGTTAATAGTAGTAGTAAGTGACGTCTGTTAAAATCTGTTTGTATGACATGTTTGACAGTTCCTTGAGCTTTGCTACTTCGGCAGGATTACAGCGCAGATTTTCAGCTTGCCCCAAATTTAGGGTACGATACAATACAAATATTCTTTATTGCTCAGAAATAGTTCATAAGAGAAAAACAGAGATAAAACATAGACAACAGGCGGCCTTATCGCTAAAAAGCGATATCTTCCAGACATCCACGCACACACACACACACACACACACACACACACACACACACACACAGGGTAGTGAATTATTTATAAATAATACTTAAAGTAGTGTTCCGTTGGGCCCATTTTGGTACGGAACACGAATAATTAGGACAGAAAAACTAAAACAGAGTGCTTAAAACCACACACAGATTGGTATATACCTAGTGTAACGAATTTAACACTTACACCCCAGTAAGCATTAACTTATTTAAATGAAGCGCATAAGCCAACGTCGACAAAACGACGACTATAGTGGTCGTAAATGGCTGCCAAAGAGCACTAGGCGGATTAGACTACTTTTCCTTCGTACTTAATCAGGTTAGCATATTCCCTTCGGCCGCGCACGCATCCGAAGAATCGTAACCAGTTACAATCGAATACCTTTCTGTCGTCACACGAAACCAGTTGCATTGACGATTTTGTTTTTTTTTATACGCAGCTAGTTTTTAACAACCGTTTTTAGTAATTCGACAGTTTCGATTGGTATTCCTTGGTGATTTGCCCTTTGAACATCTAATATCTATTGTTTTGTGGTTTGCCTGTGATTATATTTCCGTTAGTGTGTAGGTAATTTCGAATAAATAAATAAAAAAAACTAAACTACCTAACGAACCTCGCTAGAGTTTGGCGAACGCAATGGGTTTCCTACAAGGAAGAAAATTCAGCGTTCGCAACTGGTTTCATACGGAGCAGAAAAAATCTTCGAACGCAACTGGTTACGAACTTGGTTACGTACGAGCCAGAGGGAGCATATTCAGTATATAACCGTAACCATTAGTTATGTAATCATTGTCGTAGATGCATGTAGGTGTTCTCTTCCGTGCGCACTGTTTCCATAAGACGAGGCCATTAGAAAGGTGACTTGGCGTTTACACCTACAATACTCGTGTCACCTTTGTAAATTAGCCAAGGACGTATTAGAAACCAAGATGGGAGCAATCAGCAAGACGAAGTAATTTGTTGTACCTACAAGTAATCTGCTGGTCAAACGACTTTCACGCAAACACAATCGTTTTGATCTGAAATGTGTCATTTTAAGCTATGTCATAATTGCTGTGTTACAGGCCTCTATTTCACCGAGCTGACAATTGTCACCTGACAACGAAAATTTGACGTAGGTACATTTCTGCGTCGATAACTAACGAACTTTACTCGTCGACCCAGCAATGTACTTACGTCAAATCGTCGTTGTCAGGTTACAATTGTTAAGTGGGTGAAGGTTGGAAGTGTTTCGACTTGAGTTTCTATTCGTCCACGTTTTTCACGGCTCCCTAGTGTCTACATATCACCAAATTTAATGTGTGTTATCTTTGCTCAGTTATTTTATTTCAACAAAACTTTGGTCTTCCATTATTTTTGACGGTGTGAAAAACCTGCGGTAGATAGTTTAAAATTAATACAGTGAGCTGGCAACTTGGATATTGAGGTTGAGATTTATACAGATTCCACAAGCCACTTTGTTCTTTGGAGAAGGATTTTTGGCTTTTGTTTATTTTCGGTGATTGTTTCAATATTCCACTAAAGAAAATACTGTTACAAAAACATTTTCCATAGCAGAACGTGTATTACGAGTGTATTTATTATACCTACTACTCGCTATTTTCTTAAAAATACAGTCGTTGAATGAAACGCGTTGAAAGGCATCAAAGTTGCCAGCTACAAATGTAACTGAAACAAAAAATAAAATTCGAATTAACCAACGTTTTATTTAGATAAAAACTATGGCTAAGAAACGAATGGTTCGATATAAGGGTAGGTAGCAAATAAAATTTTAACGATATTAAAAAACGGAGTTAATGTGGCTACTCGCCCAAACGAGACGGCGAACGTTATAAGGAGAAAGATATGTCAATATAATATTCTTATTATAACTTTCTTGAACAAATTATGATGTTCTGGGATGATTTGCGTGATCTCTGTCATGACGTGCCTTGTTATATCGATTGGTCACATTAACTGGTCAATTAACCAGTTGTTGTGACAACCACGTTATGACAAGGTTGGTATCATGTTATTGTGCAAAGTATAATTCCAGTTAACGAGATTCAGACATTCTGAGGAAAATTAAGGCAGATCTTGAAAGGTTTAGAAGCATGTACCGAATTGATATATCTTTCCCTCTCTACGACGCATCTCGGAGGGTTGTGGGAAGCTGGAGTAAAGTAAGTTGGAATAAATGCTTATGATTTTCCATAGCTTTTTGAAGTAGCTCTTTGAATTTGTGACACCCTTCGCTTTAGGTATTCTGTAGTGTTATATTGCTGTGTGTTACATTGTGTGTATCCTTCTGTGCAATAGACATTTCACGTGACGTATTAATAAATAAATATAACTATAAAGTTTGTTATGACTTCTTGCGAATAATTCAAAACTCTCCTTGATATTTTTACGTATGTGAAGTAAATTTACTACAATCGTGTTGAGTATCAAACTTGCCGAGTGAACTTGACGATGATGATATTTGACGTGATTGCTCATTTATTAGCTTATTTCAGATGACAGATGACATTGAATAGTCGATTAATACGTCACTTAGGTAGTAGATTAATGGAATATACTGTAATAGGAACTGTGCCAAACTATATCTTCATTTAAGTATTTGTATATTTTGTAACCGAATAATTTTTAATATTTATCTCGTACTCGTGTTAAAATGCGCCAAAGTTTGAATCAAATTAAGCAAATGTTTTAATTGTTATTGCACTGTGTAGAAGTGATATTTTAAGAACCAAAACTATGAAGTAAAGCATTATTCTAATTAGTCGTCGCTCGTGCTATCATGTGATGTGAGCGTGCTTAACAACAATCACTCGAATGATTGTTCGAACGCGCAATCGAACGACGATTGCGCGATCATTTTACGATCGCCCGAGCAACAGCAAGAAGACAAGTTATTTCGTTTATGGTTTCATCGTATGGCACTTATGTACGCGTTAATCTATAAGAAGAATACTGGCCGGTCTCAATATATGGGTACCTCACCGCGTAACGTCCTATCGGAACTCTAGGTACGTTGTAAAGCACACATAGGCAGCGCGGGCAGGTAAAGGGGAAGCAGGAGGGGCTTTTCATTTTGAAGATGTGCACAGATATCGATACCTGTAGACTCAAAGGGCGTAACAGCCATTACATCAACAGGCTGTTACGCCCTTTGAGTCGGCAGGTATCGATATTGTGAATGGTTAATACACTTAGTACACGGTACTTAAATTGGAATAATGTTTTGTGTTTAGTAACTGATTATAACATTACTACTTAGCGATGCACAGTTTGTTACACAAACGACACTTAAATCATCGTCACTATAGTTTTTATTGTGCTGTTTCGGTTACTAAAAGTTTTCTACCATTGTGTTTAACTATTTTACGATTATGCCCCTACAGAGCTAGTCATGGTGTTATTATCTCAAATCATTATTAGTTTGATCTGACATATTTACTAACGGACCTTCATAAAACTCAGGCTTAAAGTTCTCAAGTATTCTCAACACCACACTTCATCCTTGTATTAAGTTCTGCTATAATTATTTGATGTCATGCCACTAGCATTTGCTAAAATTTAAATAAAAAACCCTTGGACAGATAACTTTTAGCACTCGAAGACCATTGATAATCCAGATATAAATGTTATTAGATGATTGAATTTAAATTGTTTTATAAATCTATATTATAATATAAATTATAAGAACCGTTTTGTTCCACTCTTTTTTTCTGGCACATTTTAGATTATATCCATTCTGAAAAAAGTGTTTCATTAGTATAACTTACATAATGTATTATGGGTTGTGGTTGTAAGATACTGTACAAGATTTAAAAGAGTATATATTTTTTAAATCTTGTACAGTATCTGTCATATCGAGTGATCACTTTAACTGGTCTGCTTAATTGACCAGTTGATGTGACAACTTGGTTATAAAAAGGTTAGATTATTCTTAAATCACCTAAAGTGCTCCAACACTACGACCCATCATATATTGTGCACTTTATAACATCACAGTAAAAACCTGCTACAAAATTTAATAAAATCACGCACTGTAATACCAAGGTTCAAGCGAATTAAAGTTTCCACTATTGCATATTAAAAATGATAAAAATACGTTTATTACGCAGAAAAGAGAGCTCTTTTAAATGACGATCTCAGATTAAATCCCATTCATTGAACGGACTCGAATAATACTTGTGAAAGTAAATCATTTCAGTCTGACATTTTTAAATCTCTGGATTTTATATTGCAAGATTGTGTGCGAGTGTCAGGCCGTTGTAGCGGCGTCAAAGGTACCTATTCATAAAATTTTCCGCCGTATTACAATGGTTTAAGGTGCAAAAAAGTAGACATATCTTTGACGTCGACTGTAGCATACTTATTCTGTGACTGTAGGCGAACGCAACACTACACTTACGGTACAAAATTAAAGGATACTTACTAATTAAATCTTTTGCCATATAGTGAGAGAAATATCGTTGTTTGTTCGTTTCTATGAGCGGCTTTGTTGCTGGAGTAAGAGTTTTGTTCACTTTTGTTCTTGCTTGTTTAATTAATTGCACAATGTACGTGATAGGTCGTTGGATTGACTTACTTTCGGAGACTTATAATGATTTTACCTTGTGATGACGAGGCTGTCACATTAACTGGTTAATGAACCAGTTAATGAGTATAATCATCGATATGACGACCACGTCATAGCGGGCTTATATCACTGTACAATTTAGTAGTCTTCCAAACCCACGTCAAATCTTAAATTGTGCTAATTATAGTCGTGTTGTTACATTTATTAAATTTTATAATGATTATTGGTTTCAATAAAAAAAAAGGTCTATTTCCTATATTTATTGCTTTTAAAGTGTTCCATGATAATGACTTTAAAAGCAATAAATAACTTTGTTTGATGTATTGGGCGTATAATTTATTGAAAACTTTTCTCAGTGAGGATATAAACTAAAGAGCAATCCGTTTTTTTTAATGAATTGTGTCTCGAAGACAATAACCAACCGCGATGTACGAGAGCCACTCGAAATTGAGCTGTGAAACTTATTATATATTAACGATAATAGATATATTATTATTATATAATATATTGTGGAAAAACTATTTCTTAGAAATTATGACTGAACAATTTTTGAAACTTTATCGTGTAGCGTTCCTAAGACTTTGTTTCTATATTTGACACAAGCGCACTGTCAACTACCCGCAAACTAGTTATAAATGTTATAATTTTCTCATTGACAGTTCTTACCTATAAATAAAATGGAAATAGAAAAGTAGCGTCTACACGTTTTTCTTGGTTCCTAACGAATATAGTTTCACGTCAAGATACCCTCGAGCAACGCTACTTTTCTACATTCACTGTTATAAGTAAACTATATGCTGCTGTATCTATGCTTACCTAAATATAATTTTCATGCATTATAATCATTTCCACGGAAGCGGAGTTCTGAAAAATGCAGTTCAATCTCAATTTTGAATCTTAAAACTCCGTGCGTAAAGTTCATTATGCTTTCGTTGGATGTGAAAATTGGTAAAATCTGGGATGGAGTTCAGAAATGGAAATTATTTCATGAGCTTTCTTTATGTATAATGTTTGTTTTTAAACGTCACACATACATACGTATTTGGTGGGTTTGATTACGACTGAATTTCACAACGCTTTACTGGCTGAAATCTTAAATTGGCTGGATTCATAACGGCGACTATGACTTGTTTAATTTTAAAATTAAAACTTTTTATTCAAAGGGTCAGTATCCACCAGACAAGTGCTATGCTGTTTATACAGGTTGACTGGTAATTCGACCTATTCGAAACTCGCTGGTTTCCGAGATATTCGAGTTTTTAGTTTGTATGAAAAAAAATCTCCTTGCAGCCTTAAGCTGGAGATTGTGACAAAAGTACTTCCATTTGGATGGTAAAAAACCATTTTTGTCACAATCAGCACTTTAAGGCTGCAAGGCGATTTTTTTTCAAACAAACTAAAAACTCGAAAAATTAAAAAAAAATCGTGTTTTGACCCCTGGTTGACTGGGCATAAATTGTTGCAAATTAGCTCTAGTATAACCCCTTTCAAGGAATAGGTCGAATTACCAGTCACGCCTAAGCATGCTTGACAGCTAGGTGACAAATATACTAAGTGGCTGTAATAGCAGCAATTGCTTTTTTTTATTCGGAGAAATTTTAGTTTATGACCTCCAAGTTATTAATTTTAGAGTTATGACCTCCAAGTAATGTATCTTGGCATCACGAGATCATAGCATTTTTGTTTTCAAAAGTAATCTTCGTGATTTCTTTAATTTTTTTTTCCTTATAAAAGAAAGAGATACTTAATAGCATTTCAGAAGAGTAAAAAAATAAACTTGTACTTTTTTTTGAAGAAAAAAAATTTTTTTTTTTCAAATTATAACACTCGGAAATAATTTTTCACAAGCTTAATAACCTACCGTTGAAGTGTTTGCTTCTGGGCCCACCCTGTATGAAAACACAGCTATGAACATCTCTGGTAGAAACTCAGTTCCAAAATTTGTAGTATTTTCAATAATTGGTGATTTTTAAATCTGACATTTTAAGATAATAGTTGCTTCAGTTTGCTAAGCTACGGTAGCCTAGTGGTTCAGGCATGCGGCTGTCAAGCGGCGGTCGTGGGTTCGAATCCCGGCTCGTACCAATGAGTTTTTCGGAACTTATGTACGGAATTACCGTTAGCTTTTCGGTGAAGGAAAACATCGTGAGGAAACCGGTCTAATCCCAATAAGGTCTAGTTTTCCCTCTGGGTTGGAAGGTCAGATGGCAGTCGCTTTCGTAAAACTAGTGCCTATGCCAAATCTTGGGATTAGGTGTCAAAGCGGACCCCGGGCTCCTTTAGGGGCACAACCGGGAATAATGACGCTAGGAGGATGATGAGTTGCTTCAGTTTGAATTTCACTATAATTACTAGGTACCTACTTTGGCCCTAGGGGTTGTATAATGAAGTCGTATAAAACCTCCGCAATAATAGCTATATTTTTCTACACATTTCCTGCATTGTGTGTTCGCGTGCGTTTGTGTGTTTGCTCGGTTCATTACTATTCACTCGCACGTATTCTGTACTCTCCAGCAATGGGCCGAGCGAACTGTCGTTTTATACTGTAAACACTGTTTGAAATAAACACTATTCCTGTATACTGAACACGTATTCGTCGTTTTATTTCGCCCTAAAACTGCCCCTATTATTCATCATCATCATCATATCAGCCGAAAGACGTCCACTGCTGGACATAGTCCTCCCCCAAAGAGTGCCACAATGGCCGGTCCTGCGCCACCCGCATCCAGCGGTCTCCCGCGACCTTACCTTAGCGATTATTATTGAATCATTTATTCAGGTAAGATACAACCATATTCGTTTTACAATAATCGGGAATGGATGAAAATTCTAGAAGTGCCTATAATCGAATCTGCGAATTTGTTTTTCAGTAATAATTGATAATAGGTACCAAGATATTAAAATGTTTAATTTAATCAGTTTTGCAGATTTAACCAGTGTAAATGGCTCTTAACTGTGACGTCATAACAGCTTTTTGAATCCTACAAGGTTCCTATACACTACAAGAAGGTTTACAAAGTGAGCTCATTCGATATTACATATTTTAACATACATATTTTTTATTTTATGTGTGCCAAGACCCTATAACCGTTAAATGAATTTGTACAAAAATCCAAAAAAAATTGTTTTCAAGAAATAAATAATTATGCTAATTTGTTTCTGTGAATGTACTCTGCAATGTGCCGAAGTGAACGGAAATTCCCGGGAACACCGTGTATACTCACGTATAAAAAAACTTTGAACTGATGATACGCAGACACCGTAGGCACACTTGTGACTTCACAAAAGACAAAAGCGCGTTGTTCTCCCTTCAAGATTTGTTGTATTGACAAAAGTAGGCCCCTCACAGCGTACCCTCGGGAGCCATGTATGCCTAGGCATTATATATCCAAATTTCGTCGTTACTGGTTATTATAAAAATTAGGTAGATATGTTATAAGCGCTCCAAAAGTGCCACACTAAAATCTGGCTAATTGACTCGGCTTGCCATAGTTTCGCGTCGTCAATGGAGACGAATGCTGTCAGAATTTGGTGGCCATTTTTAAACACGGAATTTCGTATAGACAACATATCCACCTATTTTTATAATATTATATACGCCGTAGTTGCTTTCCACTACTTAGCGGGTCATTTTGGCACTATTTGGGGGAGGCATATGTCCAGCAGTGGACATCTTTCGGCTGATATGATGATGACTTAGCGGGTAAACCACAGGATCGGCTACGAGCGTAGCGTGTAGCGATTCACGGCACTGTATATGTGATTCATGGCAGTGAATGTGTGATTCATGGCAGTGAATGTGTGATTCATGGCAGTAAATGTGTGATTCATGTCAGTGAATGTGTGATTCATGGCAGTGAATGTGTGATTCATGGCAGTAAATGTGTGATTCATGTCAGTGAATGTGTGATTCATGGCAGTGAATGTGTGATTCATGGCAGTAAATGTGTGATTCATGTCAGTGAATGTGTGATTCATGGCAGTGAATGTGTGATTCATGGCAGTAAATGTGTGATTCATGGCAGTGAATGTGTGATTCATGGCAGTGAATGTGTGATTCATGGCAGTAAATGTGTGATTCATGTCAGTGAATGTGTGATTCATAGCAGTGAATGTGTGATTCATGGCAGTAAATGTGTGATTCATGTCAGTGAATGTGTGATTCATGGCAGTGAATGTGTGATTCATGGCAGTAAATGTGTGATTCATGGCAGTGAATGTGTGATTCATGGCAGTAAATGAGTGATTCATGGCAGTGAATGTGTGATTCATGGCAGTGAATGTGTGATTGATGGCAGTAAATGTGCGATACGTGGCAGTGAATGTGTGATTCATGGCAGTGAATGCGTGATTCGTGGCAGTAAATGTGTGATTCATGGCAGTGAATGTATGATTTATGGCAGTGAATGTGTGATTCATGGCAGTGAATGTGTGATTCATGGCAGTGAGTGTGTGATTCATAGCAGTGAATGTGTGATTCATAGCAGTGGATGTGTGATTCATAGCAGTGAATGTGTGATTCATGGCAGTGAATGTGTGATTCATGGCAGTAAATGTGTGATTCATGGCAGTGAATGTGTGATTCATGGCAGTGAATATGTGATTCATGGCAGTAAATGTGTGATTCATGGCAGCGAATGTGTGATTCATGGCGGTAGATGTGTGATTCATGGCAGTGAATGTGTGATTCATGGCAGTGAATGTGTGATTCATTGCAGTGAATGTGTTATTTATGGCAGTTAATGTGTGATTCATAGCAGTGAATGTGTGATTCATAGCAGTGAATGTTTGATTCATGGCAGTGAATGTGTGATTCATGACAGTGTTATGGGCGATCCTCACTTCATAATGAAGAGGAAGCTGCCGCGGTCTACGGCGTAGCGCTACGAACGTTATTTAACAGTAAATGGGATAAGCCCGCCTACCTCATAGACTGGGGTAAACCTCGATGCTAACCCAATACAAAAGCTATTAACCTAAACTTGAAAGACAATTTTCCCCGGGAAATTGAAAAACTTAGCCTAATCACTCCCTATAATCCAACCTCGTACTGGCTTCGGCGTATCATTGTAAAAGGCACTCTACGGATGGTACATGAAGGTTTGTTTTCCAGTGAAACATTGTAAGTAGATACGCAGTTTTGAAAGTAGCAAGCCAATCTGCTAAGTCAGTTTTCGTGGCTGTATTATGTTTAATCTCCTTGTTTTGGGCCCGCTTAATTGGGTTAACGAAAGTCCTACCTCCTGTTAAGATTGAAGCTTAAATTTTGCATTAAGGGTTAACAGAAAGCTTTCAAAGTAAACGTTGAATGAAGTGATCAGACGGCAACAAGTACCTAGTCGTTACAAGTTTAAACAATCATATTTATTTCGTGTAAAATAGGAAGAACATGAATTAAATAACTACTATAGAAAAACGCCAAAATGGATGCCACTCAGTGCCAATAACATTATAGCGCTGGTTTTCAAGGCACGCTGAGAGTAATACAACATTTTAAACATACATAAGTTTTATAAACTTAATCCATGGGTCGATCGCTGGTCATATTTATTTAGAGCTAAGTGGTATGAATATAATGCTGTGCAGTATATCTGGGGGCACGCCAGTGCCCGGGGGCCAAGACGAGCCAAACGAAGCGCAAGGGCAAGCACTACCTACCTTTTTACCTTACCTCGAAGCGCTTCGTCGTTTTTTTGAAGCCTCTATATACAGGTTTAACTTCGTTTAACTTTATTGTTTAATTTATGCTGGTAGTCTATTATTGGCGTCTGACTTACATTTGTGTTTCCTTTTTTATCTGCTTGAACATTTTCACTTATGTTTGACTTTGCCTTGTTAATATTTACTTAAGTAATTAATGAATGACTGTTATTGGCCTTCTACTATGTAATTACCAATATGTATTCGTTATATCTACGGCTGTTGTTATCCTTAATACCAATAAATAAATAAATAAATTATAAGACAGGTTTTTAGACTTACAGGAATTCGCATTCAAATCCCATTAAGGTTGCTTCTGCATTAGAAATTCGTAGGTTTGCATATTCAGATAATTCATTTACACACACGTATATAAACAATAAATCCATTTTATTAATATCCGCAACGCGGGCTTCGTCATCGGCCACATACCTACATTGAATTTTGATTTTAAAGGATGTTTTAACTTTCAGTATGGTATTTAGTTAATACGTATGTTTAGTAATGTTTTCATTCCTCAACCGTGACTGTGGCCGTTCCGTCAAAACAAGTACGTTTTGGGCTTTTATTTCACAAACTTGACAATTGTGACCTGAGAGGTAATCAATCACGTAACGATTTTTCCATGTAAAAAGTGACATTTAAATCTACCTGACGCGCGTACAATGCGTTACGTGATCGACCTGCTGACAACGACAATTTGACAAGCATTGCTGCTGAGTAACGAACAAAGAGTACTCGACGCGGTACTTAGTAAATGGCATGGGCACTTTATTTCAAAGCAATATGGGTTAAATTCAAACTAACAGGATTTTTCTTCATTCAAATATAAGCCATGTCACTTTGACATAGAGTGCCCCTGCCATATAGGTACTCGTACTATCACCTGGCCGGTTTGCTTATGCTCGGCTAAAGCTCAAAAGGAGCTGCAATCACCAGGGATATGTGAGAAAATGAAAACTATACAAAGGTGTTTAAAAAGATGTAAACAAACGCTGCACCAGTCATGGGAAGTTTTTGGGATTAAAAAGAAAACAGGTTAGTACATATATGGCACACTTTATTTCCTCTCTTTAGGTGTATTTTCTTATACAACACTATTTTGTTTTGTTTATTTTGTTACTAACAGTATATGGATCACATGGTCTGAAATAAAACGATTGAATTGAATTGAATTGAATTGAATTGAATATGTCTGTATTTCTAGTAATCTGGGTAATTCCTGTATTTGTTTTGCTCAGCTTAAAGCTTGGGTCGTATACGGATTCTAAATCACGAATTAACCAGATTATCTTTCCTATCTAAAGGTGTTAGTACCTAAGTTATAGTACCAGAAATTAACTTTCATATGTATTTAAATTGGAACAGTCTTTCATATTATTTAACCTATCTTTCCAGGGAACCGCAGAATGGCAGACTCCTACTATGAAAACAAATGTTTCACCGACCTTCAGCTCGAGGAAGTTGTGGATTACCGGGCGCGCACTGGAGAAACACCGTGCGGCGACTCGCCGGTTCCAAAGGTGAAGAGAAAGGTGGACAAGCTACCATGCACTCTTCAAACAAAGAACCTGGTCTTTAAATTTATCCAAACTGGATCTTCCCGTCTCACTGAAAATAATAAAATTGGTTCCATTGGACCTGTACTACAAGCTGACCTGAGATACTACCAAAAAGGTGCAAATTTATCTTACCAATAGTGAACTATAACTTTCTTAGCTCTTCATATTGTAAAAGCTCCCACCTCGCTGAATTCCTGTGTTTTTTCTCCCTTTCAGGACACCGGTACGGAATCAGCTCCCAAAATGATGACCTCCAATGGGTCAGAAAAACTTCCTTCACCAAGCTGCTACTCTGTCGACAGCAAATTCGAAATGGTCGCATCCAGGAAAGCCACCTGGCCTCAGACCTTATCTCTAGTATTGCAGTGGAATAAATTCTACATCCCCGAATATTGTCCTTTAATTTTTATCTCAACTAATTGACTCTTACTAACATTAAGTTATAGGAAATTAACTGTAGTATTTTTAATTCTTCGTAATTATCCTTTGGTCTAGAAATAGACACTATTTCCAAAATTTCATTCATTAAGTTTAACAACAACCCCTATATATCTATTAAATGTTGGATTGCTACCCAAGTAGAATTAACGCAGTTTTATCCTTAAAAATAGGATTTTCCCCTAAGCTGACAACACAGACCACAGGTTCAATACAACGCAATTAAAGCTATTTGAGACTCCCTTTCAGATGCTATGTTGACTTTTTAAGACAGTACTACACTATACCGTTTTTGCCTTTCTGCTTTTTAAATCATCTCATCATTAATCTTTGAATATTAAATATAAAAATGTCACTCCGTGACAGTACAGCGTCCAGCACTCGGACGTTTACCTTAGGTAGTAACAATGCTGCCCAGAGAACACTTGAGCCGCACATGTACAGACGACGGACGTTTGAACTCATAAGTAACTGAACACCTTGTCACTGACAATGTCGTACGGCAGTTGAAACATGACTTTAATGGCGCCCGACCCGCGCCCGCGGCCGGTGTGTGGAGGCCTTAAAGCGATGAAGGTACAAAGGTGTCCAGCCCCTTGAGAGGCCTACCGTACCTCGAATCGTCGATGTCAATTGTTAAGATGGTGAAATAGAGGAACGCTTGCCAGCCTGTGTAAACAAAAAATCTTCGTTCTATTTATTTCCCCGTGCCATCGGAATTCGGAGGGAGCGATGTTCGCGACGCGTAAAATGGACTGGCGGTGGCAGCCGATTGATCGCACCGCGAGTGCGGCGCAGTGCTCGCTCTAGCGCAGTAACCGTACAGTTTTAGTATTTGAAGATACCAAATGTATTTATTTGACAACATAACAAAGGCCGTGCGTCGCAAAGGAATGCGGGTTTGGAACGATTTCGCTTTTATACGACCAAAACTCACACTTAGCAAGCTTGAACGCACCCCGCCAGAGCTGCATTACTGAATCCCTTGCACAAATCCAGTACCTGTACCGACGTGTTTGCGGACAGCAGGTCATCATAACATTTTAAATTATTAGTTTCGCGAGTAGTTTGTATAATGTTACGATTAGTAAGTAGTTTTAAGTTTAGCGCCTAAGCAAACCTGTAAAATTGAACGTGTTTAAACCCCGACGGAAAAAGAGGGGTGTTATAAGTTTGACCTGTCTGATTGTGTGTGTGTGTGTGTGTCTGTCTGTGGCATCAAAGCTCCTAAACGAATGAACCGATTTGAATGCGGTTTTTTTATCCGAAACGCACGACCTCGTGAGGATGCTGCATTGAGATTTCTGCAATTTGACTCTCGCTATCGACGCAGCGAAACCTTAGATAAATCGATGTGATGATTAATCGGCAATGACTGTTACTCCTCGGAAGCCATTGGTGACAGGTAGCCACTGACCTGTTCAATGCAAATATATTAAATGAGTGGCCTCTTTAAAGTATATTCTGAAACATCATCATAATCATATCAGTCGAAAGAGGTCCACTGCTGGACATAGGCCTCCCCCAAGGAGTGCCAAAGTGACTGGTCCTGCGCCACCCGCATACAGCGGACTCCTGAGACCTTTACCAGGTCATCAGTCCACCTTGTGGGAGGCCTACCAACGCCGCGCCTTCCGGTACGTGGTCGCCATTCGAGAACCTTTCCACCCCAACAGCCATCGGTTCTACGTGCAATGTGCCCCGCCCAGTGCCACTTAAGTTTAGCGATTCGGAGGGCTTTATCGGTTACCTTGGTTCTGCTGCGGATAGCCTCATTTCTGCCGCCGGTGCCCGCAATTAAGGCAAGATAAAACGCATATGTTACAGCGGCAGACCTTACAATCTGTTGTATATGCATACCGGCGCGGGCGCGCTGTAGCTGCCTGCGCACCCCTAAGCCAGTAATAAACGGACCACCGTCGTAACTGCCGTGTTTCATTGCTAGCCACGTATACCTCACAATCCCTACACATCAATCTTTTAGAGGTGTCACGTCCAACACGCATAAAAACGAGAGTTTGTCACAACAACTTGCTGCAGTTGGAATGAGACAACAGTACAGTCGCCATCACATACATAGGTACACAATAGGTTTTCAAAAATATCGGCATATGCACCCTAATGCCTTGAAAATAGAGGTGTGTTCCGATGTTTGTGACGTACTTGTTTGCTCCGATCTATGTGATGGCGACTGTACATATATTTCATTGTAACTGTTGCAAGTTGGTGTGACAAATTGCATCATTCGTAGTAGGCTAGGCTTCATCGGCAAAGTTGCAGTTTGCGGCCCGCCCTACTGTCCCAAACTGTCGGCTGCGGCCGATTCGTCAACGTCACCGGCTGATTAGCTATCAGGCCAAATACAATTAACGAGCTGCCTGTTTGCCGCGCGCGCCTGTACGCCACCTGCAGTCATGTGACAGGTGTTTGTATCGGCTTGCCGTTTAATACTTTAACTTAAGTGGCAGGGGGCGGGGCACGTTGCACGTAGAACCGATGGCCGTTGGGGCGGAAAGGTTCTCGGGTGGCTTAGGATCGATACTTTAGGAGATTCAACAGTAATATATAACCAAAGAGTAAGATAACTATAACAACGCTGGGACGTAAGAAAAGTAACTATATAACTCTTTATCTATCCAAAAAAGCAATACCATTGACTATTGGTACGAACTATTCGACAAATGCTTAATTATTGTCTCCGTGGTTACCGTTCGTAGGTTTAGACCGTTCTGACTATCAGACGTATGATTTCTGTCAATCGACCGGCCAATCAGAATCCCGTTAGGAATATGACAGCTAACCGATGACTGGCGGTAATCATCAATTCATCACCGAACTGTGCCACTGACTTCGTTGTACCTCGCACCGCACACTGGAACTCTATCAGCAACATCGATACGAATACTTAACTGTACCAGTGTGTAACCGCCATACGATAAATAAATAACTTCGTTAAGGGTCCGCAGTAAGCTCGATTCTCCATACAAACGTAGTTACGCTTTAATATAAAAATGACTAGCTAGTTTGCTCTGAAACTTTGTGCTTAGAATAAGTTAAGTACCATACAGGTCTGTAACTAGTTTATGTAGCGCCAGATACCAAAGTAAAAAAATACAGCAAATGCATATATACAAAACTTGTTTTTGCTGTATTTTGTTTGTTTTATAAACTGGAGCCATATAAACTAACTAGCTGTTGCCCGCGACTTCGTCCGCGTAGAACATGTTATCGTCTAAAGGTTTGTTCAAGGAATGAATTAAAAAAAAAACATTGAAATTAGTTTTGTTGTCTTTTAGTAAACAGTCTAAAACCGAAGTTACAAATCTCTTACCTTCAAAATGTCTTGCTCTCTATACAAACTTAGAACCCTCTTTTAACCCTCATAGTATAAGTCTGAACCCGTAGTTACAATTTTTTTACTTTAAAAATGTCTTGCTCTCTACATAAACTTCGAACTCCCTTTTAACCTTCTTAGGCGATAAATTAAAAAAAAAACGCTGAAATAAGTTTTGTGATCTTTTAGCAAACAGTCTACAACCGAAGTTACAAACCCTTACATTAAAGATTACTTGCTCTTCATACAAACTTGGAATCCCCTTTAGAGGTTGAATTAAAAAAAACGCTGAAATAAGTTTTGTAGTCTTTTGAAAAACAGGCTAGGATCGAAGTTACAAATCTCATACTTTAAATTTTTCTGACTCTCCATACCAACTTTGAACCCCCTATTAACGCTTCTCAAAGAAAAATTAAGAAGAAGAGTTTATTTTGTTGTAATTAGCATTTTTTCTACAAACTATCAAGTATCTAAGCTCAATAAAAGTGTTTCCCATACGAATCTTGCACCCTTTTTAACCCCTTAAGGGGTGGAATTTTCCAAAATGCTGAAAGTACTTTATTTGTAAGCTTTCTACAAAGTTTTAAGCTTCTATCTCAAAAAAGAGTTTCCCTCATACAAACTTTGCAACCCTTAGTAACCCCCTCAGGGGTGGAATTTATCAACACGCTGAAAGTACTTTATTTATATTCTAATAAGTAAGCTATCTACAAAGTTTAAAGTCTCTTGCTAAAAAAAGAACGTTGCCTCCATACAAATGTTACACTCCCTTTTAACCCCCTTAGGGGTGGAATTTTCTAAAACGCTGAAAGTTCTTTTTTGTATATCAATTAGTAGGTAATCTTTCTCCAAACATTTAACCTTGTATCTCAAAAAATAATTTCCCTCATACAAACTTTGCAACCCTATTTAACCCCTTAGGGGTGGAATTTTCCAAAACGCTGGAAGTACTTTATTTTTATTCTAATAAGTAAGCTTTCTATATAGTTTTAAGTCTCTAGCTAAAAAAACATGTTACCTCCATACAAATGTTGCACCCTCTTTTAACCCCCTTAGGGGCGGAATTTTCTAAACCGCTGAAAGTATTTTTTTTTTATTTCAATAAGTCATCTTTCTACAAACTTTTAAGCTTCTATCTCAAAAAATTGTTCCTTGTTACAAACTTAGAAACTTTTTTTAACCCCCTTAGGGGTGGATTTTTTTCAAAACGCTGAAAGTGCTTTTTTTATTTCAAAAAGTAATCTTTCTACAACTTTTAAGCTTTCATCTCAAAAAAGAGTTTCCCTCATACAAACTTTGCAACCATTTTTACCCCTTAGGGGTGGAATTTCCAAAACGCTGAAAGTACTTTAATTTTATTCTAGTTAGTAAGCTTTCCACAAAGGTTTAAGTCTCTAGCTAAAAAAACATGTTTCCTCCATACAAATGTTGCACACCCTTTTAACCCCCTTAGGAGTGGAGCTTTCTAAAATTGAATTTTTCAAAACGCTGAAAGTACTTTAATAATATTCTAATAAGTAAGCTATTTACAAAGTTTTAAGTCTCTTGCTAAAAATTAACGGTGTTTCCATAAAAATGTTGAACCCGCTTTTAACCCCCTTAGGGGTGGAACTTTCTAAAACGCTTTCAGCGCAAGATGACTTATTTCAATAAGTCATCTTTCTACAAACTTTTAAGCTTCTATCTCAAAAATTCTGTTTCCCTGGTACAAACTTAGAAACTTTTTTTAACCTCCTTAAGGTGACGTGAGCTCCGAAAACGGATTTTCAAAAAATCGTAGCTCTTGTTTGGATTATAATACGGCTGCCTTAAATTTAATTAGCAATCTTGAGGCCTTTCTCGAGGTAAATCAGCTATTCGAATCCTGAGTTTTTGACTTTCGCTCAATAGAAAAAAATCACGAACATAGGTCTAAAATACACTTAAAACAATTCTAACAAATTATGCACAACAGCTAAACATATTACAATTAGTTTTTAAAATTGGCAATGTCATGTTTGAAGGAAATCAGCTATTACTTATTTATTTATTAAAACGCACAAAGAAATAAAATTAAAAAACATGATATCCGCGCTTCCAAACACGCACTTCCATCTCGCTCACGCTTATGTTCAGTGAGAGGGAGAGAAGACCACGAACCTACGTCCCCTTAGGGGTAGATTTTTTTCAAAACGCTGAAAGTGCTTTTCTTGTATTTCAATAAGTAATTTTTCTACAAACTTTTAAGCTTCTATCTCAAAAAAGAGTTTCCCTCATACAAACTTTGCAACCCTATTTAACCCCTTAGGGGTGGAATTTTCCAAAACGCTGGAAGTACTTTATTTTTATTCTAATAAGTAAGCTTTCTAAAAAAGGTTTAAGTCTCTAGCTAAAAAAACATGTTTCCTCACTACAAATGTTGCACCCCCTTTTAACCCCCTTAGGGGTGGAGTTTTCTAAAACGCTGAATGTAATTTTTTTTGTATTTCAATAAGTAATCTTTCTACAAACTTTTAAGCTTCTATCTCAAAAAAGAGTTTCCCTGATACAAACTTTGCAACCCTATTTAACCCCTTAGGGGTGGAATTTTCCAAAACGCCGAAAGTACTTTATTTTTATTCTAATAAGTAAGCTTTCTACAATGTTTGAATTCTCTAGCTAAAAAAAATATGTTT
Source organism: Epinotia brunnichana (assembly GCA_963854355.1). Classification (NCBI taxonomy): domain Eukaryota; kingdom Metazoa; phylum Arthropoda; class Insecta; order Lepidoptera; family Tortricidae; genus Epinotia; species Epinotia brunnichana. The sequence continues at coordinate 706,823 of OY977935.1, read as the reverse complement.
CCTCAATACAAATTTTGCACCCCCTTTCAACCCCCTCAGGGGTGGAATTTTCTTAAACGCTGAAAGTAGTTTTTTTGTATTTCAATAAGTAATCTTTCTACAAACTTTTAAGCTTCTATCTCAAAAAAGAGTTTCCCCCATACAAATTTTGCAACCCTTTTTAGCCCCCTTTAGGGGTGGAGTTTACCAAAACGCTGAAAGTACTTTATTTGTATTTTTGTAGAAAGATGACTTATTGAAATAAGTCATCTTGCGCTGAAAGCGTTTTAGAAAATTCTACCCCTAAGGGGGTTAAAAGGGGGTGCAACATTTTTATGGAAACAACGTTTATTTTTAGCAAGAGACTTAAAACTTTGTAAATAGCTTACTTATTAGAATATAATTAAAGTACTTTCAGCGTTTTGAAAAATTCAATTTTAGAAAGCTCCACTCCTAAGGGGGTTAAAAGGGTGTGCAACATTTGTATGGTGGAAACATGTTTTTTAGCTAGAGACTTAAACCTTTGTGGAAAGCTTACTAACTAGAATAAAATTAAAGTACTTTCAGCGTTTTGGAAAATTCCACCCCTAAGGGGTTAAAAATGGTTGCAAAGTTTGTATGAGGGAAACTCTTTTTTGAGATGAAAGCTTAAAAGTTGTAGAAAGATTGCTTTTTGAAATAAAAAAGCACTTTCAGCGTTTTGAAAAAAATCCACCCCTAAGGGGGTTAAAAAAAGTTTCTAAGTTTGTACCAGGGAAACATTTTTTGAGATAGAAGCTTTAAAGTTTGTAGAAAGATGACTTATTGACATAAAAAAAATACTTTCAGCGGTTTAGAAAAGTCCGCCCCTAAGGGGGTTAAAAGAGGGTGCAACATTTGTATGGAGGTAACATGTTTTTTTAGCTAGAGACTTAAAACTTTGTAGAAAGCTTACTTATTAGAATAAAAATAAAGTACTTCCAGCGTTTTGGAAAATTCCACCCCTAAGGGGTTAAATAGGGTTGCAAAGTTTGTATGAGGGTAATTATTTTTTGAGATACAAGGTTAAACGTTTGGAGAAAGATTACCTACTAATTGATATACAAAAAAGAACTTTCAGCGTTTTAGAAAATTCCACCCCTAAGGGGGTTAAAAGGGAGTGCAACATTTGTATGGAGGCAACGTTCTTTTTTTAGCAAGAGACTTTAAACTTTGTAGATAGCTTATTTATTAGAATATAAATAAAGTACTTTCAGCGTGTTGATAAATTCCATCCCTGAGGGGGTTACTAAGGGTTGCAAAATTTGTATGAGGGAAACTCTTTTTTGAGATAGAAGCTTAAAACTTTGTAGAAAGCTTACAACTAAAGTACTTTCAGCATTTTGGAAAATTCCACCCCTTAAGGGGTTAAAAAGGGTGCAAGATTCGTATGGGAAACACTTTTATTGAGCTTAGATACTTGATAGTTTGTAGAAAAAATGCTAATTACAACAAAATAAACTCTTCTTCTTAATTTTTCCTTGAGAAGCGTTAATAGGGGGTTCAAAGTTGGTATGGAGAGTCAGAAAAATTTAAAGTATGAGATTTGTAACTTCGATCCTAGCCTGTTTTTCAAAAGACTACAAAACTTATTTCAGCGTTTTTTTTAATTCAACCTCTAAAGGGGATTCCAAGTTTGTATGGAAAGCAAATAATTTTTAATGTAAGGGTTTGTAACTTCGGTTGTAGACTGTTTGCTAAAAGATCACAAAACTTATTTCAGCGTTTTTTTTAATTTATCGCCTAAGAAGGTTAAAAGGGGGTTCGAAGTTTATGTAGAGAGCAAGACATTTTTAAAGTAAAAAATTTGTAACTACGGTTTCAGACTTATACTATGAGGGTTGAAAGAGGGTTCTAAGTTTGTATAGAGAGCAAGACATTTTGAAGGTAAGAGATTTGAAACTTCGGTTTTAGACTGTTTACTAAAAGACAACAAAACTAATTTCAATGTTTTTTTTTTATTCATTCCTTGAACAAACATTTAGACGATAACATGTTCTACGCGGACGAAGTCGCGGGCAACAGCTGAAATAAGTTTTGTAGTCTTTTGAAAAACAGGCTAGGATCGAAGTTACAAATCTCATACTTTAAATTTTTCTGACTCTCCATACCAACTTTGAACCCCCTATTAACGCTTCTCAAAGAAAAATTAAGAAGAAGAGTTTATTTTGCTGTAATTAGCATTTTTTCTACAAACTATCAAGTATCTAAGCTCAATAAAAGTGTTTCCCATACGAATCTTGCACCCTTTTTAACCCCTTAAGGGGTGGAATTTTCCAAAATGCTGAAAGTACTTTATTTGTAAGCTTTCTACAAAGTTTTAAGCTTCTATCTCAAAAAAGAGTTTCCCTCATACAAACTTTGCAACCCTTAGTAACCCCCTCAGGGGTGGAATTTATCAACACGCTGAAAGTACTTTATTTATATTCTAATAAGTAAGCTTTCTACAAAGGTTTAAGTCTCTAGCTAAAAAAACATGTTTCCTCCATACGAATGTTGCACCCCCTTTTAACCCTCTTAGGGGTGGAATTTTCTAAAACGCTGAAAGTTGTTTTTTTGTATTTCAATAAGTAATCTTTCTACAAACTTTTAAGCTTCTATCTCAAAAAAGAGTTTCCCTCATACCAATTTTGCAACCCTTTTTAGCCCCCTTAGGGGTGGAATTTTCCATAACGCTGAAAGTACTTTATTTGTGTTCTATAAAGTAATCTTTCCACAAAGTTTGAAGACTCCAGCTCAAAACATAAAGTTTACTCCATACAAACTTTGCACCCCTATTTTACCCCTTTAGGGGTGGAATTTCCAAAAATCCCTTCTTATCCGTCGCCTACGTTATAAAAGGTAGTATGGGTGTAAATTTCAAGTTTCTAGTTCCAGTAGTTTCGGCTGTGCGTTGATGATCTGTCAGGAAGTCTTCTTTTATATATATAGACTAGCTGTTGCCCGCGACTTCGTCCGCGTAGAACATGTTATCGTCTAAATGTTTGTTTAAGGAATGAATTAAAAAAAAACATTGAAATTAGTTTTGTTGTCTTTTAGTAAACAGTCTAAAACCGAAGTTACAAATCTCTTACCTTCAAAATGTCTTGCTCTCTATACAAACTTAGAACCCTCTTTCAACCCTCATAGTATAAGTCTGAAACCGTAGTTACAATTTTTTTACTTTAAAAATGTCTTGCTCTCTACATAAACTTCGAACCCCCTTTTAACCTTCTTAGGCGATAAATTATAAAAAAAGCTGAAATAAGTTTTGTGATCTTTTAGCAAACAGTCTACAACCGAAGTTACAAACCCTTACATTAAAAAATACTTGCTCTCCATACAAACTTGGAATCCCCTTTAGAGGTTGAATTAAAAAAAAACGCTGAAATAAGTTTTGTAGTCTTTTGAAAAACAGGCTAGGATCGAAGTTACAAATCTCATACTTTAAATTTTTCTGACTCTCCATACCAACTTTGAACCCCCTATTAACGCTTCTCAAGGAAAAATTAAGAAGAAGAGTTTATTTTGTTGTAATTAGCATTTTTTCTACAAACTATCAAGTATCTAAGCTCAATAAAAGTGTTTCCCATACGAATCTTGCACCCTTTTTAACCCCTTAAGGGGTGGAATTTTCCAAAATGCTGAAAGTACTTTATTTGTAAGCTTTCTACAAAGTTTTAAGCTTCTATCTCAAAAAAGAGTTTCCCTCATACAAACTTTGCAACCCTTAGTAACCCCCTCAGGGGTGGAATTTATCAACACGCTGAAAGTACTTTATTTATATTCTAATAAGTAAGCTATCTACAAAGTTTAAAGTCTCTTGCTAAAAAAAGAACGTTGCCTCCATACAAATGTTGCACTCCCTTTTAACCCCCTTAGGGGTGGAATTTTCTAAAACGCTGAAAGTTCTTTTTTGTATATCAATTAGTAGGTAATCTTTCTCCAAACGTTTAACCTTGTATCTCAAAAAATAATTTCCCTCATACAAACTTTGCAACCCTATTTAACCTTTCTACAAACTTTTAAGCTTCTATCTCAAAAAAGAGTTTCCCTGATACAAACTTTGCAACCCTATTTAACCCCTTAGGGGTGGAATTTTCCAAAACGCTGGAAGTACTTTATTTTTATTCTAATAAGAAAGCTTTCTAAAAAAGGTAAAAAAACATGTTTCCTCAATACAAATGTTGCACCCCCTTTTAACCCCCTTAGGGGTGGAATTTTCTAAAACGCTGAATGTAATTTTTTTTGTATTTCAATAAGTAATCTTTCAACAAACTTTTAAGCTTCTATCTCAAAAAAGAGTTTCCCTCATACAAAACTGCAACCCTTTTTAGCCACTTTAGGGGTGGAATTTTCTAAAACGCTGAAAGTATTTTATTTGTATTCTAAAAAGTAATCTTTCCACAAAGTTTTAAGACTCTAGCTCAAAAAATAAAGTTTCCTCCATACAAACTTTGCACCCATATTTAACCCCTTAGGGGCGGAATTTTACAAAACGCCGAAAGTACTTTATTTTTATTCCAATAAGTAAGCTTTCTACAATGTTTGAATTCTCTAGCTAAAAAAAAATGTTTCCTCCATACAAATGTTGCACCCCCTTTTAACCCCCTTAGGGGTGGAATTTTCTAAAACGCTGAATGTTAATTTTTTTTGTATTTCAATAAGTAATCTTTCTACAAACTTTTAAGCTTCTATCTCAAAAAAGAGTTTCCCACATACAAAACTGCAACTCTTTTTAGCCCCCTTAGGGGTGGAATTTTCCAAAACGCTGAAAGTACTTTATTTGTATTCTAATAAGTAACCTTTCCACAAAGTTTTAAGACTCTAGCTCAAAAAATAAAGTTTCCTCCATACAAACTTTGCACCCATATTTAACCCCTTAGGGGTGGAATTTTCCAAAACGCCGAAAGCACTTTATTTTTATTCTAATAAGTAAGCTTTCTACAATGTTTGAATTCTCTAGCTAAAAAAAAAATGTTTCCTCTATACAAATGTTGCATCCCCTTTTAACCCCCTTAGGGGTGGAATTTTCTTAAACGCTGAAAGTAGTTTTTTTGTATTTCAATAAGTAATCTTTCTACAAACTTTTAAGCTTCTATCTCAAAAAAGAGTTTCCCCATACAAATTTTGCAACCCTTTTTAGCCCCCTTTAGGGGTGGAATTTTCCAAACGCTGAAAGTACTTTATTTGTATTCTATAAAGTAATCTTTCCACAAAGTTTGAAGACTCCAGCTCAAAAAATAAAGTTTCCTCCATACAAACTTTGCACCCATATTTAACCCCTTAGGGGTGGAATTTTCCAAAACGCCGAAAGCACTTTATTTTTATTCTAATAAGTAAGCTTTCTACAATGTTTGAATTCTCTAGCTAAAAAAAAAATGTTTCCTCCATACAAATGTTGCACCCCCTTTTAACCCCCTTAGGGGTGGAATTTTCTTAAACGCTGAAAGTAGTTTTTTTGTATTTCAATAAGTAATCTTTCTACAAACTTTTAAGCTTCTATCTCAAAAAAGAGTTTCCCCATACAAATTTTGCAACCCTTTTTAGCCCCCTTTAGGGGTGGAATTTTCCAAAACGCTGAAAGTACTTTATTTGTATTCTATAAAGTAATCTTTCCACAAAGTTTGAAGACTCCAGCTCAAAAAATAAAGTGTCCTCCATACAAACTTTGCACCCCTATTTAACCCCTTTAGGGGTGGAATTTCCAAAAATCCCTTCTTATCCGTCGCCTACGTTATAAAAGGTAGTATGGGTGTAAATTTCAAGTTTCTAGTTCCAGTAGTTTCGGCTGTGCGTTGATGATCTGTCAGGAAGTCTTCTTTTATATATATAGATTACAGACCTAGATATACCTCATGTAGTCATGTCATTGCATATGCAAAGTTTCATTACAATCCAACACGTAGTTTTAAAATGAGAACGAAACTCCGTTTGTATGGGAAGGTGAAATTTAGCCGAGCTTACGGGTGACTGTACTACACACTACTCGGCCATATTCGACTGTACATTTTAACATAATAATAATAAATAATAAATATTTGCTGACAATCTTACACAAATAGGGAACATTACTGCCATGTTCTGCCGCCAGAGGCAGCACTATCACTAATAGTAAAGTAGTATAGAAATATAGGGATTCACACACACATGCACAATTGATTGTCAAATGAGTGACCAGGATGCTTGCATAGACAATACCGCAAGTGGGAACGAGATACAATGTCAACGCTGCTAGTGTCGCCACCTACGAAGAGTTTTGCGTAATGTTCCCTATTGACCTAGTCCCAAACTAAGCAAAGCTTGTAATATGGGTAGTAGTATGTTTATCTTCGTCTAGGAAGATAAACATACTTAAGTATATATAGATAAATAAATACTTAAATACATAGAAAACATCCAAGACTCAGTAACAAATATTCGTGCTCATCACACAAATACATTACCTTACCGGGATTCGAACCCAGGACCTCTTGCTTCGTAGTCAGGGTCACTACTAACTAGGCTAAAGCGGTCGTCATAATTAATGTAAATATTTTAAAACGGGCTATCTAACAACAACGACACACATATAGTGTGAGGATTGGGGAAGAAATAAAACCATTCCTACTTTACTTCAATAACAAATTTTTAAGTAGTGTCTGACCGAAACATGTTTTTTTACCAAAACCGAAACCGAAGGTTCGGCTTTGGTTTTAGTTTCGGCCGAAACCGAAACCAAACCTTTTGTAGACTTGTTAAAATCGTTGAAAAAATTACGTAAAATCACTTTTATACAAACACTAGCGACCCGCCCTGGCTTCGCACGGGTTTATATAAGTTTGTATATATAATACTAAAACCTTCC
>OY977935.1:0-95000 GCA_963854355.1 Epinotia brunnichana | reverse complement strand
CCCTCTCTGACTATGTCGTTCCCTCTCTGTCTCTGTCGTTCCCTCTCTGACTCTGTCGTTCCCTCTATGTCTCTGTCGTTCCCTCTCTGACTCTGTCGTTCCCTCTCTGTCTCTGTCGTTCCCTCTCTGACTCTGTCGTTCCCTCTCTGACTCTGTCGTTCCCTCTCTGTCTCTGTCGTTCCCTCTCTGACTCTGTCGTTCCCTCTCTGTCTCTGTCGTTCCCTCTCTGACTCTGTCGTTCCCTCTCTGTCTCTGTCGTTCCCTCTCTGTCTCTGTCGTTCCCTCTCTGTCTCTGTCGTTCCCTCTCTGACTCTGTCGTTCCCTCTCTGTCTCTGTCGTTCCCTCTCTGACTCTGTCGTTCCCTCTCTGTCTCTGTCGTTCCCTCTCTGTCTCTGTCGTTCCCTCTCTGTCTCTGTCGTTCCCTCTCTGACTCTGTCGTTCCCTCTCTGACTCTGTCGTTCCCTCTCTGTCTCTGTCGTTCCCTCTCTGACTCTGTCGTTCCCTCTCTGTCTCTGTCGTTCCCTCTCTGTCTCTGTCGTTCCCTCTCTGACTCTGTCGTTCCCTCTCTGTCTCTGTCGTTCCCTCTCTGACTCTGTCGTTCCCTCTCTGACTCTGTCGTTCCCTCTCTGTCTCTGTCGTTCCCTCTCTGACTCTGTCGTTCCCTCTCTGTCTCTGTCGTTCCCTCTCTGACTCTGTCGTTCCCTCTCTGTCTCTGTCGTTCCCTCTCTGTCTCTGTCGTTCCCTCTCTGACTCTGTCGTTCCCTCTCTGTCTCTGTCGTTCCCTCTCTGTCTCTGTCGTTCCCTCTCTGACTCTGTCGTTCCCTCTCTGTCTCTGTCGTTCCCTCTCTGACTCTGTCGTTCCCTCTCTGTCTCTGTCGTTCCCTCTCTGACTCTGTCGTTCCCTCTCTGACTCTGTCGTTCCCTCTCTGTCTCTGTCGTTCCCTCTCAGTCTCTGTCGTTCCCTCTCTGTCTCTGTCGTTCCCTCTCTGTCTCTTTCGTTCCCTCTCTGACTCTGTCGTTCCCTCTCTGTCTCTGTCGTTCCCTCTCTGTCTCTGTCGTTCCCTCTCTGTCTCTGTCGTTCCCTCTCTGTCTCTCTCGTTCCCTCTCTGACTCTGTCGTTCCCTCTCTGTCTCTGTCGTTCCCTCTCTGACTCTGTCGTTCCCTCTCTGTCTCTGTCGTTCCCTCTCTGACTCTGTCGTTCCCTCTCTGTCTCTGTCGTTCCCTCTCTGACTCTGTCGTTTCCTCTCTGTCTCTTTCGTTCCCTCTCTGTCTCTGTCGTTCCCACTCTGACTCTGTCGTTCCCTCTCTGTCTCTGTCGTTCCCTCTCTGACTCTGTCGTTCCCTCTCTGTCTCTGTCGTTCCCTCTCTGACTCTGTCGTTCCCTCTCTGTCTCTGTCGTTCCCTCTCTGACTCTGTCGTTCCCTCTCTGTCTCTGTCGTTCCCTCTCTGACTCTGTCGTTTCCTCTCTGTCTCTTTCGTTCCCTCTCTGTCTCTGTCGTTCCCACTCTGACTCTGTCGTTCCCTCTCTGTCTCTGTCGTTCCCTCTCTGACTCTGTCGTTCCCTCTCTGTCTCTTTCGTTCCCTCTCTGACTCTGTCGTTCCCTCTCTGACTCTGTCGTTCCCTCTCTGTCTCTGTCGTTCCCTCTATGACTCTGTCGTTCCCTCTCTGTCTCTGTCGTTCCCTCTCTGACTCTGTCGTTCCCTCTCTGTCTCTGTCGTTCCCTCTCTGTCTCTGTCGTTCCCTCTCTGACTCTGTCGTTCCCTCTCTGTCTCTGTCGTTCCCTCTCTGACTCTGTCGTTCCCTCTCTGTCTCTTTCGTTCCCTCTCTGTCTCTGTCGTTCCCTCTCTGACTCTGTAGTTCCCTCTCTGTCTCTGTCGTTCCCTATCTGACTCTTTCGTTCCCTCTCTGTCTCTGTCGTTCCCTCTCTGACTCTGTCGTTCCCTCTCTGTCTCTGTCGTTCCCTCTCTGACTCTGTCGTTCCCTCTCTGTCTCTGTCGTTCCCTCTCTGTCTCTGTCGTTCCCTCTCTGACTCTGTCGTTCCCTCTCTGTCTCTTTCGTTCCCTCTCTGTCTCTGTCGTTCCCTCTCTGACTCTGTCGTTCCCTCTCTGTCTCTGTCGTTCCCTCTCTGTCTCTGTCGTTCCCTCTCTGACTCTGTCGTTCCCTCTCTGTCTCTTTCGTTCCCTCTCTGTCTCTGTCGTTCCCTCTCTGACTCTGTCGTTCCCTCTCTGTCTCTGTCGTTCCCTCTCTGACTCTGTCGTTCCCTCTCTGTCTCTGTCGTTCCCTCTCTGACTCTGTCGTTCCCTCTCTGTCTCTGTCGTTCCCTCTCTGACTCTGTCGTTCCCTCTCTGTCTCTGTCGTTCCCTCTCTGACTCTGTCGTTCCCTCTCTGACTCTGTCGTTCCCTCTCTGTCTCTGTCGTTCCCTCTCTGACTCTGTCGTTCCCTCTCTGTCTCTGTCGTTCCCTCTCTGTCTCTGTCGTTCCCTCTCTGTCTCTGTCGTTCCCTCTCTGACTCTGTCGTTCCCTCTCTGTCTCTGTCGTTCCCTCTCTGTCTCTGTCGTTCCCTCTCTGACTCTGTCGTTCCCTCTCTGTCTCTGTCGTTCCCTCTCTGTCTCTGTCGTTCCCTCTCTGTCTCTGTCGTTCCCTCCCTGTCTCTGTCGTTCCCTCTCTGACTCTGTCGTTCCCTCTCTGTCTCTGTCGTTCCCTCTCTGACTCTGTCGTTCCCTCTCTGTCTCTGTCGTTCCCTCTCTGTCTCTGTCGTTCCCTCTCTGACTCTGTCGTTCCCTCTCTGACTCTGTCGTTCCCTCTCTGTCTCTGTCGTTCCCTCTCAGTCTCTGTCGTTCCCTCTCTGTCTCTGTCGTTCCCTCTCTGTCTCTTTCGTTCCCTCTCTGACTCTGTCGTTCCCTCTCTGTCTCTGTCGTTCCCTCTCTGTCTCTGTCGTTCCCTCTCTGTCTCTGTCGTTCCCTCTCTGTCTCTCTCGTTCCCTCTCTGACTCTGTCGTTCCCTCTCTGTCTCTGTCGTTCCCTCTCTGACTCTGTCGTTCCCTCTCTGTCTCTGTCGTTCCCTCTCTGACTCTGTCGTTCCCTCTCTGTCTCTGTCGTTCCCTCTCTGACTCTGTCGTTTCCTCTCTGTCTCTTTCGTTCCCTCTCTGTCTCTGTCCTTCCCACTCTGACTCTGTCGTTTCCTCTCTGTCTCTGTCGTTCCCTCTCTGACTCTGTCGTTCCCTCTCTGTCTCTGTCGTTCCCTCTCTGACTCTGTCGTTCTTTCTCTGTCTCTGTCGTTCCCTCTCTGACTCTGTCGTTCCCTCTCTGTCTCTGTCGTTCCCTCTCTGACTCTGTCGTTTCCTCTCTGTCTCTTTCGTTCCCTCTCTGTCTCTGTCGTTCCCACTCTGACTCTGTCGTTCCCTCTCTGTCTCTGTCGTTCCCTCTCTGACTCTGTCGTTCCCTCTCTGTCTCTTTCGTTCCCTCTCTGACTCTGTCGTTCCCTCTCTGACTCTGTCGTTCCCTCTCTGTCTCTGTCGTTCCCTCTCTGACTCTGTCGTTCCCTCTCTGTCTCTGTCGTTCCCTCTCTGACTCTGTCGTTCCCTCTCTGTCTCTGTCGTTCCCTCTCTGTCTCTGTCGTTCCCTCTCTGACTCTGTCGTTCCCTCTCTGTCTCTGTCGTTCCCTCTCTGACTCTGTCGTTCCCTCTCTGTCTCTTTCGTTCCCTCTCTGTCTCTGTCGTTCCCTCTCTGACTCTGTAGTTCCCTCTCTGTCTCTGTCGTTCCCTCTCTGACTCTTTCGTTCCCTCTCTGTCTCTGTCGTTCCCTCTCTGACTCTGTCGTTCCCTCTCTGTCTCTGTCGTTCCCTCTCTGACTCTGTCGTTCCCTCTCTGTCTCTGTCGTTCCCTCTCTGTCTCTGTCGTTCCCTCTCTGACTCTGTCGTTCCCTCTCTGTCTCTTTCGTTCCCTCTCTGTCTCTGTCGTTCCCTCTCTGACTCTGTCGTTCCCTCTCTGTCTCTGTCGTTCCCTCTCTGTCTCTGTCGTTCCCTCTCTGACTCTGTCGTTCCCTCTCTGTCTCTTTCGTTCCCTCTCTGTCTCTGTCGTTCCCTCTCTGACTCTGTCGTTCCCTCTCTGTCTCTGTCGTTCCCTCTCTGACTCTGTCGTTCCCTCTCTGTCTCTGTCGTTCCCTCTCTGACTCTGTCGTTCCCTCTCTGTCTCTGTCGTTCCCTCTCTGACTCTGTCGTTCCCTCTCTGTCTCTGTCGTTCCCTCTCTGACTCTGTCGTTCCCTCTCTGACTCTGTCGTTCCCTCTCTGTCTCTGTCGTTCCCTCTCTGACTCTGTCGTTCCCTCTCTGTCTCTGTCGTTCCCTCTCTGTCTCTGTCGTTCCCTCTCTGTCTCTGTCGTTCCCTCTCTGACTCTGTCGTTCCCTCTCTGTCTCTGTCGTTCCCTCTCTCTCTCTGTCGTTCCCTCTCTGTCTCTGTCGTTCCCTCTCTGTCTCTGTCGTTCCCTCTCTGTCTCTGTCGTTCCCTCTCTGTCTCTGTCGTTCCCTCCCTGTCTCTGTCGTTCCCTCTCTGACTCTGTCGTTCCCTCTCTGTCTCTGTCGTTCCCTCTCTGACTCTGTCGTTCCCTCTCTGTCTCTGTCGTTCCCTCTCTGACTCTGTCGTTCCCTCTCTGTCTCTGTCGTTCCCTCTCTGTCTCTGTCGTTCCCTCTCTGACTCTGTCGTTCCCTCTCTGACTCTGTCGTTCCCTCTCTGTCTCTTTCGTTCCCTCTCTGTCTCTGTCGTTCCCTCTCTGTCTCTTTCGTTCCCTCTCTGTCTCTGTCGTTCCCTCTCTGTCTCTTTCGTTCCCTCTCTGTCTCTGTCGTTCCCTCTCTGTCTCTTTCGTTCCCTCTCTGACTCTGTCGTTCCCTCTCTGTCTCTGTCGTTCCCTCTCTGTCTCTGTCGTTCCCTCTCTGTCTCTGTCGTTCCCTCTCTGACTCTCTCGTTCCCTCTCTGACTCTGTCGTTCCCTCTCTGTCTCTGTCGTTCCCTCTCTGACTCTGTCGTTCCCTCTCTGTCTCTGTCGTTCCCTCTCTGTCTCTGTCGTTCCCTCTCTGACTCTGTCGTTCCCTCTCTGTCTCTGTCGTTCCCTCTCTGACTCTGTCGTTCCCTCTCTGTCTCTTTCGTTCCCTCTCTGTCTCTGTCGTTCCCTCTCTGACTCTGTAGTTCCCTCTCTGTCTCTGTCGTTCCCTCTCTGACTCTTTCGTTCCCTCTCTGTCTCTGTCGTTCCCTCTCTGACTCTGTCGTTCCCTCTCTGTCTCTGTCGTTCCCTCTCTGACTCTGTCGTTCCCTCTCTGTCTCTGTCGTTCCCTATCTGTCTCTGTCGTTCCCTCTCTGACTCTGTCGTTCCCTCTCTGTCTCTGTCGTTCCCTCTCTGTCTCTGTCGTTCCCTCTCTGACTCTTTCGTTCCCTCTCTGTCTCTGTCGTTCCCTCTCTGACTCTGTCGTTCCCTCTCTGTCTCTGTCGTTCCCTCTCTGACTCTGTCGTTCCCTCTCTGTCTCTGTCGTTCCCTCTCTGTCTCTGTCGTTCCCTCTCTGACTCTGTCGTTCCCTCTCTGTCTCTTTCGTTCCCTCTCTGTCTCTGTCGTTCCCTCTCTGACTCTGTCGTTCCCTCTCTGTCTCTGTCGTTCCCTCTCTGTCTCTGTCGTTCCCTCTCTGACTCTGTCGTTCCCTCTCTGTCTCTTTCGTTCCCTCTCTGTCTCTGTCGTTCCCTCTCTGACTCTGTCGTTCCCTCTCTGTCTCTGTCGTTCCCTCTCTGACTCTGTCGTTCCCTCTCTGTCTCTGTCGTTCCCTCTCTGTCTCTGTCGTTCCCTCTCTGTCTCTGTCGTTCCCTCTCTGACTCTGTCGTTCCCTCTCTGTCTCTGTCGTTCCCTCTCTGACTCTGTCGTTCCCTCTCTGACTCTGTCGTTCCCTCTCTGTCTCTGTCGTTCCCTCTCTGACTCTGTCGTTCCCTCTCTGTCTCTGTCGTTCCCTCTCTGTCTCTGTCGTTCCCTCTCTGTCTCTGTCGTTCCCTCTCTGACTCTGTCGTTCCCTCTCTGTCTCTGTCGTTCCCTCTCTCTCTCTGTCGTTCCCTCTCTGTCTCTGTCGTTCCCTCTCTGTCTCTGTCGTTCCCTCTCTGTCTCTGTCGTTCCCTCTCTGTCTCTGTCGTTCCCTCTCTGTCTCTGTCGTTCCCTCTCTGACTCTGTCGTTCCCTCTCTGTCTCTGTCGTTCCCTCTCTGACTCTGTCGTTCCCTCTCTGACTCTGTCGTTCCCTCTCTGACTCTGTCGTTCCCTCTCTGTCTCTGTCGTTCCCTCTCTGTCTCTGTCGTTCCCTCTCTGACTCTGTCGTTCCCTCTCTGTCTCTTTCGTTCCCTCTCTGTCTCTGTCGTTCCCTCTCTGACTGTCGTTCCCTCTCTGACTCTGTCGTTCCCTCTCTGTCTCTGTCGTTCCCTCTCTGACTCTGTCGTTCCCTCTCTGTCTCTTTCGTTCCCTCTCTGTCTCTGTCGTTCCCTCTCTGACTCTGTAGTTCCCTCTCTGTCTCTGTCGTTCCCTCTCTGACTCTTTCGTTCCCTCTCTGTCTCTGTCGTTCCCTCTCTGACTCTGTCGTTCCCTCTCTGTCTCTGTCGTTCCCTCTCTGACTCTGTCGTTCCCTCTCTGTCTCTGTCGTTCCCTCTCTGACTCTGTCGTTCCCTCTCTGTCTCTGTCGTTCCCTCTCTGACTCTGTCGTTCCCTCTCTGTCTCTGTCGTTCCCTCTCTGTCTCTGTCGTTCCCTCTCTGTCTCTGTCGTTCCCTCTCTGACTCTGTCGTTCCCTCTCTGTCTCTGTCGTTCCCTCTCTGACTCTGTCGTTCCCTCTCTGACTCTGTCGTTCCCTCTCTGTCTCTGTCGTTCCCTCTCTGACTCTGTCGTTCCCTCTCTGTCTCTGTCGTTCCCTCTCTGACTCTGTCGTTCCCTCTCTGTCTCTGTCGTTCCCTCTCTCTCTCTGTCGTTCCCTCTCTGTCTCTGTCGTTCCCTCTCTGTCTCTGTCGTTCCCTCTCTGTCTCTGTCGTTCCCTCTCTGTCTCTGTCGTTCCCTCTCTGTCTCTGTCGTTCCCTCTCTGACTCTGTCGTTCCCTCTCTGTCTCTGTCGTTCCCTCTCTGACTCTGTCGTTCCCTCTCTGACTCTGTCGTTCCCTCTCTGACTCTGTCGTTCCCTCTCTGTCTCTGTCGTTCCCTCTCTGTCTCTGTCGTTCCCTCTCTGACTCTGTCGTTCCCTCTCTGTCTCTTTCGTTCCCTCTCTGTCTCTGTCGTTCCCTCTCTGACTGTCGTTCCCTCTCTGACTCTGTCGTTCCCTCTCTGTCTCTGTCGTTCCCTCTCTGACTCTGTCGTTCCCTCTCTGTCTCTTTCGTTCCCTCTCTGTCTCTGTCGTTCCCTCTCTGTCTCTGTCGTTCCCTCTCTGACTCTGTCGTTCCCTCTCTGTCTCTTTCGTTCCCTCTCTGTCTCTGTCGTTCCCTCTCTGACTCTGTAGTTCCCTCTCTGTCTCTGTCGTTCCCTCTCTGACTCTTTCGTTCCCTCTCTGTCTCTGTCGTTCCCTCTCTGACTCTGTCGTTCCCTCTCTGTCTCTGTCGTTCCCTCTCTGACTCTGTCGTTCCCTCTCTGTCTCTGTCGTTCCCTCTCTGACTCTGTCGTTCCCTCTCTGTCTCTGTCGTTCCCTCTCTGTCTCTGTCGTTCCCTCTCTGTCTCTGTCGTTCCCTCTCTGTCTCTGTCGTTCCCTCTCTGACTCTGTCGTTCCCTCTCTGTCTCTGTCGTTCCCTCTCTGACTCTGTCGTTCCCTCTCTGACTCTGTCGTTCCCTCTCTGACTCTGTCGTTCCCTCTCTGTCTCTGTCGTTCCCTCTCTGTCTCTGTCGTTCCCTCTCTGACTCTGTCGTTCCCTCTCTGTCTCTTTCGTTCCCTCTCTGTCTCTGTCGTTCCCTCTCTGACTGTCGTTCCCTCTCTGACTCTGTCGTTCCCTCTCTGTCTCTGTCGTTCCCTCTCTGACTCTGTCGTTCCCTCTCTGTCTCTTTCGTTCCCTCTCTGTCTCTGTCGTTCCCTCTCTGACTCTGTAGTTCCCTCTCTGTCTCTGTCGTTCCCTCTCTGACTCTTTCGTTCCCTCTCTGTCTCTGTCGTTCCCTCTCTGACTCTGTCGTTCCCTCTCTGTCTCTGTCGTTCCCTCTCTGACTCTGTCGTTCCCTCTCTGTCTCTGTCGTTCCCTCTCTGACTCTGTCGTTCCCTCTCTGTCTCTGTCGTTCCCTCTCTGACTCTGTCGTTCCCTCTCTGTCTCTGTCGTTCCCTCTCTGTCTCTGTCGTTCCCTCTCTGTCTCTGTCGTTCCCTCTCTGACTCTGTCGTTCCCTCTCTGTCTCTGTCGTTCCCTCTCTGACTCTGTCGTTCCCTCTCTGACTCTGTCGTTCCCTCTCTGTCTCTGTCGTTCCCTCTCTGACTCTGTCGTTCCCTCTCTGTCTCTGTCGTTCCCTCTCTGACTCTGTCGTTCCCTCTCTGCCTCTGTCGTTCCCTCTCTGACTCTGTCGTTCCCTCTCTGACTCTGTCGTTCCCTCTCTGTCTCTGTCGTTCCCTCTCTGTCTCTGTCGTTCCCTCTCTGACTCTGTCGTTCCCTCTCTGTCTCTTTCGTTCCCTCTCTGTCTCTGTCGTTCCCTCTCTGTCTCTGTCGTTCCCTCTCTGACTCTGTCGTTCCCTCTCTGTCTCTGTCGTTCCCTCTCTGACTCTGTCGTTCCCTCTCTGTCTCTGTCGTTCCCTCTCTGACTCTGTCGTTCCCTCTCTGTCTCTGTCGTTCCCTCTCTGACTCTGTCGTTCCCTCTCTGTCTCTGTCGTTCCCTCTCTGACTCTGTCGTTCCCTCTCTGTCTCTGTCTCTGTCGTTCCCTCTCTGTCTCTGTCGTTCCCTCTCTGTCTTTGTCGTTCCCTCTCTGACTCTGTCGTTCCCTCTCTGTCTCTTTCGTTCCCTCTCTGTCTCTGTCGTTCCCTCTCTGTCTCTGTCGTTCCCTCTCTGTCTCTTTCGTTCCCTCTCTGACTCTGTCGTTCCCTCTCTGACTCTGTCGTTCCCTCTCTGTCTCTGTCGTTCCCTCTCTGTCTCTGTCGTTCCCTCTCTGACTCTGTCGTTCCCTCTCTGTCTCTGTCGTTCCCTCTCTGACTCTTTCGTTCCCTCTCTGTCTCTGTCGTTCCCTCTCTGACTCTGTCGTTCCCTCTCTGTCTCTGTCGTTCCCTCTCTGACTATGTCGTTCCCTCTTTGTCTCTGTCGTTCCCTCTCTGACTCTGTCGTTCCCTCTATGTCTCTGTCGTTCCCTCTCTGACTCTGTCGTTCCCTCTCTGTCTCTGTCGTTCCCTCTCTGACTCTGTCGTTCCCTCTCTGACTCTGTCGTTCCCTCTCTGTCTCTGTCGTTCCCTCTCTGACTCTGTCGTTCCCTCTCTGTCTCTGTCGTTCCCTCTCTGACTCTGTCGTTCCCTCTCTGTCTCTGTCGTTCCCTCTCTGTCTCTGTCGTTCCCTCTCTGTCTCTGTCGTTCCCTCTCTGACTCTGTCGTTCCCTATCTGTCTCTGTCGTTCCCTCTCTGACTCTGTCGTTCCCTCTCTGTCTCTGTCGTTCCCTCTCTGTCTCTGTCGTTCCCTCTCTGTCTCTGTCGTTCCCTCTCTGACTCTGTCGTTCCCTCTCTGACTCTGTCGTTCCCTCTCTGTCTCTGTCGTTCCCTCTCTGACTCTGTCGTTCCCTCTCTGTCTCTGTCGTTCCCTCTCTGACTCTGTCGTTCCCTCTCTGTCTCTGTCTTTCCCTCTCTGTCTCTGTCGTTCCCTCTCTGTCTCTGTCGTTCCCTCTCTGACTCTGTCGTTCCCTCTCTGACTCTGTCGTTCCCTCTCTGTCTCTGTCGTTCCCTCTCTGACTCTGTCGTTCCCTCTCTGTCTCTGTCGTTCCCTCTCTGACTCTGTCGTTCCCTCTCTGTCTCTGTCGTTCCCTCTCTGTCTCTGTCGTTCCCTCTCTGACTCTGTCGTTCCCTCTCTGTCTCTGTCGTTCCCTCTCTGTCTCTGTCGTTCCCTCTCTGACTCTGTCGTTCCCTCTCTGTCTCTGTCGTTCCCTCTCTGACTCTGTCGTTCCCTCTCTGTCTCTGTCGTTCCCTCTCTGACTCTGTCGTTCCCTCTCTGACTCTGTCGTTCCCTCTCTGTCTCTGTCGTTCCCTCTCAGTCTCTGTCGTTCCCTCTCTGTCTCTGTCGTTCCCTCTCTGTCTCTTTCGTTCCCTCTCTGACTCTGTCGTTCCCTCTCTGTCTCTGTCGTTCCCTCTCTGTCTCTGTCGTTCCCTCTCTGTCTCTGTCGTTCCCTCTCTGTCTCTCTCGTTCCCTCTCTGACTCTGTCGTTCCCTCTCTGTCTCTGTCGTTCCCTCTCTGACTCTGTCGTTCCCTCTCTGTCTCTGTCGTTCCCTCTCTGACTCTGTCGTTCCCTCTCTGTCTCTGTCGTTCCCTCTCTGACTCTGTCGTTTCCTCTCTGTCTCTTTCGTTCCCTCTCTGTCTCTGTCGTTCCCACTCTGACTCTGTCGTTCCCTCTCTGTCTCTGTCGTTCCCTCTCTGACTCTGTCGTTCCCTCTCTGTCTCTTTCGTTCCCTCTCTGACTCTGTCGTTCCCTCTCTGACTCTGTCGTTCCCTCTCTGTCTCTGTCGTTCCCTCTCTGTCTCTGTCGTTCCCTCTCTGTCTCTGTCGTTCCCTCTCTGTCTCTTTCGTTCCCTCTCTGACTCTGTCGTTCCCTCTCTGACTCTGTCGTTCCCTCTCTGTCTCTGTCGTTCCCTCTCTGACTCTGTCGTTCCCTCTCTGTCTCTGTCGTTCCCTCTCTGACTCTGTCGTTCCCTCTCTGTCTCTGTCGTTCCCTCTCTGACTCTGTCGTTCCCTCTCTGTCTCTGTCGTTCCCTCTCTGACTCTGTCGTTCCCTCTCTGTCTCTGTCGTTCCCTCTCTGACTCTGTCGTTCCCTCTCTGTCTCTGTCGTTCCCTCTCTGACTCTGTCGTTCCCTCTCTGTCTCTGTCGTTCCCTCTCTGTCTCTGTCGTTCCCTCTCTGACTCTGTCGTTCCCTCTCTGTCTCTGTCGTTCCCTCTCTGTCTCTGTCGTTCCCTCTCTGACTCTGTCGTTCCCTCTCTGACTCTGTCGTTCCCTCTCTGTCTCTGTCGTTCCCTCTCTGTCTCTGTCGTTCCCTCTCTGTCTCTGTCGTTCCCTCTGAAAGAAGAAAGAAAGAAAGATACATTTATTCACTAACACACAGGACACATATATTAAGCAAAAATAAATAAAAATAACATGTAACAAGTGTGTCTCTGCGGCCGTGAACTGGACACTGGCTCAGCATTATGCTGAGGTGTCAGTCAGACACCTACAGCGCTGATTTTCAGCCAGCACCGTTGGTGACTCACGGAAACGTCATACAATTATAATTACACAACTATATATATAATAAATTGTGCAAGGCGAGAGAGAAATAAACATAAATACATAGTGAGATAATACATACAGCACTACCTACATGCAGCTTTAATAAAATAATAACTACGTTACACATTAAAGTAAATTTTACTATTAAACTAAAAACAAAAACTAGATAAAAATGTGCAATTGGCATATTTTTGCTGTCAAAAGTGCAGGATTAGGATTAGGATTTTTGGAGCGTCAACAAATAGCCTTTAAGCTTACGCTTAAAGGTGTATCTGCTAAGCGCCCCTTGGATAGGGGGAGGGATATCATTCCAGCACTTAGACGCCGCGAACTTGAAGCTACCTCGGAAAGCAGCGGTTCGGTGCATAGGAGTTATGGCCATTGCCTTGAATCTGCGCGCACTCTTTGACCATACCAGTTTATTGAAAAGGTAAGATGGGGTTTCGTGCCTTACCACCCCGAAAAGCAGAGTGGCAAGGTGCAGGCGTCGGCGTGCAGACATGTTAAGCAAGTTAGCGGCGTTCAAGTATGGAGTGATGTGGGAACGGGGAGGGACTCGGAAACAAAAACGAGCACATGCGTTCTGCACTCGTTGTATGAGCCTCTTGGAACGACCAGTAATGCACCCGTCATACACGACATCACAATAGTTTAACCTAGATAATATAAGCGATTCACATAGGTCGACACGCAAATCGACACTAAGGTAATCACGTATATTATATAGGACTTTAAGGCGATAGAAGCAGTTACTCACAACATTTAGTATGTGGTTCTCAAAGCGCAAATTCTCGTCCATAAGAAGGCCGAGGTTGGTTGCTTCTACCACCTGCTCTATTGGTTCGCCCATGACGGCGACATTCCTCTCTGTCTCTGTCGTTCCCTCTCTGTCTCTGTCGTTCCCTCTCTGTCTCTTTCGTTCCCTCTCTGACTCTGTCGTTCCCTCTCTGACTCTGTCGTTCCCTCTCTGTCTCTTTCGTTCCCTCTCTGACTCTGTCGTTCCCTCTCTGACTCTGTCGTTCCCTCTCTGACTCTGTCGTTCCCTCTCTGTCTCTGTCGTTCCCTCTCTGACTCTGTCGTTCCCTCTCTGTCTCTGTCGTTCCCTCTCTGTCTCTGTCGTTCCCTCTCTGACTCTGTCGTTCCCTCTCTGTCTCTGTCGTTCCCTCTCTGTCTCTGTCGTTCCCTCTCTGACTCTGTCGTTCCCTCTCTGACTCTGTCGTTCCCTCTCTGTCTCTGTCGTTCCCTCTCTGTCTCTGTCGTTCCCTCTCTGTCTCTGTCGTTCCCTCTGAAAGAAGAAAGAAAGAAAGATACATTTATTCACTAACACACAGGACACATATATTAAGCAAAAATAAATAAAAATAACATGTAACAAGTGTGTCTCTGCGGCCGTGAACTGGACACTGGCTCAGCATTATGCTGAGGTGTCAGTCAGACACCTACAGCGCTGATTTTCAGCCAGCACCGTTGGTGACTCACGGAAACGTCATACAATTATAATTACACAACTATATATATAATAAATTGTGCAAGGCGAGAGAGAAATAAACATAAATACATAGTGAGATAATACATACAGCACTACCTACATGCAGCTTTAATAAAATAATAACTACGTTACACATTGGCATGCAATTGGCATATTTTTGCTGTCAAAAGTGCAGGATTAGGATTAGGATTTTTGGAGCGTCAACAAATAGCCTTTAAGCTTACGCTTAAAGGTGTATCTGCTAAGCGCCCCTTGGATAGGGGGAGGGATATCATTCCAGCACTTAGACGCCGCGAACTTGAAGCTACCTCGGAAAGCAGCGGTTCGGTGCATAGGAGTTATGGCCATTGCCTTGAATCTGCGCGCACTCTTTGACCATACCAGTTTATTGAAAAGGTAAGATGGGGTTTCGTGCCTTACCACCCCGAAAAGCAGAGTGGCAAGGTGCAGGCGTCGGCGTGCAGACATGTTAAGCAAGTTAGCGGCGTTCAAGTATGGAGTGATGTGGGAACGGGGAGGGACTCGGAAACAAAAACGAGCACATGCGTTCTGCACTCGTTGTATGAGCCTCTTGGAACGACCAGTAATGCACCCGTCATACACGACATCACAATAGTTTAACCTAGATAATATAAGCGATTCACATAGGTCGACACGCAAATCGACACTAAGGTAATCACGTATATTATATAGGACTTTAAGGCGATAGAAGCAGTTACTCACAACATTTAGTATGTGGTTCTCAAAGCGCAAATTCTCGTCCATAAGAAGGCCGAGGTTGGTTGCTTCTACCACCTGCTCTATTGGTTCGCCCATGACGGCGACATTCCTCTCTGTCTCTGTCGTTCCCTCTCTGTCTCTGTCGTTCCCTCTCTGTCTCTTTCGTTCCCTCTCTGACTCTGTCGTTCCCTCTCTGACTCTGTCGTTCCCTCTCTGTCTCTTTCGTTCCCTCTCTGACTCTGTCGTTCCCTCTCTGACTCTGTCGTTCCCTCTCTGTCTCTGTCGTTCCCTCTCTGACTCTGTCGTTCCCTCTCTGTCTCTGTCGTTCCCTCTCTGACTCTGTCGTTCCCTCTCTGTCTCTGTCGTTCCCTCTCTGACTCTGTCGTTCCCTCTCTGTCTCTGTCGTTCCCTCTCTGACTCTGTCGTTCCCTCTCTGTCTCTGTCGTTCCCTCTCTGTCTCTGTCGTTCCCTCTCTGACTCTGTCGTTCCCTCTCTGACTCTGTCGTTCTCTCTCTGTCTCTGTCGTTCCCTCTCTGTCTCTGTCGTTCCCTCTCTGACTCTGTCGTTCCCTCTCTGTCTCTGTCGTTCCCTCTCTGACTCTGTCGTTCCCTCTCTGTCTCTGTCGTTCCCTCTCTGACTCTGTCGTTCCCTCTCTGTCTCTGTCGTTCCCTCTCTGTCTCTGTCGTTCCCTCTCTGACTCTGTCGTTCCCTCTCTGTCTCTGTCGTTCCCTCTCTGACTCTGCCGTTCCCTCTCTGTCTCTGTCGTTCCCTCTCTGACTCTGTCGTTCCCTCTCTGTCTCTGTCGTTCCCTCTCTGACTCTGTCGTTCCCTCTCTGTCTCTGTCGTTCCCTCTCTGTCTCTGTCGTTCCCTCTCTGACTCTGTCGTTCCCTCTCTGTCTCTTTCGTTCCCTCTCTGTCTCTGTCGTTCCCTCTCTGACTCTGTCGTTCCCTCTCTGTCTCTGTCGTTCCCTCTCTGACTCTTTCGTTCCCTCTCTGTCTCTGTCGTTCCCTCTCTGACTCTGTCGTTCCCTCTCTGTCTCTGTCGTTCCCTCTCTGACTCTGTCGTTCCCTCTCTGTCTCTGTCGTTCCCTCTCTGTCTCTGTCGTTCCCTCTCTGTTTTTGTCGTTCCCTCTCTGTCTCTGTCGTTCCCTCTCTGTCTCTGTCGTTCCCTCTCTGTCTCTGTCGTTCCCTTTCTGACTCTGTCGTTCCCTCTCTGACTCTGTCGTTCCCTCTCTGTCTCTTTCGTTCCCTCTCTGACTCTGTCGTTCCCTCTCTGTCTCTGTCGTTCCCTCTCTGTCTCTGTCGTTCCCTCTCTGACTCTGTCGTTCCCTCTCTGTCTCTGTCGTTCCCTCTCTGACTCTGTCGTTCCCTCTCTGTCTCTGTCGTTCCCTCTCTGACTCTGTCGTTCCCTCTCTGTCTCTGTCGTTCCCTCTCTGTCTCTGTCGTTCCCTCTCTGACTCTGTCGTTCCCTCTCTGTCTCTGTCGTTCCCTCTCTGACTCTGTCGTTCCCTCTCTGTCTCTGTCGTTCCCTCTCTGACTCTGTCGTTCCCTCTCTGTCTCTGTCGTTCCCTCTCTGTCTCTGTCGTTCCCTCTCTGTCTCTGTCGTTCCCTCTCTGTCTCTGTCGTTCCCTCTCTGTCTCTGTCGTTCCCTTTCTGACTCTGTCGTTCCCTCTCTGTCTCTTTCGTTCCCTCTCTGACTCTGTCGTTCCCTCTCTGTCTCTGTCGTTCCCTCTCTGTCTCTGTCGTTCCCTCTCTGACTCTGTCGTTCCCTCTCTGTCTCTGTCGTTCCCTCTCTGACTCTGTCGTTCCCTCTCTGTCTCTGTCGTTCCCTCTCTGACTCTGTCGTTCCCTCTCTGACTCTGTCGTTCCCTCTCTGTCTCTGTCGTTCCCTCTCTGTCTCTGTCGTTCCCTCTCTGACTCTGTCGTTCCCTCTCTGTCTCTGTCGTTCCCTCTCTGACTCTGTCGTTCCCTCTCTGTCTCTGTCGTTCCCTCTCTGACTCTGTCGTTCCCTCTCTGTCTCTGTCGTTCCCTCTCTGTCTCTGTCGTTCCCTCTCTGTCTCTGTCGTTCCCTCTCTGTCTCTGTCGTTCCCTCTCTGTCTCTGTCGTTCCCTCTCTGTCTCTGTCGTTCCCTCTCTGACTCTGTCGTTCCCTCTCTGTCTCTGTCGTTCCCTCTCTGACTCTGTCGTTCCCTCTCTGTCTCTGTCGTTCCCTCTCTGTCTCTGTCGTTCCCTCTCTGACTCTGTCGTTCCCTCTCTGTCTCTGTCGTTCCCTCTCTGACTCTGTCGTTCCCTCTCTGTCTCTTTCGTTCCCTCTCTGACTCTGTCGTTCCCTCTCTGACTCTGTCGTTCCCTCTCTGTCTCTGTCGTTCCCTCTCTGACTCTGGCGTTCCCTCTCTGACTCTGTCGTTCCCTCTCTGTCTCTGTCGTTCCCTCTCTGTCTCTGTCGTTCCCTCTCTGTCTCTGTCGTTCCCTCTCTGTCTCTGTCGTTCCCTCTCTGACTCTGTCGTTCCCTCTCTGTCTCTGTCGTTCCCTCTCTGACTCTGTCGTTCCCTCTCTGTCTCTGTCGTTCCCTCTCTGACTCTGTCGTTCCCTCTCTGTCTCTGTCGTTCCCTCTCTGACTCTGTCGTTCCCTCTCTGTCTCTGTCGTTCCCTCTCTGACTCTGTCGTTCCCTCTCTGTCTCTGTCTCTGTCGTTCCCTCTCTGTCTCTGTCGTTCCCTCTCTGTCTCTGTCGTTCCCTCTCTGACTCTGTCGTTCCCTCTCTGTCTCTTTCGTTCCCTCTCTGTCTCTGTCGTTCCCTCTCTGTCTCTGTCGTTCCCTCTCTGTCTCTTTCGTTCCCTCTCTGACTCTGTCGTTCCCTCTCTGACTCTGTCGTTCCCTCTCTGTCTCTGTCGTTCCCTCTCTGTCTCTGTCGTTCCCTCTCTGACTCTGTCGTTCCCTCTCTGTCTCTGTCGTTCCCTCTCTGACTCTTTCGTTCCCTCTCTGTCTCTGTCGTTCCCTCTCTGACTCTGTCGTTCCCTCTCTGTCTCTGTCGTTCCCTCTCTGACTATGTCGTTCCCTCTCTGTCTCTGTCGTTCCCTCTCTGACTCTGTCGTTCCCTCTATGTCTCTGTCGTTCCCTCTCTGACTCTGTCGTTCCCTCTCTGTCTCTGTCGTTCCCTCTCTGACTCTGTCGTTCCCTCTCTGACTCTGTCGTTCCCTCTCTGTCTCTGTCGTTCCCTCTCTGACTCTGTCGTTCCCTCTCTGTCTCTGTCGTTCCCTCTCTGACTCTGTCGTTCCCTCTCTGTCTCTGTCGTTCCCTCTCTGTCTCTGTCGTTCCCTCTCTGTCTCTGTCGTTCCCTCTCTGACTCTGTCGTTCCCTATCTGTCTCTGTCGTTCCCTCTCTGACTCTGTCGTTCCCTCTCTGTCTCTGTCGTTCCCTCTCTGTCTCTGTCGTTCCCTCTCTGTCTCTGTCGTTCCCTCTCTGACTCTGTCGTTCCCTCTCTGACTCTGTCGTTCCCTCTCTGTCTCTGTCGTTCCCTCTCTGACTCTGTCGTTCCCTCTCTGTCTCTGTCGTTCCCTCTCTGTCTCTGTCGTTCCCTCTCTGACTCTGTCGTTCCCTCTCTGTCTCTGTCGTTCCCTCTCTGACTCTGTCGTTCCCTCTCTGACTCTGTCGTTCCCTCTCTGTCTCTGTCGTTCCCTCTCTGACTCTGTCGTTCCCTCTCTGTCTCTGTCGTTCCCTCTCTGACTCTGTCGTTCCCTCTCTGTCTCTGTCGTTCCCTCTCTGTCTCTGTCGTTCCCTCTCTGACTCTGTCGTTCCCTCTCTGTCTCTGTCGTTCCCTCTCTGTCTCTGTCGTTCCCTCTCTGACTCTGTCGTTCCCTCTCTGTCTCTGTCGTTCCCTCTCTGACTCTGTCGTTCCCTCTCTGTCTCTGTCGTTCCCTCTCTGACTCTGTCGTTCCCTCTCTGACTCTGTCGTTCCCTCTCTGTCTCTGTCGTTCCCTCTCAGTCTCTGTCGTTCCCTCTCTGTCTCTGTCGTTCCCTCTCTGTCTCTTTCGTTCCCTCTCTGACTCTGTCGTTCCCTCTCTGTCTCTGTCGTTCCCTCTCTGTCTCTGTCGTTCCCTCTCTGTCTCTGTCGTTCCCTCTCTGTCTCTCTCGTTCCCTCTCTGACTCTGTCGTTCCCTCTCTGTCTCTGTCGTTCCCTCTCTGACTCTGTCGTTCCCTCTCTGTCTCTGTCGTTCCCTCTCTGACTCTGTCGTTCCCTCTCTGTCTCTGTCGTTCCCTCTCTGACTCTGTCGTTTCCTCTCTGTCTCTTTCGTTCCCTCTCTGTCTCTGTCGTTCCCACTCTGACTCTGTCGTTCCCTCTCTGTCTCTGTCGTTCCCTCTCTGACTCTGTCGTTCCCTCTCTGTCTCTGTCGTTCCCTCTCTGACTCTGTCGTTCCCTCTCTGTCTCTGTCGTTCCCTCTCTGACTCTGTCGTTCCCTCTCTGTCTCTGTCGTTCCCTCTCTGACTCTGTCGTTTCCTCTCTGTCTCTTTCGTTCCCTCTCTGTCTCTGTCGTTCCCACTCTGACTCTGTCGTTCCCTCTCTGTCTCTGTCGTTCCCTCTCTGACTCTGTCGTTCCCTCTCTGTCTCTTTCGTTCCCTCTCTGACTCTGTCGTTCCCTCTCTGACTCTGTCGTTCCCTCTCTGTCTCTGTCGTTCCCTCTCTGACTCTGTCGTTCCCTCTCTGTCTCTGTCGTTCCCTCTCTGACTCTGTCGTTCCCTCTCTGTCTCTGTCGTTCCCTCTCTGTCTCTGTCGTTCCCTCTCTGACTCTGTCGTTCCCTCTCTGTCTCTGTCGTTCCCTCTCTGACTCTGTCGTTCCCTCTCTGTCTCTTTCGTTCCCTCTCTGTCTCTGTCGTTCCCTCTCTGACTCTGTAGTTCCCTCTCTGTCTCTGTCGTTCCCTATCTGACTCTTTCGTTCCCTCTCTGTCTCTGTCGTTCCCTCTCTGACTCTGTCGTTCCCTCTCTGTCTCTGTCGTTCCCTCTCTGACTCTGTCGTTCCCTCTCTGTCTCTGTCGTTCCCTCTCTGTCTCTGTCGTTCCCTCTCTGACTCTGTCGTTCCCTCTCTGTCTCTTTCGTTCCCTCTCTGTCTCTGTCGTTCCCTCTCTGACTCTGTCGTTCCCTCTCTGTCTCTGTCGTTCCCTCTCTGTCTCTGTCGTTCCCTCTCTGACTCTGTCGTTCCCTCTCTGTCTCTTTCGTTCCCTCTCTGTCTCTGTCGTTCCCTCTCTGACTCTGTCGTTCCCTCTCTGTCTCTGTCGTTCCCTCTCTGACTCTGTCGTTCCCTCTCTGTCTCTGTCGTTCCCTCTCTGACTCTGTCGTTCCCTCTCTGTCTCTGTCGTTCCCTCTCTGACTCTGTCGTTCCCTCTCTGTCTCTGTCGTTCCCTCTCTGACTCTGTCGTTCCCTCTCTGACTCTGTCGTTCCCTCTCTGTCTCTGTCGTTCCCTCTCTGACTCTGTCGTTCCCTCTCTGTCTCTGTCGTTCCCTCTCTGTCTCTGTCGTTCCCTCTCTGTCTCTGTCGTTCCCTCTCTGACTCTGTCGTTCCCTCTCTGTCTCTGTCGTTCCCTCTCTCTCTCTGTCGTTTTCTCTCTGTCTCTGTCGTTCCCTCTCTGTCTCTGTCGTTCCCTCTCTGTCTCTGTCGTTCCCTCTCTGTCTCTGTCGTTCCCTCCCTGTCTCTGTCGTTCCCTCTCTGACTCTGTCGTTCCCTCTCTGTCTCTGTCGTTCCCTCTCTGACTCTGTCGTTCCCTCTCTGTCTCTGTCGTTCCCTCTCTGTCTCTGTCGTTCCCTCTCTGACTCTGTCGTTCCCTCTCTGACTCTGTCGTTCCCTCTCTGTCTCTGTCGTTCCCTCTCAGTCTCTGTCGTTCCCTCTCTGTCTCTGTCGTTCCCTCTCTGTCTCTTTCGTTCCCTCTCTGACTCTGTCGTTCCCTCTCTGTCTCTGTCGTTCCCTCTCTGTCTCTGTCGTTCCCTCTCTGTCTCTGTCGTTCCCTCTCTGTCTCTCTCGTTCCCTCTCTGACTCTGTCGTTCCCTCTCTGTCTCTGTCGTTCCCTCTCTGACTCTGTCGTTCCCTCTCTGTCTCTGTCGTTCCCTCTCTGACTCTGTCGTTCCCTCTCTGTCTCTGTCGTTCCCTCTCTGACTCTGTCGTTTCCTCTCTGTCTCTTTCGTTCCCTCTCTGTCTCTGTCCTTCCCACTCTGACTCTGTCGTTTCCTCTCTGTCTCTGTCGTTCCCTCTCTGACTCTGTCGTTCCCTCTCTGTCTCTGTCGTTCCCTCTCTGACTCTGTCGTTCTTTCTCTGTCTCTGTCGTTCCCTCTCTGACTCTGTCGTTCCCTCTCTGTCTCTGTCGTTCCCTCTCTGACTCTGTCGTTTCCTCTCTGTCTCTTTCGTTCCCTCTCTGTCTCTGTCGTTCCCACTCTGACTCTGTCGTTCCCTCTCTGTCTCTGTCGTTCCCTCTCTGACTCTGTCGTTCCCTCTCTGTCTCTTTCGTTCCCTCTCTGACTCTGTCGTTCCCTCTCTGACTCTGTCGTTCCCTCTCTGTCTCTGTCGTTCCCTCTCTGACTCTGTCGTTCCCTCTCTGTCTCTGTCGTTCCCTCTCTGACTCTGTCGTTCCCTCTCTGTCTCTGTCGTTCCCTCTCTGTCTCTGTCGTTCCCTCTCTGACTCTGTCGTTCCCTCTCTGTCTCTGTCGTTCCCTCTCTGACTCTGTCGTTCCCTCTCTGTCTCTTTCGTTCCCTCTCTGTCTCTGTCGTTCCCTCTCTGACTCTGTAGTTCCCTCTCTGTCTCTGTCGTTCCCTCTCTGACTCTTTCGTTCCCTCTCTGTCTCTGTCGTTCCCTCTCTGACTCTGTCGTTCCCTCTCTGTCTCTGTCGTTCCCTCTCTGACTCTGTCGTTCCCTCTCTGTCTCTGTCGTTCCCTCTCTGTCTCTGTCGTTCCCTCTCTGACTCTGTCGTTCCCTCTCTGTCTCTTTCGTTCCCTCTCTGTCTCTGTCGTTCCCTCTCTGACTCTGTCGTTCCCTCTCTGTCTCTGTCGTTCCCTCTCTGTCTCTGTCGTTCCCTCTCTGACTCTGTCGTTCCCTCTCTGTCTCTTTCGTTCCCTCTCTGTCTCTGTCGTTCCCTCTCTGACTCTGTCGTTCCCTCTCTGTCTCTGTCGTTCCCTCTCTGACTCTGTCGTTCCCTCTCTGTCTCTGTCGTTCCCTCTCTGACTCTGTCGTTCCCTCTCTGTCTCTGTCGTTCCCTCTCTGACTCTGTCGTTCCCTCTCTGTCTCTGTCGTTCCCTCTCTGACTCTGTCGTTCCCTCTCTGACTCTGTCGTTCCCTCTCTGTCTCTGTCGTTCCCTCTCTGACTCTGTCGTTCCCTCTCTGTCTCTGTCGTTCCCTCTCTGTCTCTGTCGTTCCCTCTCTGTCTCTGTCGTTCCCTCTCTGACTCTGTCGTTCCCTCTCTGTCTCTGTCGTTCCCTCTCTCTCTCTGTCGTTCCCTCTCTGTCTCTGTCGTTCCCTCTCTGTCTCTGTCGTTCCCTCTCTGTCTCTGTCGTTCCCTCTCTGTCTCTGTCGTTCCCTCCCTGTCTCTGTCGTTCCCTCTCTGACTCTGTCGTTCCCTCTCTGTCTCTGTCGTTCCCTCTCTGACTCTGTCGTTCCCTCTCTGTCTCTGTCGTTCCCTCTCTGACTCTGTCGTTCCCTCTCTGTCTCTGTCGTTCCCTCTCTGTCTCTGTCGTTCCCTCTCTGACTCTGTCGTTCCCTCTCTGACTCTGTCGTTCCCTCTCTGTCTCTTTCGTTCCCTCTCTGTCTCTGTCGTTCCCTCTCTGTCTCTTTCGTTCCCTCTCTGTCTCTGTCGTTCCCTCTCTGTCTCTGTCGTTCCCTCTCTGTCTCTTTCGTTCCCTCTCTGTCTCTGTCGTTCCCTCTCTGTCTCTTTCGTTCCCTCTCTGACTCTGTCGTTCCCTCTCTGTCTCTGTCGTTCCCTCTCTGTCTCTGTCGTTCCCTCTCTGTCTCTGTCGTTCCCTCTCTGACTCTGTCGTTCCCTCTCTGACTCTGTCGTTCCCTCTCTGTCTCTGTCGTTCCCTCTCTGACTCTGTCGTTCCCTCTCTGTCTCTGTCGTTCCCTCTCTGTCTCTGTCGTTCCCTCTCTGACTCTGTCGTTCCCTCTCTGTCTCTGTCGTTCCCTCTCTGACTCTGTCGTTCCCTCTCTGTCTCTTTCGTTCCCTCTCTGTCTCTGTCGTTCCCTCTCTGACTCTGTAGTTCCCTCTCTGTCTCTGTCGTTCCCTCTCTGACTCTTTCGTTCCCTCTCTGTCTCTGTCGTTCCCTCTCTGACTCTGTCGTTCCCTCTCTGTCTCTGTCGTTCCCTCTCTGACTCTGTCGTTCCCTCTCTGTCTCTGTCGTTCCCTATCTGTCTCTGTCGTTCCCTCTCTGACTCTGTCGTTCCCTCTCTGTCTCTGTCGTTCCCTCTCTGTCTCTGTCGTTCCCTCTCTGACTCTTTCGTTCCCTCTCTGTCTCTGTCGTTCCCTCTCTGTCTCTGTCGTTCCCTCTCTCTCTCTGTCGTTCCCTCTCTGTCTCTGTCGTTCCCTCTCTGTCTCTGTCGTTCCCTCTCTGTCTCTGTCGTTCCCTCTCTGTCTCTGTCGTTCCCTCTCTGTCTCTGTCGTTCCCTCTCTGACTCTGTCGTTCCCTCTCTGTCTCTGTCGTTCCCTCTCTGACTCTGTCGTTCCCTCTCTGACTCTGTCGTTCCCTCTCTGACTCTGTCGTTCCCTCTCTGTCTCTGTCGTTCCCTCTCTGTCTCTGTCGTTCCCTCTCTGACTCTGTCGTTCCCTCTCTGTCTCTTTCGTTCCCTCTCTGTCTCTGTCGTTCCCTCTCTGACTGTCGTTCCCTCTCTGACTCTGTCGTTCCCTCTCTGTCTCTGTCGTTCCCTCTCTGACTCTGTCGTTCCCTCTCTGTCTCTTTCGTTCCCTCTCTGTCTCTGTCGTTCCCTCTCTGACTCTGTAGTTCCCTCTCTGTCTCTGTCGTTCCCTCTCTGACTCTTTCGTTCCCTCTCTGTCTCTGTCGTTCCCTCTCTGACTCTGTCGTTCCCTCTCTGTCTCTGTCGTTCCCTCTCTGACTCTGTCGTTCCCTCTCTGTCTCTGTCGTTCCCTCTCTGACTCTGTCGTTCCCTCTCTGTCTCTGTCGTTCCCTCTCTGACTCTGTCGTTCCCTCTCTGTCTCTGTCGTTCCCTCTCTGTCTCTGTCGTTCCCTCTCTGTCTCTGTCGTTCCCTCTCTGACTCTGTCGTTCCCTCTCTGTCTCTGTCGTTCCCTCTCTGACTCTGTCGTTCCCTCTCTGACTCTGTCGTTCCCTCTCTGTCTCTGTCGTTCCCTCTCTGACTCTGTCGTTCCCTCTCTGTCTCTGTCGTTCCCTCTCTGACTCTGTCGTTCCCTCTCTGCCTCTGTCGTTCCCTCTCTGACTCTGTCGTTCCCTCTCTGACTCTGTCGTTCCCTCTCTGTCTCTGTCGTTCCCTCTCTGTCTCTGTCGTTCCCTCTCTGACTCTGTCGTTCCCTCTCTGTCTCTTTCGTTCCCTCTCTGTCTCTGTCGTTCCCTCTCTGTCTCTGTCGTTCCCTCTCTGACTCTGTCGTTCCCTCTCTGTCTCTGTCGTTCCCTCTCTGACTCTGTCGTTCCCTCTCTGTCTCTGTCGTTCCCTCTCTGACTCTGTCGTTCCCTCTCTGTCTCTGTCGTTCCCTCTCTGACTCTGTCGTTCCCTCTCTGTCTCTGTCGTTCCCTCTCTGACTCTGTCGTTCCCTCTCTGTCTCTGTCTCTGTCGTTCCCTCTCTGTCTCTGTCGTTCCCTCTCTGTCTTTGTCGTTCCCTCTCTGACTCTGTCGTTCCCTCTCTGTCTCTTTCGTTCCCTCTCTGTCTCTGTCGTTCCCTCTCTGTCTCTGTCGTTCCCTCTCTGTCTCTTTCGTTCCCTCTCTGACTCTGTCGTTCCCTCTCTGACTCTGTCGTTCCCTCTCTGTCTCTGTCGTTCCCTCTCTGTCTCTGTCGTTCCCTCTCTGACTCTGTCGTTCCCTCTCTGTCTCTGTCGTTCCCTCTCTGACTCTTTCGTTCCCTCTCTGTCTCTGTCGTTCCCTCTCTGACTCTGTCGTTCCCTCTCTGTCTCTGTCGTTCCCTCTCTGACTATGTCGTTCCCTCTTTGTCTCTGTCGTTCCCTCTCTGACTCTGTCGTTCCCTCTATGTCTCTGTCGTTCCCTCTCTGACTCTGTCGTTCCCTCTCTGTCTCTGTCGTTCCCTCTCTGACTCTGTCGTTCCCTCTCTGACTCTGTCGTTCCCTCTCTGTCTCTGTCGTTCCCTCTCTGACTCTGTCGTTCCCTCTCTGTCTCTGTCGTTCCCTCTCTGACTCTGTCGTTCCCTCTCTGTCTCTGTCGTTCCCTCTCTGTCTCTGTCGTTCCCTCTCTGTCTCTGTCGTTCCCTCTCTGACTCTGTCGTTCCCTATCTGTCTCTGTCGTTCCCTCTCTGACTCTGTCGTTCCCTCTCTGTCTCTGTCGTTCCCTCTCTGTCTCTGTCGTTCCCTCTCTGTCTCTGTCGTTCCCTCTCTGACTCTGTCGTTCCCTCTCTGACTCTGTCGTTCCCTCTCTGTCTCTGTCGTTCCCTCTCTGACTCTGTCGTTCCCTCTCTGTCTCTGTCGTTCCCTCTCTGACTCTGTCGTTCCCTCTCTGTCTCTGTCTTTCCCTCTCTGTCTCTGTCGTTCCCTCTCTGTCTCTGTCGTTCCCTCTCTGACTCTGTCGTTCCCTCTCTGACTCTGTCGTTCCCTCTCTGTCTCTGTCGTTCCCTCTCTGACTCTGTCGTTCCCTCTCTGTCTCTGTCGTTCCCTCTCTGACTCTGTCGTTCCCTCTCTGTCTCTGTCGTTCCCTCTCTGTCTCTGTCGTTCCCTCTCTGACTCTGTCGTTCCCTCTCTGTCTCTGTCGTTCCCTCTCTGTCTCTGTCGTTCCCTCTCTGACTCTGTCGTTCCCTCTCTGTCTCTGTCGTTCCCTCTCTGACTCTGTCGTTCCCTCTCTGTCTCTGTCGTTCCCTCTCTGACTCTGTCGTTCCCTCTCTGACTCTGTCGTTCCCTCTCTGTCTCTGTCGTTCCCTCTCAGTCTCTGTCGTTCCCTCTCTGTCTCTGTCGTTCCCTCTCTGTCTCTTTCGTTCCCTCTCTGACTCTGTCGTTCCCTCTCTGTCTCTGTCGTTCCCTCTCTGTCTCTGTCGTTCCCTCTCTGTCTCTGTCGTTCCCTCTCTGTCTCTCTCGTTCCCTCTCTGACTCTGTCGTTCCCTCTCTGTCTCTGTCGTTCCCTCTCTGACTCTGTCGTTCCCTCTCTGTCTCTGTCGTTCCCTCTCTGACTCTGTCGTTCCCTCTCTGTCTCTGTCGTTCCCTCTCTGACTCTGTCGTTTCCTCTCTGTCTCTTTCGTTCCCTCTCTGTCTCTGTCGTTCCCACTCTGACTCTGTCGTTCCCTCTCTGTCTCTGTCGTTCCCTCTCTGACTCTGTCGTTCCCTCTCTGTCTCTTTCGTTCCCTCTCTGACTCTGTCGTTCCCTCTCTGACTCTGTCGTTCCCTCTCTGTCTCTGTCGTTCCCTCTCTGTCTCTGTCGTTCCCTCTCTGTCTCTGTCGTTCCCTCTCTGTCTCTTTCGTTCCCTCTCTGACTCTGTCGTTCCCTCTCTGACTCTGTCGTTCCCTCTCTGTCTCTGTCGTTCCCTCTCTGACTCTGTCGTTCCCTCTCTGTCTCTGTCGTTCCCTCTCTGACTCTGTCGTTCCCTCTCTGTCTCTGTCGTTCCCTCTCTGACTCTGTCGTTCCCTCTCTGTCTCTGTCGTTCCCTCTCTGACTCTGTCGTTCCCTCTCTGTCTCTGTCGTTCCCTCTCTGACTCTGTCGTTCCCTCTCTGTCTCTGTCGTTCCCTCTCTGACTCTGTCGTTCCCTCTCTGTCTCTGTCGTTCCCTCTCTGTCTCTGTCGTTCCCTCTCTGACTCTGTCGTTCCCTCTCTGTCTCTGTCGTTCCCTCTCTGTCTCTGTCGTTCCCTCTCTGACTCTGTCGTTCCCTCTCTGACTCTGTCGTTCCCTCTCTGTCTCTGTCGTTCCCTCTCTGTCTCTGTCGTTCCCTCTCTGTCTCTGTCGTTCCCTCTGAAAGAAGAAAGAAAGAAAGATACATTTATTCACTAACACACAGGACACATATATTAAGCAAAAATAAATAAAAATAACATGTAACAAGTGTGTCTCTGCGGCCGTGAACTGGACACTGGCTCAGCATTATGCTGAGGTGTCAGTCAGACACCTACAGCGCTGATTTTCAGCCAGCACCGTTGGTGACTCACGGAAACGTCATACAATTATAATTACACAACTATATATATAATAAATTGTGCAAGGCGAGAGAGAAATAAACATAAATACATAGTGAGATAATACATACAGCACTACCTACATGCAGCTTTAATAAAATAATAACTACGTTACACATTAAAGTAAATTTTACTATTAAACTAAAAACAAAAACTAGATAAAAATGTGCAATTGGCATATTTTTGCTGTCAAAAGTGCAGGATTAGGATTAGGATTTTTGGAGCGTCAACAAATAGCCTTTAAGCTTACGCTTAAAGGTGTATCTGCTAAGCGCCCCTTGGATAGGGGGAGGGATATCATTCCAGCACTTAGACGCCGCGAACTTGAAGCTACCTCGGAAAGCAGCGGTTCGGTGCATAGGAGTTATGGCCATTGCCTTGAATCTGCGCGCACTCTTTGACCATACCAGTTTATTGAAAAGGTAAGATGGGGTTTCGTGCCTTACCACCCCGAAAAGCAGAGTGGCAAGGTGCAGGCGTCGGCGTGCAGACATGTTAAGCAAGTTAGCGGCGTTCAAGTATGGAGTGATGTGGGAACGGGGAGGGACTCGGAAACAAAAACGAGCACATGCGTTCTGCACTCGTTGTATGAGCCTCTTGGAACGACCAGTAATGCACCCGTCATACACGACATCACAATAGTTTAACCTAGATAATATAAGCGATTCACATAGGTCGACACGCAAATCGACACTAAGGTAATCACGTATATTATATAGGACTTTAAGGCGATAGAAGCAGTTACTCACAACATTTAGTATGTGGTTCTCAAAGCGCAAATTCTCGTCCATAAGAAGGCCGAGGTTGGTTGCTTCTACCACCTGCTCTATTGGTTCGCCCATGACGGCGACATTCCTCTCTGTCTCTGTCGTTCCCTCTCTGTCTCTGTCGTTCCCTCTCTGTCTCTTTCGTTCCCTCTCTGACTCTGTCGTTCCCTCTCTGACTCTGTCGTTCCCTCTCTGTCTCTTTCGTTCCCTCTCTGACTCTGTCGTTCCCTCTCTGACTCTGTCGTTCCCTCTCTGACTCTGTCGTTCCCTCTCTGTCTCTGTCGTTCCCTCTCTGACTCTGTCGTTCCCTCTCTGTCTCTGTCGTTCCCTCTCTGTCTCTGTCGTTCCCTCTCTGACTCTGTCGTTCCCTCTCTGTCTCTGTCGTTCCCTCTCTGTCTCTGTCGTTCCCTCTCTGACTCTGTCGTTCCCTCTCTGACTCTGTCGTTCCCTCTCTGTCTCTGTCGTTCCCTCTCTGTCTCTGTCGTTCCCTCTCTGTCTCTGTCGTTCCCTCTGAAAGAAGAAAGAAAGAAAGATACATTTATTCACTAACACACAGGACACATATATTAAGCAAAAATAAATAAAAATAACATGTAACAAGTGTGTCTCTGCGGCCGTGAACTGGACACTGGCTCAGC
The DNA here is from genome assembly GCA_963854355.1 of Epinotia brunnichana. Taxonomy (NCBI): domain Eukaryota; kingdom Metazoa; phylum Arthropoda; class Insecta; order Lepidoptera; family Tortricidae; genus Epinotia; species Epinotia brunnichana. The sequence continues at coordinate 67,647 of OY977935.1, read as the reverse complement.
ATTATGCTGAGGTGTCAGTCAGACACCTACAGCGCTGATTTTCAGCCAGCACCGTTGGTGACTCACGGAAACGTCATACAATTATAATTACACAACTATATATATAATAAATTGTGCAAGGCGAGAGAGAAATAAACATAAATACATAGTGAGATAATACATACAGCACTACCTACATGCAGCTTTAATAAAATAATAACTACGTTACACATTGGCATGCAATTGGCATATTTTTGCTGTCAAAAGTGCAGGATTAGGATTAGGATTTTTGGAGCGTCAACAAATAGCCTTTAAGCTTACGCTTAAAGGTGTATCTGCTAAGCGCCCCTTGGATAGGGGGAGGGATATCATTCCAGCACTTAGACGCCGCGAACTTGAAGCTACCTCGGAAAGCAGCGGTTCGGTGCATAGGAGTTATGGCCATTGCCTTGAATCTGCGCGCACTCTTTGACCATACCAGTTTATTGAAAAGGTAAGATGGGGTTTCGTGCCTTACCACCCCGAAAAGCAGAGTGGCAAGGTGCAGGCGTCGGCGTGCAGACATGTTAAGCAAGTTAGCGGCGTTCAAGTATGGAGTGATGTGGGAACGGGGAGGGACTCGGAAACAAAAACGAGCACATGCGTTCTGCACTCGTTGTATGAGCCTCTTGGAACGACCAGTAATGCACCCGTCATACACGACATCACAATAGTTTAACCTAGATAATATAAGCGATTCACATAGGTCGACACGCAAATCGACACTAAGGTAATCACGTATATTATATAGGACTTTAAGGCGATAGAAGCAGTTACTCACAACATTTAGTATGTGGTTCTCAAAGCGCAAATTCTCGTCCATAAGAAGGCCGAGGTTGGTTGCTTCTACCACCTGCTCTATTGGTTCGCCCATGACGGCGACATTCCTCTCTGTCTCTGTCGTTCCCTCTCTGTCTCTGTCGTTCCCTCTCTGTCTCTTTCGTTCCCTCTCTGACTCTGTCGTTCCCTCTCTGACTCTGTCGTTCCCTCTCTGTCTCTTTCGTTCCCTCTCTGACTCTGTCGTTCCCTCTCTGACTCTGTCGTTCCCTCTCTGTCTCTGTCGTTCCCTCTCTGACTCTGTCGTTCCCTCTCTGTCTCTGTCGTTCCCTCTCTGACTCTGTCGTTCCCTCTCTGTCTCTGTCGTTCCCTCTCTGACTCTGTCGTTCCCTCTCTGTCTCTGTCGTTCCCTCTCTGACTCTGTCGTTCCCTCTCTGTCTCTGTCGTTCCCTCTCTGTCTCTGTCGTTCCCTCTCTGACTCTGTCGTTCCCTCTCTGACTCTGTCGTTCTCTCTCTGTCTCTGTCGTTCCCTCTCTGTCTCTGTCGTTCCCTCTCTGACTCTGTCGTTCCCTCTCTGTCTCTGTCGTTCCCTCTCTGACTCTGTCGTTCCCTCTCTGTCTCTGTCGTTCCCTCTCTGACTCTGTCGTTCCCTCTCTGTCTCTGTCGTTCCCTCTCTGTCTCTGTCGTTCCCTCTCTGACTCTGTCGTTCCCTCTCTGTCTCTGTCGTTCCCTCTCTGACTCTGCCGTTCCCTCTCTGTCTCTGTCGTTCCCTCTCTGACTCTGTCGTTCCCTCTCTGTCTCTGTCGTTCCCTCTCTGACTCTGTCGTTCCCTCTCTGTCTCTGTCGTTCCCTCTCTGTCTCTGTCGTTCCCTCTCTGACTCTGTCGTTCCCTCTCTGTCTCTTTCGTTCCCTCTCTGTCTCTGTCGTTCCCTCTCTGACTCTGTCGTTCCCTCTCTGTCTCTGTCGTTCCCTCTCTGACTCTTTCGTTCCCTCTCTGTCTCTGTCGTTCCCTCTCTGACTCTGTCGTTCCCTCTCTGTCTCTGTCGTTCCCTCTCTGACTCTGTCGTTCCCTCTCTGTCTCTGTCGTTCCCTCTCTGTCTCTGTCGTTCCCTCTCTGTTTTTGTCGTTCCCTCTCTGTCTCTGTCGTTCCCTCTCTGTCTCTGTCGTTCCCTCTCTGTCTCTGTCGTTCCCTTTCTGACTCTGTCGTTCCCTCTCTGACTCTGTCGTTCCCTCTCTGTCTCTTTCGTTCCCTCTCTGACTCTGTCGTTCCCTCTCTGTCTCTGTCGTTCCCTCTCTGTCTCTGTCGTTCCCTCTCTGACTCTGTCGTTCCCTCTCTGTCTCTGTCGTTCCCTCTCTGACTCTGTCGTTCCCTCTCTGTCTCTGTCGTTCCCTCTCTGACTCTGTCGTTCCCTCTCTGTCTCTGTCGTTCCCTCTCTGTCTCTGTCGTTCCCTCTCTGACTCTGTCGTTCCCTCTCTGTCTCTGTCGTTCCCTCTCTGACTCTGTCGTTCCCTCTCTGTCTCTGTCGTTCCCTCTCTGACTCTGTCGTTCCCTCTCTGTCTCTGTCGTTCCCTCTCTGTCTCTGTCGTTCCCTCTCTGTCTCTGTCGTTCCCTCTCTGTCTCTGTCGTTCCCTCTCTGTCTCTGTCGTTCCCTTTCTGACTCTGTCGTTCCCTCTCTGTCTCTTTCGTTCCCTCTCTGACTCTGTCGTTCCCTCTCTGTCTCTGTCGTTCCCTCTCTGTCTCTGTCGTTCCCTCTCTGACTCTGTCGTTCCCTCTCTGTCTCTGTCGTTCCCTCTCTGACTCTGTCGTTCCCTCTCTGTCTCTGTCGTTCCCTCTCTGACTCTGTCGTTCCCTCTCTGACTCTGTCGTTCCCTCTCTGTCTCTGTCGTTCCCTCTCTGTCTCTGTCGTTCCCTCTCTGACTCTGTCGTTCCCTCTCTGTCTCTGTCGTTCCCTCTCTGACTCTGTCGTTCCCTCTCTGTCTCTGTCGTTCCCTCTCTGACTCTGTCGTTCCCTCTCTGTCTCTGTCGTTCCCTCTCTGTCTCTGTCGTTCCCTCTCTGTCTCTGTCGTTCCCTCTCTGTCTCTGTCGTTCCCTCTCTGTCTCTGTCGTTCCCTCTCTGTCTCTGTCGTTCCCTCTCTGACTCTGTCGTTCCCTCTCTGTCTCTGTCGTTCCCTCTCTGACTCTGTCGTTCCCTCTCTGTCTCTGTCGTTCCCTCTCTGTCTCTGTCGTTCCCTCTCTGACTCTGTCGTTCCCTCTCTGTCTCTGTCGTTCCCTCTCTGACTCTGTCGTTCCCTCTCTGTCTCTTTCGTTCCCTCTCTGACTCTGTCGTTCCCTCTCTGACTCTGTCGTTCCCTCTCTGTCTCTGTCGTTCCCTCTCTGACTCTGGCGTTCCCTCTCTGACTCTGTCGTTCCCTCTCTGTCTCTGTCGTTCCCTCTCTGTCTCTGTCGTTCCCTCTCTGTCTCTGTCGTTCCCTCTCTGTCTCTGTCGTTCCCTCTCTGACTCTGTCGTTCCCTCTCTGTCTCTGTCGTTCCCTCTCTGACTCTGTCGTTCCCTCTCTGTCTCTGTCGTTCCCACTCTGACTCTGTCGTTCCCTCTCTGTCTCTGTCGTTCCCTCTCTGTCTCTGTCGTTCCCTCTCTGACTCTGTCGTTCCCTCTCTGTCTCTGTCATTCCCTCTCTGTCTCTGTCGTTCCCTCTCTGTCTCTGTCGTTCCCTCTCTGTCTCTGTCGTTCCCTCTCTGACTCTGTCGTTCCCTCTCTGTCTCTGTCGTTCCCTCTCTGACTCTGTCGTCCCTCTCTGTCTCTGTCGTTCCCTCTCTGACTCTGTCGTTCCCTCTCTGTCTCTGTCGTTCCCTCTCTGACTCTGTCGTTCCCTCTCTGACTCTGTCGTTCCCTCTCTGTCTCTGTCGTTCCCTCTCTGACTCTGGCGTTCCCTCTCTGACTCTGTCGTTCCCTCTCTGTCTCTGTCGTTCCCTCTCTGTCTCTGTCGTTCCCTCTCTGTCTCTGTCGTTCCCTCTCTGACTCTGTCGTTCCCTCTCTGTCTCTGTCGTTCCCTCTCTGACTCTGTCGTTCCCTCTCTGTCTCTGTCGTTCCCACTCTGACTCTGTCGTTCCCTCTCTGTCTCTGTCGTTCCCTCTCTGTCTCTGTCGTTCCCTCTCTGACTCTGTCGTTCCCTCTCTGTCTCTGTCGTTCCCTCTCTGTCTCTGTCGTTCCCTCTCTGTCTCTGTCGTTCCCTCTCTGTCTCTGTCGTTCCCTCTCTGACTCTGTCGTTCCCTCTCTGTCTCTGTCGTTCCCTCTCTGACTCTGTCGTCCCTCTCTGTCTCTGTCGTTCCCTCTCTGACTCTGTCGTTCCCTCTCTGTCTCTGTCGTTCCCTCTCTGACTCTGTCGTTCCCTCTCTGTCTCTGTCGTTCCCTCTCTGACTCTGTCGTTCCCTCTCTGTCTCTGTCGTTCCCTCTCTGACTCTGTCGTTCCCTCTCTGTCTCTGTCGTTCCCTCTCTGACTCTGTCGTTCCCTCTCTGTCTCTGTCGTTCCCTCTGAAAGAAGAAAGAAAGAAAGATACATTTATTCACTAACACACAGGACACATATATTAAGCAAAAATAAATAAAAATAACATGTAACAAGTGTGTCTCTGCGGCCGTGAACCGGACACTGGCTCAGCATTATGCTGAGGTGTCAGTCAGACACCTACAGCGCTGATTTTCAGCCAGCACCGTTGGTGACTCACGGAAACGTCATACAATTATAATTACACAACTATATATATAATAAATTGTGCAAGGCGAGAGAGAAATAAACATAAATACATAGTGAGATAATACATACAGCACTACCTACATGCAGCTTTAATAAAATAATAACTACGTTACACATTAATAGTAGATTGTACAACAAGTGCATAAAACGCACCATTTTACTCGAGACGTTTATCCATCCGAGCGAGCTTGCGAGCGAGGATAGATATAAAGTCGAGTGTAAAATGGGTTTTATGGACGAGTTGTACACTCTACTTTTCACTTCGATTGCGAGGAAATGAAACAGCAACACGTAAATATAGTAAATGCTAATTTAATTAAAATTGAAAGTTACATTAGAGCAATGAGAAATATTTAAATACTATACTGATCTACTAAATTGAAAAATAAACAAATATAAAAAATAATAAATGAGACGAAATACAAATTATAAGTTTATTTCATGAAAGTTTTATTGTGTACTTTGGCTGTTGGTATCTTTGCCTTGGTCTTAGAATACGAACGAAACGAAATAAAATAAAGAGGTTGTTGTATGAAGTTAAAGATGTTCGTGTGGCTGTTGCAGCGATTGCCTTGGTCTTCGACGAAGATTTTACTTTATGCTCTAGAGTATAAAAAGCGACTTTATGTCGCCTACGCACGACATAAAGACGAACTTTTAGAGCATGAGAAGTGAAAAGTAAATTTTACTATTAAACTAAAAACAAAAACTAGATAAAAATGTGCAATTGGCATATTTTTGCTGTCAAAAGTGCAGGATTAGGATTAGGATTTTTGGAGCGTCAACAAATAGCCTTTAAGCTTACGCTTAAAGGTGTATCTGCTAAGCGCCCCTTGGATAGGGGGAGGGATATCATTCCAGCACTTAGACGCCGCGAACTTGAAGCTACCTCGGAAAGCAGCGGTTCGGTGCATAGGAGTTATGGCCATTGCCTTGAATCTGCGCGCACTCTTTGACCATACCAGTTTATTGAAAAGGTAAGATGGGGTTTCGTGCCTTACCACCCCGAAAAGCAGAGTGGCAAGGTGCAGGCGTCGGCGTGCAGACATGTTAAGCAAGTTAGCGGCGTTCAAGTATGGAGTGATGTGGGAACGGGGAGGGACTCGGAAACAAAAACGAGCACCTGCGTTCTGCACTCGTTGTATGAGCCTCTTGGAACGACGAAAAATTTGAGACATACAACCTAGATTTCCGGCATAAATATCACGGGGCAAAAATAGTAAGTCACCACCAATATCAAAATCAGTGTAATGTGTACCACAGGTCACGAGTTCTCTGCCGTACACAAGGAATGATGGGGTAAAACCAGTTGCCTCATTTACGGAGTTATTGATGGCAAATTGAACTTTAGGTATAAACACATCCCAGGTTCTATGGTCGTCATTAACGAATGTAGATATGCTCGTGATTATGGTACGGTTGAACCGTTTAACGCTGTTAATTTGTGGGCAATATCTAGGCGTGTAGAAGATATTAGGCACGTTATACTTCTTAAAAAGATCAACAGTGACACCACTAATAAACTGGCTACCATTGTCAAGATAGATCGTTTGAGGAACGCCATGAACTAAGAAGAGTTGGTCCTCAAGGATCTTTGTTATAATGGTTGACGTGGCGTTACGAATTGGAAAAATGAGGCAAAACTTAGAGAAACAGCATGTGATTACAAAAATATATTGGTTTTGTTTACGAGTGACAGGCAGAGGGCCCATGAGGTCAATCGAAACCATCTGAAAAGGTCGGCAACACTGCTTGGGACGACCCATTTCTCCAAGAACCTGATGGTTCTGCTGTTTATATTCCAGACACTTGGTACATGTACTGACGAATTTTACGACGTCCTGGTGCATACCAGGCCAGTAGTATTTTAACGCTAGCCTACGATACGTTTTAAAAATACCTAGATGACCGGCCATGGGTTCTGAATGGTTTTCTTCCAAAACATCGTGACGAAATTCGATTGGGACGACCTCCTTCCACGAGAACTCGGAAGTTAACTCGTGTTTATTTTTGCACAATCTATACAAGGAACCGTTTTTGATAAAGAAATTCGGAAAATTTTGAGGCTTTGTTAAGCAAGAATTATATATGTTCTTGTACCAGGTGTCTGTCGTATTAAGGTAAGAATCTGATAGGTTAACGGCGCTGACAGGCATAGCTCTCGAAAGAGCGTCAGGAATTACGTTGTCCACGCCTCGTCGATGTTTGAGGTCTAAATCGAAAGCTGACAAACGCACTCCCCAGCGAGCCAGACGACCAGTGGGGTTATTCAGAGAAAGGAACCACTTTAAAGCACTGTGGTCAGTGTAAACAGTGAATTGTTTCCCATTCTCTAAATAACACCGCCAGTGTTCAAGAGCTACTACGACTGCTAATGTCTCGCGTTCCGTAATGCTGTAGTTTCGTTCTGCCGCTGACAACGACTTACTCATATAGGCTATCGGGTGCTCCTTACCGTCTATAGTCTGGGTTAGCATAGCTCCCACACCGTAGTTGCTGGCATCAGTATGCACCTCGAAAGCCTTGTCGTAGTCAGGGCAAGCTAACACAGGAGCCGAAACTAAGCATTCTTTCAGCATTTGAAATGCAGCATCAGCCTCTGTAGTCCACTTAAAAGGCGGGCCACCCTTCTTGTTTGAAGTTAATTTATTGAGAGGGCCTGCTATGGTACTAAACTGAGGCACAAACCGACGGTACCACGTGGCAGTACCAAGAAATCTCTTTACATCCTTCCGACAAGTAGGTGTCGGGTAATTTAAAATAGCCTCAACTTTCTCGGGGTCCGTCCGTAGTCCGTGGCTGTCGACAACGTACCCTAAATATTTAAGTTGGCTTCTAAAAAATTGGCACTTCTCCAGGTTCACCGTTAGATTCGCTTGACGAAGCTTGTCTAAAACCCGCAGAAGAAGTGACACGTGAGAATTGAAGTCCTCAGATATGATGATGATGTCGTCCAAGTAGGCAAAGACTTTCAGGTCAAACTCTCTGAAGAGAAGATCAACTAAACGTTGCTGCGTCGCTGGAGCATTAGTTAACCCGAACGCAGTACGCTTAAAACGAAAGGTACCACGACCTTGGACGTAGAAAGCCGTCTTGTCCCTGTCCTCCACAGCAATAGGTATTTGCCAGAAAGCCTTTGAAAGATCGATACTCGTAAGGTAGCGTGCGTCGCGGAGGTTATCTAAAATTTCGGACACGTAAGGTAAGTTATACGCATCCTTTCGAGTAACCGAATTCAGCTTGCGGCTGTCAAGACAGAAACGAGGCTGTCCGTTCTTCTTAGTCACTAATAAAACAGGTGAGGACCACGCACTTTCGCAGGGCTCGATAACGTCAAGACCCAGCATTTCATCAACCTGCTCTACGAGAATCCGCTGTTTTTCCGGTGACATCCGGTAATAACGTTGCCGGATAGGCTGTGCGTCTCCGGTATCCAGGCGGTGAGTAATGAGACTGGTCTCACCCAATCCCTTGCGTTCGGCAGAGATGTCCTCGAATTGCGCAATAATGTTGTCAGCAATGGATTTATCGGAGGCACTTAAGTGATCGTAACCGTGTAGGAAATTAGGACTAACTAATTTAGGCTGTTCCTTAACTATCGCGGCATTAGAGATGCTAATACTGTTTAAGTAGTTGGGTAAAATATTGAATTTACGCCAGAAATCAACACCTAATATAAGATTTGTGTTGATGTCCGGAATAACGTAAGCCCTTATTAAATGGAATTGGTTTTGAAAGTGTATAGGCAAATCAATGTAACCCTGGCTCTGCATAGACTGGCCACCTGCCGCAGTCACTGAGATGCAGTGATCTTTCTGAACAATGGGGCCCTGAAGCGCTTGATGAGCACCATTACCAATAATGGTTACGGCAGAACCAGAATCAAGGAGACCTGACACATCAAAACCGTTAATTTTCACTGTTGCATAAGGACGATTGTCGTTAATTGGTTTGGCATGCAGAATTGTGTCGATCTTATACGAGCTGAAATATAAATTTATTGTCTTCAGCCACTTGTTCCAATCCTCCAAATCAAAATTATTGTCAGGAAGATGGCTAGCACGACTCTGCTGTTCTAGTTTTTTGATGTGGAGGGTTGGTTCTTTCTGCAAGTAGGGCAGTCTGGAGACTTAACACCCTTATGTCCACAAACAAAGCAGTAGATCTCAACCTTACTGGCATTGCATTGACGCAAGTTGTGAGTGTCATTACGACACCTTGGGCAAAACAACACTTTAGCGGGAGGTGTAACGATTGCATGTACCTGTCTTATATTCGAATCAGATTTGTTGTAGTTATTAAAATTATTATTTGAATTGTATTTATTAAATGGTTTATTATGGCCATTCCTGTAAATGTCAGACTTGTTAGTGTGGTTCCTATTTGCACTAGTACCAGCATATGCAAACTCAGGTGCTAAAGTGTCAGCTGTCCGTCTGGGTGGTTCGCGAAAGTCGGCAAGACGTGCCTGAATACTTTCGTAATTACGACAGTGGTTACGTAAAGTTTCAATGTCAGAAATTGCGGAAGCCGACGCTAATGTGCTGGCATAGCAAGGCCGGACATTATGTAGGATGATCTCCAACTTCTCATCGTCTGGGAAGCTCTTGGAAAGACGCGAGAACAAACCAGACATGATTGATAGGTAGATGGTTATGTTCTCTGATTCCCCTTGAGAACGTGAGCGAATCTCAGAAAGTAGCCTATAATCATAGTCACTTTGACCGAAATCCTGTTTAAGCAAGGTGACGAGTTCAACCCAGCTGGACACTTGACCCTTCACACTCCTATACCAATGTAACGCGTCTCCTACGAAAATCTCTGTAGCGTAGGACAGGATCTTAGCATCGGATATACCCCTAGCCTCACAAAACTCGGTGACACGCTGTACGAACGCGCGAACACAGGTCTTGCCATCGAACTTGATCTTGCACAATTCATTGGAGCTACCGCGGTCACAAGTTACATTAACGTTCACCGGTAAGGTATTAGCTACAGGCTCTACGTTTGAAGTTGGCAAGACGGTCTCAACAGCAGTGTCCTTAACGGAGTTGAAACGAGCTACGAGACCTTGGAACTCCTTGACGCATACATCGTACATAGGTCTAGTCGTATTATCACAATCAACGCGATTGAGTCGGTGATAAAGGTGATTTATTAAATTTTGTGTGCGCAGCAGAACGTTCCTGTCAAGTCGCGAGTCTAAATTGGACTGAACCTTAGAGAGGGCGTCACTAATTCCCTTCAAGTCAGTCGATACCGTGAAATGGCTCTCTAAAATGTCCTCGGATGGAAACAAAGGTCCTAATTTAGAAATTTGCTTCCGCAAGTCCTGGACTGTTGCACCCGGAGTTTCACCACGAATACCGACTTCGTATTCCAATTCCGGCTTTTGGAGCGACAAAAATTTCACAGCGTAAGCCATCACAAAAAAAAACTTTCAAAATTTCAAATAAAAAAAATTATAAAAAAAAAATATCCACAATAAATTAAAATAATTTCGCGTAAACGGCAACAGTAGAAAGTGTTGAACGGTCCCTAATTAATAACTAAAGCTACTCCGTCTGTTACAAAAATAAGCTACGTAACGTTCTGGTTGGCAAAAAAAAATTAAAGCGCTAAATCAAATAAAACAATCACTAAAATAAAACCAAAAAAGCATCAAATTATTGCAACTAGTGTGTACACCAAAAGTTAAAACAATGCACAACAAAAAATATTTAACTAAGTAAACACTTGTGTGACACGACTGTACCGGTCTTGAGACTACACCAATAAAGGATGTTGCAAAAATTCACAATAAAATTGATACGAAATATAATTCTGATAAATAAATTATTATTAAAATTGAATATTATTATTATTATTGGAGTACACCTTAGTTACTGGCAACCAAAAATAAAAACACAAAAAAACGTTTCACAAAAATAAAACAACAAACACACAAACAAATACTACGGGGCAAATCTAGACTAAGACCACGTTAAAGGCGCCAATGTGACGTTTTTTAAGGGGGTGAGGTGGTAAATAAGCCCCAAGTCAACATAAAAACATTTATTGGGGACAACAAGTCCCCGTAAATTCAAAAGAAGGGTCGTGGGTGGTCTATGCCCTATCTAGGTTAACCCCGAAGTCCGGTACTCTCCTGGCTGGTCGCGGCGGTCCGAAGCAGGGGTCACGCTCGGCCAGCTGTGATGAGGAGCAGGAACGGCGGCGGGCGAACGTCGAGCGGTTCGAGCCCAGACCGCCAAGATGGTGGTTGTGTGCTGTCTTCCAGTATTGCTTTTATATTAAAACGACGCACCCTGTGGATTATGCACAGGGTTAAAAATTTGTTCGTGCTCGGTCTGCTTTGTGAACACCCTGTCTTCAGATGGGACCATGGGAATAAGCCGGTGCACCGTAAGCGAAAGCATGTTTGTGTTCAAAAAGCAGAGCGGAGTTACAATAAGCCTAATGCAAAAGTACGGAAAGTAAGTAGTTAACATTCTAAGGAAGTAGGTAGGTACAAATTACTAGGTATATGAACAAAGAAACGCAGAGTCATTTAGCCACTAATAATGCGCTTAGCAACAAATGCAATGTGTAGTGAAATGGGAAGCATAACAAGTGAGCTACTTTACTAATAAAGTTAAGCTACTGATAATACCTATTAACTAATTAAAATAACGTTCAACACTTTGCACTGAACTTACCAATTACGTGGGTGCGGTTATTCACCAATTTACATTGGTGCTAGGCGAAGAAATGTCGCCTCAAAAGGTGTCCGCGACCACCGAATAAAACATAACGTGAAATACTTCAACGCGCGCACAAATTGCGAGACGACACGTTTATTATTTGTGTGCAATTCGGCGCGGGACTGTTCTCGAAGGCGGTGTATCGCGGACTGACGGCCGCGCGGGCGCAAGCCACATCTAGAAAATTCCATGACGTAACGATGGGGCGCGCATCGCGGGAGCGAGTAGGTACACTCGTGCGGAATAGTGCGAACGCGTTAATGTTGACATAATATTATTTTATTGGTCGATTCATTCTTGATATCGTGTAAATATGTATTAATCTTATTTTACTGTCATAAAATAGATTAATATAATTATTAAATAAAATTTGATTAATTGGTGTATAAATAAATAACTTGATTGAATAGGTTTAATAATTCATTAGGTGTATAATTAAAAATGTAATAATTCTGTAAAAATTGGTTAAAAGGTTATTTAAAAATTAATAATTTAGTGTAAATATTGCAATTGATCTGTAAATAATATAAATAATTAAGTATGTAAATAAGGCATGTACGTGCAACGTTACACAGTAATGCACCCGTCATACACGACATCACAATAGTTTAACCTAGATAATAAAAGCGATTCACATAGGTCGACACGCAAATCGACACTAAGGTAATCACGTATATTATATAGGACTTTAAGGCGATAGAAGCAGTTACTCACAACATTTAGTATGTGGTTCTCAAAGCGCAAATTCTCGTCCATAAGAAGGCCGAGGTTGGTTGCTTCTACCACCTGCTCTATTGGTTCGCCCATGACGGCGACATTCCTCTCTGTCTCTGTCGTTCCCTCTCTGTCTCTGACGGTCCCTCTCTGTCTCTTTCGTTCCCTCTCTGACTCTGTCGTTCCCTCTCTGACTCTGTCGTTCCCTCTCTGTCTCTGTCGTTCCCTCTCTGACTCTGTCGTTCCCTCTCTGACTCTGTCGTTCCCTCTCTGTCTCTGTCGTTCCCTCTCTGTCTCTGTCGTTCCCTCTCTGTCTCTGTCGTTCCCTCTCTGTCTCTGTCGTTCCCTCTCTGTCTCTGTCGTTCCCTTTCTGTCTCTGTCGTTCCCTCTCTGTCTCTGTCGTTCCCTTTCTGACTCTGTCGTTCCCTCTCTGTCTCTTTCGTTCCCTCTCTGACTCTGTCGTTCCCTCTCTGTCTCTGTCGTTCCCTCTCTGTCTCTTTCGTTCCCTCTCTGACTCTGTCGTTCCCTCTCTGACTCTGTCGTTCCCTCTCTGTCTCTGTCGTTCCCTCTCTGACTCTGTCGTTCCCTCTCTGACTCTGTCGTTCCCTCTCTGACTCTGTCGTTCCCTCTCTGACTCTGTCGTTCCCTCTCTGTCTCTGTCGTTCCCTCTCTGACTCTGTCGTTCCCTCTCTGTCTCTGTCGTTCCCTCTCTGACTCTGTCGTTCCCTCTCTGTCTCTGTCGTTCCCTCTCTGTCTCTGTCGTTCCCTCTCTGACTCTGTCGTTCCCTCTCTGACTCTGTCGTTCCCTCTCTGTCTCTGTCGTTCCCTCTCTGACTCTGTCGTTCCCTCTCTGTCTCTATCGTTCCCTCTCTGTCTCTGTCGTTCCCTCTCTGTCTCTGTCGTTCCCTCTCTGTCTCTTTCGTTCCCTCTCTGACTCTGTCGTTCCCTCTCTGACTCTGTCGTTCCCTCTCTGACTCTGTCGTTCCCTCTCTGACTCTGTCGTTCCCTCTCTGTCTCTGTCGTTCCCTCTCTGTCTCTGTCGTTCCCTCTCTGTCTCTGTCGTTCCCTCTCTGTCTCTGTCGTTCCCTCTCTGTCTCTGTCGTTCCCTCTCTGTCTCTTTCGTTCCCTCTCTGACTCTGTCGTTCCCTCTCTGACTCTGTCGTTCCCTCTCTGTCTCTGTCGTTCCCTCTCTGACTCTGTCGTTCCCTCTCTGACTCTGTCGTTCCCTCTCTGTCTCTGTCGTTCCCTCTCTGTCTCTGTCGTTCCCTCTCTGTCTCTGTCGTTCCCTCTCTGACTCTGGCGTTCCCTCTCTGACTCTGTCGTTCCCTCTCTGTCTCTGTCGTTCCCTCTCTGTCTCTGTCGTTCCCTCTCTGTCTCTGTCGTTCCCTCTCTGTCTCTGTCGTTCCCTCTCTGACTCTGTCGTTCCCTCTCTGTCTCTGTCGTTCCCTCTCTGACTCTGTCGTTCCCTCTCTGTCTCTGTCGTTCCCACTCTGACTCTGTCGTTCCCTCTCTGTCTCTGTCGTTCCCTCTCTGTCTCTGTCGTTCCCTCTCTGACTCTGTCGTTCCCTCTCTGTCTCTGTCGTTCCCTCTCTGTCTCTGTCGTTCCCTCTCTGTCTCTGTCGTTCCCTCTCTGTCTCTGTCGTTCCCTCTCTGACTCTGTCGTTCCCTCTCTGTCTCTGTCGTTCCCTCTCTGACTCTGTCGTCCCTCTCTGTCTCTGTCGTTCCCTCTCTGACTCTGTCGTTCCCTCTCTGTCTCTGTCGTTCCCTCTCTGACTCTGTCGTTCCCTCTCTGTCTCTGTCGTTCCCTCTCTGACTCTGTCGTTCCCTCTCTGTCTCTGTCGTTCCCTCTCTGACTCTGTCGTTCCCTCTCTGTCTCTGTCGTTCCCTCTCTGACTCTGTCGTTCCCTCTCTGTCTCTGTCGTTCCCTCTGAAAGAAGAAAGAAAGAAAGATACATTTATTCACTAACACACAGGACACATATATTAAGCAAAAATAAATAAAAATAACATGTAACAAGTGTGTCTCTGCGGCCGTGAACCGGACACTGGCTCAGCATTATGCTGAGGTGTCAGTCAGACACCTACAGCGCTGATTTTCAGCCAGCACCGTTGGTGACTCACGGAAACGTCATACAATTATAATTACACAACTATATATATAATAAATTGTGCAAGGCGAGAGAGAAATAAACATAAATACATAGTGAGATAATACATACAGCACTACCTACATGCAGCTTTAATAAAATAATAACTACGTTACACATTAATAGTAGATTGTACAACAAGTGCATAAAACGCACCATTTTACTCGAGACGTTTATCCATCCGAGCGAGCTTGCGAGCGAGGATAGATATAAAGTCGAGTGTAAAATGGGTTTTATGGACGAGTTGTACACTCTACTTTTCACTTCGATTGCGAGGAAATGAAACAGCAACACGTAAATATAGTAAATGCTAATTTAATTAAAATTGAAAGTTACATTAGAGCAATGAGAAATATTTAAATACTATACTGATCTACTAAATTGAAAAATAAACAAATATAAAAAATAATAAATGAGACGAAATACAAATTATAAGTTTATTTCATGAAAGTTTTATTGTGTACTTTGGCTGTTGGTATCTTTGCCTTGGTCTTAGAATACGAACGAAACGAAATAAAATAAAGAGGTTGTTGTATGAAGTTAAAGATGTTCGTGTGGCTGTTGCAGCGATTGCCTTGGTCTTCGACGAAGATTTTACTTTATGCTCTAGAGCATAAAAAGCGACTTTATGTCGCCTACGCACGACATAAAGACGAACTTTTAGAGCATGAGAAGTGAAAAGTAAATTTTACTATTAAACTAAAAACAAAAACTAGATAAAAATGTGCAATTGGCATATTTTTGCTGTCAAAAGTGCAGGATTAGGATTAGGATTTTTGGAGCGTCAACAAATAGCCTTTAAGTTTACGCTTAAAGGTGTATCTGCTAAGCGCCCCTTGGATAGGGGGAGGGATATCATTCCAGCACTTAGACGCCGCGAACTTGAAGCTACCTCGGAAAGCAGCGGTTCGGTGCATAGGAGTTATGGCCATTGCCTTGAATCTGCGCGCACTCTTTGACCATACCAGTTTATTGAAAAGGTAAGATGGGGTTTCGTGCCTTACCACCCCGAAAAGCAGAGTGGCAAGGTGCAGGCGTCGGCGTGCAGACATGTTAAGCAAGTTAGCGGCGTTCAAGTATGGAGTGATGTGGGAACGGGGAGGGACTCGGAAACAAAAACGAGCACATGCGTTCTGCACTCGTTGTATGAGCCTCTTGGAACGACCAGTAATGCACCCGTCATACACGACATCACAATAGTTTAACCTAGATAATATAAGCGATTCACATAGGTCGACACGCAAATCGACACTAAGTTAATCACGTATATTATATAGGACTTTAAGGCGATAGAAGCAGTTACTCACAACATTTAGTATGTGGTTCTCAAAGCGCAAATTCTCGTCCATAAGAAGGCCGAGGTTGGTTGCTTCTACCACCTGCTCTATTGGTTCGCCCATGACGGCGACATTCCTCTCTGTCTCTGTCGTTCCCTCTCTGTCTCTGTCGGTCCCTCTCTGTCTCTTTCGTTCCCTCTCTGACTCTGTCGTTCCCTCTCTGACTCTGTCGTTCCCTCTCTGTCTCTGTCGTTCCCTCTCTGTCTCTGTCGTTCCCTCTCTGACTCTGTCGTTCCCTCTCTGTCTCTGTCGTTCCCTCTTCGACATCTTACAGGTAACTGATATACCTGGACGTGGACATCTTACAGGTAACTGATATACCTGGACGTGGACATCTTACAGGTAACTGATATACCTGGACGTGGACATCTTACAGGTAACTGATATACCTGGACGTGGACATCTTACAGGTAACTGATATACCTGGACGTGGACATCTTACAGGTAACTGATATACCTGGACGTGGACATCTTACAGGTAACTGATATACCTGGACGTGGACATCTTACAGGTAACTGATATACCTGGACGTGGACATCTTACAGGTAACTGATATACCTGGACGTGGACATCTTACAGGTAACTGATATACCTGGACGTGGACATCTTACAGGTAACTGATATACCTGGACGTGGACATCTTACAGGTAACTGATATACCTGGACGTGGACATCTTACAGGTAACTGATATACCTGGACGTGGACATCTTACAGGTAACTGATATACCTGGACGTGGACATCTTACAGGTAACTGATATACCTGGACGTGGACATCTTACAGGTAACTGATATACCTGGACGTGGACATCTTACAGGTAACTGATATACCTGGACGTGGACATCTTACAGGTAACTGATATACCTGGACGTGGACATCTTACAGGTAACTGATATACCTGGACGTGGACATCTTACAGGTAACTGATATACCTGGACGTGGACATCTTACAGGTAACTGATATACCTGGACGTGGACATCTTACAGGTAACTGATATACCTGGACGTGGACATCTTACAGGTAACTGATATACCTTCCCTCTCTGTCTCTGTCGTTCCCTCTCTGTCTCTGTCGTTCCCTCTCTGTCTCTTTCGTTCCCTCTCTGACTCTGTCGTTCCCTCTCTGTCTCTGTCGTTCCCTCTCTGTCTCTTTCGTTCCCTCTCTGACTCTGTCGTTCCCTCTCTGACTCTGTCGTTCCCTCTCTGTCTCTGTCGTTCCCTCTCTGTCTCTGTCGTTCCCTCTCTGACTCTGTCGTTCCCTCTCTGTCTCTGTCGTTCCCTCTCTGACTCTGTCGTTCCCTCTCTGTCTCTGTCGTTCCCTCTCTGTCTCTGTCGTTCCCTCTCTGACTGTGTCGTTCCCATCTCTGTCTCTGTCGTTCCCTCTCTGACTCTGTCGTTCCCTCTCTGTCTCTGTCGTTTCCTCTCTGACTCTGTCGTTCCCTCTCTGTCTCTGTCGTTCCCTCTCTGACTCTGTCGTTCCCTCTCTGTCTCTGTCGTTCCCTCACTGTCTCTGTCGTTCCCTCTCTGACTCTGTCGTTCCCTCTCTGTCTCTGTCGTTCCCTCTCTGACTCTGTCGTTCCCTCTCTGTCTCTTTCGTTCCCTCTCTGACTCTGTCGTTCCCTCTCTGACTCTGTCGTTCCCTCTCTGTCTCTGTCGTTCCCTCTCTGACTCTGTCGTTCCCTCTCTGTCTCTGTCGTTCCCTCTCTGACTCTGTCGTTCCCTCTCTGTCTCTGTCGTTCCCTCTCTGACTCTGTCGTTCCCTCTCTGTCTCTGTCGTTCCCTCTCTGTTGCTGTCGTTCCCTCTCTGTCTCTGTCGTTCCCTCTCTGTCTCTGTCGTTCCCTCTCTGTCTCTGTCGTTCCCTCTCTGTCTCTGTCGTTCCCTCTCTGTCTCTTTCGTTCCCTCTCTGACTCTGTCGTTCCCTCTCTGTCTCTGTCGTTCCCTCTCTGTCTCTGTCGTTCCCTCTCTGTCTCTGTCGTTCCCTCTCTGACTCTGTCGTTCCCTCTCTGTCTCTGTCGTTCCCTCTCTGACTCTGTCGTTCCCTCTCTGTCTCTGTCGTTCCCTCTCTGACTCTGTCGTTCCCTCTCTGTCTCTGTCGTTCTCTCTCTGACTCTGTCGTTCCCTCTCTGTCTCTGTCGTTCCCTCTCTGACTCTGTCGTTCCCTCTCTGTCTCTGTCGTTCCCTCTCTGACTCTGTCGTTCCCTCTCTGTCTCTGTCGTTCCCTCTCTGACTCTGTCGTTCCCTCTCTGACTCTGTCGTTCCCTCTCTGTCTCTGTCGTTCCCTCTCTGACTCTGTCGTTCCCTCTCTGTCTCTGTCGTTCCCTCTCTGACTCTGTCGTTCCCTCTCTGTCCCTGTCGTTCCCTCTCTGTCTCTGTCGTTCCCTCTCTGTCTCTGTCGTTCCCTCTCTGACTCTGTCGTTCCCTCTCTGTCTCTGTCGTTCCCTCTCTGACTCTGTCGTTCCCTCTCTGTCTCTGTCGTTCCCTCTCTGTCTCTGTCGTTCCCTCTCTGTCTCTGTCGTTCCCTCTCTGTCTCTTTCGTTCCCTCTCTGACTCTGTCGTTCCCTCTCTGACTCTGTCGTTCCCTCTCTGACTCTGTCGTTCCCTCTCTGACTCTGTCGTTCCCTCTCTGTCTCTGTCGTTCCCTCTCTGTCTCTGTCGTTCCCTCTCTGACTCTGTCGTTCCCTCTCTGTCTCTGTCGTTCCCTCTCTGTCTCTTTCGTTCCCTCTCTGACTCTGTCGTTCCCTCTCTGACTCTGTCGTTCCCTCTCTGTCTCTGTCGTTCCCTCTCTGTCTCTGTCGTTCCCTCTCTGTCTCTGTCGTTCCCTCTCTGTCTCTTTCGTTCCCTCTCTGACTCTGTCGTTCCCTCTCTGACTCTGTCGTTCCCTCTCTGTCTCTGTCGTTCCCTCTCTGACTCTGTCGTTCCCTCTCTGTCTCTGTCGTTCCCTCTCTGACTCTGTCGTTCCCTCTCTGAGTCTGTCGTTCCCTCTCTGTCTCTGTCGTTCCCTCTCTGACTCTGTCGTTCCCTCTCTGTCTCTGTCGTTCCCTCTCTGACTCTGTCGTTCCCTCTCTGTCTCTGTCGTTCCCTCTCTGACTCTGTCGTTCCCTCTCTGTCTCTGTCGTTCCCTCTCTGACTCTGTCGTTCTCTCTCTGTCTCTGTCGTTCCCTCTCTGACTCTGTCGTTCCCTCTCTGTCTCTGTCGTTCCCTCTCTGTCTCTGTCGTTCCCTCTCTGTCTCTGTCGTTCCCTCTCTGTCTCTTTCGTTCCCTCTCTGACTCTGTCGTTCCCTCTCTGACTCTGTCGTTCCCTCTCTGTCTCTGTCGTTCCCTCTCTGTCTCTGTCGTTCCCTCTCTGACTCTGTCGTTCCCTCTCTGTCTCTGTCGTTCCCTCTCTGACTCTGTCGTTCCCTCTCTGTCTCTGTCGTTCCCTCTCTGACTCTGTCGTTCCCTCTCTGTCTCTGTCGTTCCCTCTCTGACTCTGTCGTTCCCTCTCTGTCTCTGTCGTTCCCTCTCTGACTCTGTCGTTCCCTCTCTGTCTCTGTCGTTCCCTCTCTGACTCTGTCGTTCCCTCTCTGTCTCTGTCGTTCCCTCTCTGACTCTGTCGTTCCCTCTCTGTCTCTGTCGTTCCCTCTGAAAGAAGAAAGAAAGAAAGATACATTTATTCACTAACACACAGGACACATATATTAAGCAAAAATAAATAAAAATAACATGTAACAAGTGTGTCTCTGCGGCCGTGAACCGGACACTGGCTCAGCATTATGCTGAGGTGTCAGTCAGACACCTACAGCGCTGATTTTCAGCCAGCAACCGTTGGTGACTCACGGAAACGTCATACAATTATAATTACACAACTATATATATAATAAATTGTGCAAGGCGAGAGAGAAATAAACATAAATACATAGTGAGATAATACATACAGCACTACCTACATGCAGCTTTAATAAAATAATAACTACGTTACACATTAATAGTAGATTGTACAACAAGTGCATAAAACGCACCATTTTACTCGAGACGTTTATCCATCCGAGCGAGCTTGCGAGCGAGGATAGATATAAAGTCGAGTGTAAAATGGGTTTTATGGACGAGTTGTACACTCTACATTTTTACTTCGATTGCGAGGAAATGAAACAGCAACACGTAAATATAGTAAATGCTAATTTAATTAAAATTGAAAGTTACATTAGAGCAATGAGAAATATTTAAATACTATACTGATCTACTAAATTGAAAAATAAACAAATATAAAAAATAATAAATGAGACGAAATACAAATTATAAGTTTATTTCATGAAGTTTTATTGTGTACTTTGGCTGTTGGTATCTTTGCCTTGGTCTTAGAATACGAACGAAACGAAATAGAATAAAGAGGTTGTTGTATGAAGTTAAAGATGTTCGTGTGGCTGTTGCAGCGATTGCCTTGGTCTTCGACGAAGATTTTACTTTATGCTCTAGAGCATAAAAAGCGACTTTATGTCGCCTACGCACGACATAAAGACGAACTTTTAGAGCATGAGAAGTGAAAAGTAAATTTTACTATTAAACTAAAAACAAAAACTAGATAAAAATGTGCAATTGGCATATTTTTGCTGTCAAAAGTGCAGGATTAGGATTAGGATTTTTGGAGCGTCAACAAATAGCCTTTAAGCTTACGCTTAAAGGTGTATCTGCTAAGCGCCCCTTGGATAGGGGGAGGGATATCATTCCAGCACTTAGACGCCGCGAACTTGAAGCTACCTCGGAAAGCAGCGGTTCGGTGCATAGGAGTTATGGCCATTGCCTTGAATCTGCGCGCACTCTTTGACCATACCAGTTTATTGAAAAGGTAAGATGGGGTTTCGTGCCTTACCACCCCGAAAAGCAGAGTGGCAAGGTGCAGGCGTCGGCGTGCAGACATGTTAAGCAAGTTAGCGGCGTTCAAGTATGGAGTGATGTGGGAACGGGGAGGGACTCGGAAACAAAAACGAGCACATGCGTTCTGCACTCGTTGTATGAGCCTCTTGGAACGACCAGTAATGCACCCGTCATACACGACATCACAATAGTTTAACCTAGATAATATAAGCGATTCACATAGGTCGACACGCAAATCGACACTAAGGTAATCACGTATATTATATAGGACTTTAAGGCGATAGAAGCAGTTACTCACAACATTTAGTATGTGGTTCTCAAAGCGCAAATTCTCGTCCATAAGAAGGCCGAGGTTGGTTGCTTCTACCACCTGCTCTATTGGTTCGCCCATGACGGCGACATTCCTCTCTGTCTCTGTCGTTCCCTCTCTGTCTCTGTCGTTCCCTCTCTGTCTCTTTCGTTCCCTCTCTGACTCTGTCGTTCCCTCTCTGACTCTGTCGTTCCCTCTCTGTCTCTGTCGTTCCCTCTCTGACTCTGTCGTTCCCTCTCTGTCTCTGTCGTTCCCTCTCTGTCTCTGTCGTTCCCTCTCTGTCTCTGTCGTTCCCTCTCTGTCTCTTTCGTTCCCTCTCTGACTCTGTCGTTCCCTCTCTGTCTCTGTCGTTCCCTCTCTGACTCTGTCGTTCCCTCTCTGTCTCTGTCGTTCCCTCTCTGACTCTGTAGTTCCCTCTCTGTCTCTGTCGTTCCCTCTCTGACTCTGTCGTTCCCTCTCTGTCTCTGTCGTTCCCTCTCTGACTCTGTCGTTCCCTCTCTGTCTCTTTCGTTCCCTCTCTGTCTCTGTCGTTCCCTCTCTGACTCTGTCGTTCCCTCTCTGTCTCTTTCGTTCCCTCTCTGTCTCTGTCGTTCCCTCTCTGACTCTGTCGTTCCCTCTCTGTCTCTGTCGTTCCCTCTCTGTCTCTGTCGTTCCCTCTCTGTCTCTGTCGTTCCCTCTCTGTCTCTGTCGTTCCCTCTCTGACTCTGTCGTTCCCTCTCTGTCTCTGTCGTTCCCTCTCTGTCTCTGTCGTTCCCTCTCTGTCTCTGTCGTTCCCTCTCTGTCTCTGTCGTTCCCTCTCTGTCTCTGTCGTTCCCTCTCTGTCTCTGTCGTTCCCTCTCTGACTCTGTCGTTCCCTCTCTGTCTCTGTCGTTCCCTCTCGGACTCTGTCGTTCCCTCTCTGTCTCTGTCGTTCCCTCTCTGTCTCTGTCGTTCCCTCTCTGTCTCTGTCGTTCCCTCTCTGACTCTGTCGTTCCCTCTCTGTCTCTGTCGTTCCCTCTCTGACTCTGTCGTTCCCTCTCTGTCTCTGTCGTTCCCTCTGAAAGAAGAAAGAAAGAAAGATACATTTATTCACTAACACACAGGACACATATATTAAGCAAAAATAAATAAAAATAACATGTAACAAGTGTGTCTCTGCGGCCGTGAACCGGACACTGGCTCAGCATTATGCTGAGGTGTCAGTCAGACACCTACAGCGCTGATTTTCAGCCAGCACCGTTGGTGACTCACGGAAACGTCATACAATTATAATTACACAACTATATATATAATAAATTGTGCAAGGCGAGAGAGAAATAAACATAAATACATAGTGAGATAATACATACAGCACTACCTACATGCAGCTTTAATAAAATAATAACTACGTTACACATTAATAGTAGATTGTACAACAAGTGCATAAAACGCACCATTTTACTCGAGACGTTTATCCATCCGAGCGAGCTTGCGAGCGAGGATAGATATAAAGTCGAGTGTAAAATGGGTTTTATGGACGAGTTGTACACTCTACTTTTCACTTCGATTGCGAGGAAATGAAACAGCAACACGTAAATATAGTAAATGCTAATTTAATTAAAATTGAAAGTTACATTAGAGCAATGAGAAATATTTAAATACTATACTGATCTACTAAATTGAAAAATAAACAAATATAAAAAATAATAAATGAGACGAAATACAAATTATAAGTTTATTTCATGAAGTTTTATTGTGTACTTTGGCTGTTGGTATCTTTGCCTTGGTCTTAGAATACGAACGAAACGAAATAAAATAAAGAGGTTGTTGTATGAAGTTAAAGATGTTCGTGTGGCTGTTGCAGCGATTGCCTTGGTCTTCGACGAAGATTTTACTTTATGCTCTAGAGCATAAAAAGCGACTTTATGTCGCCTACGCACGACATAAAGACGAACTTTTAGAGCATGAGAAGTGAAAAGTAAATTTTACTATTAAACTAAAAACAAAAACTAGATAAAAATGTGCAATTGGCATATTTTTGCTGTCAAAAGTGCAGGATTAGGATTAGGATTTTTGGAGCGTCAACAAATAGCCTTTAAGCTTACGCTTAAAGGTGTATCTGCTAAGCGCCCCTTGGATAGGGGGAGGGATATCATTCCAGCACTTAGACGCCGCGAACTTGAAGCTACCTCGGAAAGCAGCGGTTCGGTGCATAGGAGTTATGGCCATTGCCTTGAATCTGCGCGCACTCTTTGACCATACCAGTTTATTGAAAAGGTAAGATGGGGTTTCGTGCCTTACCACCCCGAAAAGCAGAGTGGCAAGGTGCAGGCGTCGGCGTGCAGACATGTTAAGCAAGTTAGCGGCGTTCAAGTATGGAGTGATGTGGGAACGGGGAGGGACTCGGAAACAAAAACGAGCACATGCGTTCTGCACTCGTTGTATGAGCCTCTTGGAACGACCAGTAATGCACCCGTCATACACGACATCACAATAGTTTAACCTAGATAATATAAGCGATTCACATAGGTCGACACGCAAATCGACACTAAGGTAATCACGTATATTATATAGGACTTTAAGGCGATAGAAGCAGTTACTCACAACATTTAGTATGTGGTTCTCAAAGCGCAAATTCTCGTCCATAAGAAGGCCGAGGTTGGTTGCTTCTACCACCTGCTCTATTGGTTCGCCCATGACGGCGACATTCCTCTCTGTCTCTGTCGTTCCCTCTCTGTCTCTGTCGTTCCCTCTCTGTCTCTTTCGTTCCCTCTCTGACTCTGTCGTTCCCTCTCTGACTCTGTCGTTCCCTCTCTGTCTCTGTCGTTCCCTCTCTGACTCTGTCGTTCCCTCTCTGTCTCTGTCGTTCCCTCTCTGTCTCTGTCGTTCCCTCTCTGTCTCTGTCGTTCCCTCTCTGTCTCTTTCGTTCCCTCTCTGACTCTGTCGTTCCCTCTCTGTCTCTGTCGTTCCCTCTCTGTCTCTGTCGTTCCCTCTCTGTCTCTGTCGTTCCCTCTCTGACTCTGTAGTTCCCTCTCTGTCTCTGTCGTTCCCTCTCTGACTCTGTCGTTCCCTCTCTGTCTCTGTCGTTCCCTCTCTGACTCTGTCGTTCCCTCTCTGTCTCTTTCGTTCCCTCTCTGTCTCTGTCGTTCCCTCTCTGACTCTGTCGTTCCCTCTCTGTCTCTTTCGTTCCCTCTCTGTCTCTGTCGTTCCCTCTCTGACTCTGTCGTTCCCTCTCTGTCTCTGTCGTTCCCTCTCTGTCTCTGTCGTTCCCTCTCTGTCTCTGTCGTTCCCTCTCTGTCTCTGTCGTTCCCTCTCTGACTCTGTCGTTCCCTCTCTGTCTCTGTCGTTCCCTCTCTGTCTCTGTCGTTCCCTCTCTGTCTCTGTCGTTCCCTCTCTGTCTCTGTCGTTCCCTCTCTGTCTCTGTCGTTCCCTCTCTGTCTCTGTCGTTCCCTCTCTGACTCTGTCGTTCCCTCTCTGTCTCTGTCGTTCCCTCTCGGACTCTGTCGTTCCCTCTCTGTCTCTGTCGTTCCCTCTCTGTCTCTGTCGTTCCCTCTCTGTCTCTGTCGTTCCCTCTCTGACTCTGTCGTTCCCTCTCTGTCTCTGTCGTTCCCTCTCTGACTCTGTCGTTCCCTCTCTGTCTCTGTCGTTCCCTCTGAAAGAAGAAAGAAAGAAAGATACATTTATTCACTAACACACAGGACACATATATTAAGCAAAAATAAATAAAAATAACATGTAACAAGTGTGTCTCTGCGGCCGTGAACCGGACACTGGCTCAGCATTATGCTGAGGTGTCAGTCAGACACCTACAGCGCTGATTTTCAGCCAGCACCGTTGGTGACTCACGGAAACGTCATACAATTATAATTACACAACTATATATATAATAAATTGTGCAAGGCGAGAGAGAAATAAACATAAATACATAGTGAGATAATACATACAGCACTACCTACATGCAGCTTTAATAAAATAATAACTACGTTACACATTAATAGTAGATTGTACAACAAGTGCATAAAACGCACCATTTTACTCGAGACGTTTATCCATCCGAGCGAGCTTGCGAGCGAGGATAGATATAAAGTCGAGTGTAAAATGGGTTTTATGGACGAGTTGTACACTCTACTTTTCACTTCGATTGCGAGGAAATGAAACAGCAACACGTAAATATAGTAAATGCTAATTTAATTAAAATTGAAAGTTACATTAGAGCAATGAGAAATATTTAAATACTATACTGATCTACTAAATTGAAAAATAAACAAATATAAAAAATAATAAATGAGACGAAATACAAATTATAAGTTTATTTCATGAAGTTTTATTGTGTACTTTGGCTGTTGGTATCTTTGCCTTGGTCTTAGAATACGAACGAAACGAAATAAAATAAAGAGGTTGTTGTATGAAGTTAAAGATGTTCGTGTGGCTGTTGCAGCGATTGCCTTGGTCTTCGACGAAGATTTTACTTTATGCTCTAGAGCATAAAAAGCGACTTTATGTCGCCTACGCACGACATAAAGACGAACTTTTAGAGCATGAGAAGTGAAAAGTAAATTTTACTATTAAACTAAAAACAAAAACTAGATAAAAATGTGCAATTGGCATATTTTTGCTGTCAAAAGTGCAGGATTAGGATTAGGATTTTTGGAGCGTCAACAAATAGCCTTTAAGCTTACGCTTAAAGGTGTATCTGCTAAGCGCCCCTTGGATAGGGGGAGGGATATCATTCCAGCACTTAGACGCCGCGAACTTGAAGCTACCTCGGAAAGCAGCGGTTCGGTGCATAGGAGTTATGGCCATTGCCTTGAATCTGCGCGCACTCTTTGACCATACCAGTTTATTGAAAAGGTAAGATGGGGTTTCGTGCCTTACCACCCCGAAAAGCAGAGTGGCAAGGTGCAGGCGTCGGCGTGCAGACATGTTAAGCAAGTTAGCGGCGTTCAAGTATGGAGTGATGTGGGAACGGGGAGGGACTCGGAAACAAAAACGAGCACATGCGTTCTGCACTCGTTGTATGAGCCTCTTGGAACGACCAGTAATGCACCCGTCATACACGACATCACAATAGTTTAACCTAGATAATATAAGCGATTCACATAGGTCGACACGCAAATCGACACTAAGGTAATCACGTATATTATATAGGACTTTAAGGCGATAGAAGCAGTTACTCACAACATTTAGTATGTGGTTCTCAAAGCGCAAATTCTCGTCCATAAGAAGGCCGAGGTTGGTTGCTTCTACCACCTGCTCTATTGGTTCGCCCATGACGGCGACATTCCTCTCTGTCTCTGTCGTTCCCTCTCTGTCTCTGTCGTTCCCTCTCTGTCTCTTTCGTTCCCTCTCTAACTCTGTCGTTCCCTCTCTGACTCTGTCGTTCCCTCTCTGTCTCTGTCGTTCCCTCTCTGTCTCTGTCGTTCCCTCTCTGACTCTGTCGTTCCCTCTCTGTCTCTGTCGTTCCCTCTCTGACTCTGTCGTTCCCTCTCTGTCTCTGTCGTTCCCTCTCTGACTCTGTCGTTCCATCTCTGACTCTGTCGTTCCCTCTCTGTCTCTGTCGTTCCCTCTCTGTCTCTGTCGTTCCCTCTCTGTCTCTGTCGTTCCCTCTCTGTCTCTGTCGTTCCCTCTCTGACTCTGTCGTTCCCTCTCTGTCTCTGTCGTTCCCTCTCTGACTCTGTCGTTCCCTCTCTGTCTCTTTCGTTCCCTCTCTGACTGTCGTTCCCTCTCTGTCTCTGTCGTTCCCTCTCTGTCTCTGTCGTTCCCTCTCTGTCTCTGTCGTTCCCTCTCTGACTCTGTCGTTCCCTCTCTGTCTCTGTCGTTCCCTCTCTGTCTCTGTCGTTCCCTCTCTGTCTCTGTCGTTCCCTCTCTGACTCTGTCGTTCCCTCTCTGTCTCTGTCGTTCCCTCTCTGTCTCTGTCGTTCCCTCTCTGTCTCTGTCGTTCCCTCTCTGTCTCTTTCGTTCCCTCTCTGACTCTGTCGTTCCCTCTCTGACTCTGTCGTTCCCTCTCTGACTCTGTCGTTCCCTCTCTGTCTCTGTCGTTCCCTCTCTGTCTCTGTCGTTCCCTCTCTGTCTCTGTCGTTCCCTCTCTGTCTCTGTCGTTCCCTCTCTGTCTCTGTCGTTCCCTCTCTGACTCTGTCGTTCCCTCTCTGTCTCTGTCGTTCCCTCTCTGACTCTGTCGTTCCCTCTCTGTCTCTGTCGTTCCCTCTCTGACTCTGTCGTTCCCTCTCTGTCTCTGTCGTTCCCTCTCTGACTCTGTCGTTCCCTCTCTGTCTCTGTCGTTCCCTCTCTGACTCTGTCGTTCCCTCTCTGACTCTGTCGTTCCCTCTGAAAGAAGAAAGAAAGAAAGATAGATTTATTCACTAACACACAGGACACATATATTAAGCAAAAATAAATAAAAATAACATGTAACAAGTGTGTCTCTGCGGCCGTGAACCGGACACTGGCTCAGCATTATGCTGAGGTGTCAGTCAGACACCTACAGCGCTGATTTTCAGCCAGCACCGTTGGTGACTCACGGAAACGTCATACAATTATAATTACACAACTATATATATAATAAATTGTGCAAGGCGAGAGAGAAATAAACATAAATACATAGTGAGATAATACATACAGCACTACCTACATGCAGCTTTAATAAAATAATAACTACGTTACACATTAATAGTAGATTGTACAACAAGTGCATAAAACGCACCATTTTACTCGAGACGTTTATCCATCCGAGCGAGCTTGCGAGCGAGGATAGATATAAAGTCGAGTGTAAAATGGGTTTTATGGACGAGTTGTACACTCTACTTTTCACTTCGATTGCGAGGAAATGAAACAGCAACACGTAAATATAGTAAATGCTAATTTAATTAAAATTGAAAGTTACATTAGAGCAATGAGAAATATTTAAATACTATACTGATCTACTAAATTGAAAAATAAACAAATATAAAAAATAATAAATGAGACGAAATACAAATTATAAGTTTATTTCATGAAGTTTTATTGTGTACTTTGGCTGTTGGTATCTTTGCCTTGGTCTTAGAATACGAACGAAACGAAATAAAATAAAGAGGTTGTTGTATGAAGTTAAAGATGTTCGTGTGGCTGTTGCAGCGATTGCCTTGGTCTTCGACGAAGATTTTACTTTATGCTCTAGAGCATAAAAAGCGACTTTATGTCGCCTACGCACGACATAAAGACGAACTTTTAGAGCATGAGAAGTGAAAAGTAAATTTTACTATTAAACTAAAAACAAAAACTAGATAAAAATGTGCAATTGGCATATTTTTGCTGTCAAAAGTGCAGGATTAGGATTAGGATTTTTGGAGCGTCAACAAATAGCCTTTAAGCTTACGCTTAAAGGTGTATCTGCTAAGCGCCCCTTGGATAGGGGGAGGGATATCATTCCAGCACTTAGACGCCGCGAACTTGAAGCTACCTCGGAAAGCAGCGGTTCGGTGCATAGGAGTTATGGCCATTGCCTTGAATCTGCGCGCACTCTTTGACCATACCAGTTTATTGAAAAGGTAAGATGGGGTTTCGTGCCTTACCACCCCGAAAAGCAGAGTGGCAAGGTGCAGGCGTCGGCGTGCAGACATGTTAAGCAAGTTAGCGGCGTTCAAGTATGGAGTGATGTGGGAACGGGGAGGGACTCGGAAACAAAAACGAGCACATGCGTTCTGCACTCGTTGTATGAGCCTCTTGGAACGACCAGTAATGCACCCGTCATACACGACATCACAATAGTTTAACCTAGATAATATAAGCGATTCACATAGGTCGACACGCAAATCGACACTAAGGTAATCACGTATATTATATAGGACTTTAAGGCGATAGAAGCAGTTACTCACAACATTTAGTATGTGGTTCTCAAAGCGCAAATTCTCGTCCATAAGAAGGCCGAGGTTGGTTGCTTCTACCACCTGCTCTATTGGTTCGCCCATGACGGCGACATTCCTCTCTGTCTCTGTCGTTCCCTCTCTGTCTCTGTCGTTCCCTCTCTGTCTCTTTCGTTCCCTCTCTGACTCTGTCGTTCCCTCTCTGACTCTGTCGTTCCCTCTCTGTCTCTGTCGTTCCCTCTCTGTCTCTGTCGTTCCCTCTCTGACTCTGTCGTTCCCTCTCTGTCTCTGTCGTTCCCTCTCTGTCTCTGTCGTTCCCTCTCTGTCTCTGTCGTTCCCTCTCTGACTCTGTCGTTCCCTCTCTGTCTCTGTCGTTCCCTCTCTGTCTCTGTCGTTCCCTCTCTGACTCTGTCGTTCCCTCTCTGTCTCTGTCGTTCCCTCTCTGACTCTGTCGTTCCCTCTCTGTCTCTGTCGTTCCCTCTCTGACTCTGTCGTTCCCTCTCTGTCTCTGTCGTTCCCTCTCTGTCTCTGTCGTTCCCTCTCTGACTCTGTCGTTCCCTCTCTGTCTCTGTCGTTCCCTCTCTGACTCTGTCGTTCCCTCTCTGACTCTGTCGTTCCCTCTCTGACTCTGTCGTTCCCTCTCTGTCTCTGTCGTTCCCTCTCTGTCTCTGTCGTTCCCTCTCTGTCTCTGTCGTTCCCTCTCTGTCTCTGTCGTTCCCTCTCTGACTCTGTCGTTCCCTCTCTGTCTCTGTCGTTCCCTCTCTGACTCTGTCGTTCCCTCTCTGTCTCTGTCGTTCCCTCTCTGACTGTGTCGTTCCCTCTCTTTCTCTGTCGTTCCCTCTCTGACTCTGTCGTTCCCTCTCTGTCTCTGTCGTTCCCTCTCTGACTCTGTCGTTCCCTCTCTGACTCTGTCGTTCCCTCTCTGTCTCTGTCGTTCCCTCTCTGTCTCTGTCGTTCCC
This sequence comes from Epinotia brunnichana, assembly GCA_963854355.1. NCBI lineage: Eukaryota > Metazoa > Arthropoda > Insecta > Lepidoptera > Tortricidae > Epinotia > Epinotia brunnichana. The sequence goes on along the minus strand of OY977935.1, from coordinate 38,243 downwards.
TCTCTGACTCTGTCGTTCCCTCTCTGTCTCTTTCGTTCCCTCTCTGTCTCTGTCGTTCCCTCTCTGACTCTGTCGTTCCCTCTCTGTCTCTGTCGTTCCCTCTCTGACTCTTTCGTTCCCTCTCTGTCTCTGTTGTTCCCTCTCTGTCTCTGTCGTTCCCTCTCTGACTCTGTCGTTCCCTCTCTGACTCTGTCGTTCCCTCTCTGTCTCTGTCGTTCCCTCTCTGACTCTGTCGTTCCCTCTCTGACTCTGTCGTTCCCTCTCTGACTCTGTCGTTCCCTCTCTGTCTCTGTCGTTCCCTCTCTGACTCTGTCGTTCCCTCTCTGACTCTGTCGTTCCCTTTCTGACTCTGTCGTTCCCTCTCTGTCTCTTTCGTTCCCTCTCTGACTCTGTCGTTCCCTCTCTGTCTCTGTCGTTCCCTCTCTGACTCTGTCGTTCCCTCTCTGTCTCTGTCGTTCCCTCTCTGACTCTGTCGTTCCCTCTCTGTCTCTGTCGTTCCCTCTCTGACTCTGTCGTTCCCTCTCTGTCTCTGTCGTTCCCTCTCTGACTCTGTCGTTCCCTCTCTGTCTCTGTCGTTCCCTCTCTGACTCTGTCGTTCCCTCTCTGACTCTGTCGTTCCCTCTCTGACTCTGTCGTTCCCTCTCTGTCTCTGTCGTTCCCTCTCTGTCTCTGTCGTTCCCTCTCTGACTCTGTCGTTCCCTCTCTGTCTCTGTCGTTCCCTCTCTGTCTCTGTCGTTCCCTCTCTGTCTCTGTCGTTCCCTCTCTGACTCTGTCGTTCCCTCTCTGTCTCTGTCGTTCCCTCTCTGTCTCTGTCGTTCCCTCTCTGACTCTGTCGTTCCCTCTCTGACTCTGTCGTTCCCTCTCTGTCTCTGTCGTTCCCTCTCTGTCTCTTTCGTTCCCTCTCTGAATGTCGTTCCCTCTCTGACTCTGTCGTTCCCTCTCTGTCTCTGTCGTTCCCTCTCTGTCTCTGTCGTTCCCTCTCTGACTCTGTCGTTCCCTCTCTGTCTCTGTCGTTCCCTCTCTGTCTCTGTCGTTCCCCCTCTGACTCTGTCGTTCCCTCTCTGACTCTGTCGTTCCCTCTCTGACTCTGTCGTTCCCTCTCTGACTCTGTCGTTCCCTCTCTGTCTCTGTCGTTCCCTCTCTGTCTCTGTCGTTCCCTTTCTGTCTCTGTCGTTCCCTCTCTGTCTCTGTCGTTCCCTCTCTGTCTCTGTCGTTCCCTCTCTGTCTCTGTCGTTCCCTCTCTGACTCTGTCGTTCCCTCTCGGTCTCTGTCGTTCCCTCTCTGTCTCTGTCGTTCCCTCTCTGTCTCTGTCGTTCCCTCTCTGTCTCTTTCGTTCCCTCTCTGTCTCTTTCGTTCCCTCTCTGTCTCTGTCGTTCCCTCTCTGACTCTGTCGTTCCCTCTCTGTCTCTGTCGTTCCCTCTCTGTCTCTGTCGTTCCCTCTCTGTCTCTGTCGTTCCCTCTCTGTCTCTGTCGTTCCCTCTCTGTCTCTGTCGTTCCCTCTCTGTCTCTGTCGTTCCCTCTCTGTCTCTTTCGTTCCCTCTCTGACTCTGTCGTTCCCTCTCTGACTCTGTCGTTCCCTCTCTGTCTCTGTCGTTCCCTCTCTGTCTCTGTCGTTCCCTCTCTGACTCTGTCGTTCCCTCTCTGTCTCTGTCGTTCCCTCTCTGACTCTGTCGTTTCCTCTCTGTCTCTGTCGTTCCCTCTCTGACTCTGTCGTTCCCTCTCTGTCTCTGTCGTTCCCTCTCTGACTCTGTCGTTCCCTCTCTGTCTCTGTCGTTCCCTCTCTGACTCTGTCGTTCCCTATCTGTCTCTGTCGTTCCCTCTCTGACTCTGTCGTTCCCTCTCTGTCTCTGTCGTTCCCTCTCTGTCTCTGTCGTTCCCTCTCTGTCTCTGTCGTTCCCTCTCTGTTTCTGTCGTTCCCTCTCTGTCTCTGTCGTTCCCTCTCTGTCTCTTTCGTTCCCTCTCTGACTCTGTCGTTCCCTCTCTGTCTCTGTCGTTCCCTCTCTGTCTCTGTCGTTCCCTCTCTGTCTCTGTCGTTCCCTCTCTGTCTCTGTCGTTCCCTCTCTGACTCTGTCGTTCCCTCTCTGTCTCTGTCGTTCCCTCTCTGACTCTGTCGTTCCCTCTCTGTCTCTGTCGTTCCCTCTCTGTCTCTGTCGTTCCCTCTCTGACTCTGTCGTTCCCTCTCTGACTCTGTCGTTCCCTCTCTGACTCTGTCGTTCCCTCTCTGTCTCTGTCGTTCCCTCTCTGTCTCTGTCGTTCCCTCTCTGTCTCTGTCGTTCCCTCTCTGTCTCTGTCGTTCCCTCTCTGTCTCTGCGTTCCCTCTCTGTCTCTGTCGTTCCCTCTCTGACTCTGTCGTTCCCTCTCTGTCTCTGTCGTTCCCTCTCTGTCTCTGTCGTTGCCTCTCTGACTCTGTCGTTCCCTCTCTGACTCTGTCGTTCCCTCTCTGTCTCTGTCGTTCCCTCTCTGACTCTGTCGTTCCCTCTCTGTCTCTTTCGTTCCCTCTCTGACTCTGTCGTTCCCTCTCTGACTCTGTCGTTCCCTCTCTGTCTCTGTCGTTCCCTCTCTGACTCTGTCGTTCCCTCTCTGTCTCTGTCGTTCCCTCTCTGACTCTGTCATTCCCTCTCTGTCTCTTTCGTTCCCTCTCTGACTCTGTCGTTCCCTCTCTGTCTCTGTCGTTCCCTCTCTGACTCTGTCGTTCCCTCTCTGTCTCTGTCGTTCCCTCTCTGTCTCTGTCGTTCCCTCTCTGACTCTGTCGTTCCCTCTCTGACTCTGTCGTTCCCTCTCTGACTCTGTCGTTCCCTCTCTGACTCTGTCGTTCCCTCTCTGTCTCTGTCGTTCCCTCTATGACTCTGTCGTTCCCTCTCTGTCTCTGTCGTTCCCTCTCTGACTCTGTCGTTCCCTCTCTGTCTCTGTCGTTCCCTCTCTGTCTCTGTCGTTCCCTCTCTGACTCTGTCGTTCCCTCTCTGTCTCTGTCGTTCCCTCTCTGACTCTGTCGTTCCCTCTCTGTCTCTGTCGTTCCCTCTCTGACTCTGTCGTTCCCTCTCTGTCTCTGTCGTTCCCTCTCTGTCTCTGTTGTTCCCTCTCTGTCTCTGTCGTTCCCTCTCTGACTCTGTCGTTCCCTCTCTGACTCTGTCGTTCCCTCTCTGTCTCTGTCGTTCCCTCTCTGACTCTGTCGTTCCCTCTCTGACTCTGTCGTTCCCTCTCTGACTCTGTCGTTCCCTCTCTGTCTCTGTCGTTCCCTCTCTGACTCTGTCGTTCCCTCTCTGACTCTGTCGTTCCCTCTCTGTCTCTGTCGTTCCCTCTCTGTCTCTGTCGTTCCCTCTCTGTCTCTGTCGTTCCCTCTCTGACTCTGTCGTTCCCTCTCTGACTCTGTCGTTCCCTCTCTGACTCTGTCGTTCCCTCTCTGACTCTGTCGTTCCCTCTCTGTCTCTGTCGTTCCCTCTCTGTCTCTGTCGTTCCCTCTCTGACTCTGTCGTTCCCTCTCTGTCTCTGTCGTTCCCTCTCTGTCTCTGTCGTTCCCTCTCTGTCTCTGTCGTTCCCTCTCTGTCTCTGTCGTTCCCTCTCTGTCTCTGTCGTTCCCTCTCTGTCTCTGTCGTTCCCTCTCTGTCTCTGTCGTTCCCTCTCTGACTCTGTCGTTCCCTCTCTGTCTCTGTCGTTCCCTCTCTGTCTCTGTCGTTCCCTCTCTGTCTCTGTCGTTCCCTCTCTGTCTCTGTCGTTCCCTCTCTGTCTCTGTCGTTCCCTCTCTGACTCTGTCGTTCCCTCTCTGACTCTGTCGTTCCCTCTCTGACTCTGTCGTTCCCTCTCTGTCTCTGTCGTTCCCTCTCTGTCTCTGTCGTTCTTTCTCTGACTCTGTCGTTCCCTCTCTGTCTCTGTCGTTCCCTCTCTGTCTCTGTCGTTCCCTCTCTGTCTCTGTCGTTCCCTCTCTGTCTCTGTCGTTCCCTCTCTGTCTCTGTCGTTCCCTCTCTGTCTCTGTCGTTCCCTCTCTGTCTCTGTCGTTCCCTCTCTGACTCTGTCGTTCCCTCTCTGTCTCTGTCGTTCCCTCTCTGTCTCTGTCGTTCCCTCTCTGTCTCTGTCGTTCCCTCTCTGTCTCTGTCGTTCCCTCTCTGTCTCTGTCGTTCCCTCTCTGTCTCTGTCGTTCCCTCTCTGTCTCTGTCGTTCCCTCTCTGTCTCTGTCGTTCCCTCTCTGTCTCTGTCGTTCCCTCTCTGTCTCTGTCGTTCCCTCTCTGACTCTGTCGTTCCCTCTCTGTCTCTGTCGTTCCCTCTCTGTCTCTGTCGTTCCCTCTCTGACTCTGTCGTTCCCTCTCTGTCTCTGTCGTTCCCTCTCTGTCTCTGTCGTTCCCTCTCTGTCTCTGTCGTTCCCTCTCTGTCTCTGTCGTTCCCTCTCTGACTCTGTCGTTCCCTCTCTGTCTCTGTCGTTCCCTCTCTGACTCTGTCGTTCCCTCTCTGTCTCTAACGTTCCCTCTCTGACTCTGTCGTTCCCTCTCTGTCTCTGTCGTTCCCTCTCTGACTCTGTCGTTCCCTCTCTGTCTCTGTCGTTCCCTCTCTGTCTCTGTCGTTCCCTCTCTGACTCTGTCGTTCCCTCTCTGACTCTGTCGTTCCCTCTCTGACTCTGTCGTTCCCTCTCTGACTCTGTCGTTCCCTCTCTGACTCTGTCGTTCCCTCTCTGACTCTGTCGTTCCCTCTCTGTCTCTGTCGTTCCCTCTCTGTCTCTGTCGTTCCCTCTCTGTCTCTGTCGTTCCCTCTCTGTCTCTGTCGTTCCCTCTCTGACTCTGTCGTTCCCTCTCTGACTCTGTCGTTCCCTCTCTGACTCTGTCGTTCCCTCTCTGTCTCTTTCGTTCCCTCTCTGTCTCTGTCGTTCCCTCTCTGTCTCTGTCGTTCCCTCTCTGTCTCTTTCGTTCCCTCTCTGACTCTGTCGTTCCCTCTCTGACTCTGTCGTTCCCTCTCTGTCTCTGTCGTTCCCTCTCTGTCTCTGTCGTTCCCTCTCTGTCTCTGTCGTTCCCTCCCTGACTCTGTCGTTCCCTCTCTGTCTCTTTCGTTCCCTCTCTGTCTCTGTCGTTCCCTCTCTGTCTCTGTCGTTCCCACTCTGACTCTGTCGTTCCCTCTCTGACTCTGTCGTTCCCTCTCTGTCTCTGTCGTTCCCTCTCTGTCTCTGTCGTTCCCTCTCTGACTCTGTCGTTCCCTCTCTGTCTCTGTCGTTCCCTCTCTGTCTCTGTCGTTCCCTCTCTGTCTCTTTCGTTCCCTCTCTGACTCTGTCGTTCCCTCTCTGACTCTGTCGTTCCCTCTCTGACTCTGTCGTTCCCTCTCTGTCTCTGTCGTTCCCTCTCTGACTCTGTCGTTCCCTCTCTGTCTCTGTCGTTCCCTCTCTGACTCTGTCGTTCCCTCTCTGTCTCTGTCGTTCCCTCTCTGTCTCTGTCGTTCCCTCTCTGACTCTGTCGTTCCCTCTCTGTCTCTGTCGTTCCCTCTCTGTCTCTGTCGTTCCCTCTCTGACTCTGTCGTTCCCTCTCTACAAGAACGCCCGTTGTTTTATCTCTGTCTCCTTGTGTCGCTCTCTAGCGACAAGAACGCCCGTTGTTTTATCTCTGTCTCCTTGTGTCGCTCTCTAGCGACAAGAACGCCCGTTGTTTTATCTCTGTCTCCTTGTGTCGCTCTCTAGCGACAAGAACGCCCGTTGTTTTATCTCTGTCTCCTTGTGTCGCTCTCTAGCGACAAGAACGCCCGTTGTTTTATCTCTGTCTCCTTGTGTCGCTCTCTAGCGACAAGAACGCCCGTTGTTTTATCTCTGTCTCCTTGTGTCGCTCTCTAGCGACAAGAACGCCCGTTGTTTTATCTCTGTCTCCTTGTGTCGCTCTCTAGCGACAAGAACGCCCGTTGTTTTATCTCTGTCTCCTTGTGTCGCTCTCTAGCGACAAGAACGCCCGTTGTTTTATCTCTGTCTCCTTGTGTCGCTCTCTAGCGACAAGAACGCCCGTTGTTTTATCTCTGTCTCCTTGTGTCGCTCTCTAGCGACAAGAACGCCCGTTGTTTTATCTCTGTCTCCTTGTGTCGCTCTCTAGCGACAAGAACGCCCGTTGTTTTATCTCTGTCTCCTTGTGTCGCTCTCTAGCGACAAGAACGCCCGTTGTTTTACCTCTGTCTCCTTGTGTCGCTCTCTAGCGACAAGAACGCCCGTTGTTTTACCTCTGTCTCCTTGTGTCGCTCTCTAGCGACAAGAACGCCCGTTGTTTTACCTCTGTCTCCTTGTGTCGCTCTCTAGCGACAAGAACGCCCGTTGTTTTACCTCTGTCTCCTTGTGTCGCTCTCTAGCGACAAGAACGCCCGTTGTTTTACCTCTGTCTCCTTGTGTCGCTCTCTAGCGACAAGAACGCCCGTTGTTTTACCTCTGTCTCCTTGTGTCGCTCTCTAGCGACAAGAACGCCCGTTGTTTTACCTCTGTCTCCTTGTGTCGCTCTCTAGCGACAAGAACGCCCGTTGTTTTACCTCTGTCTCCTTGTGTCGCTCTCTAGCGACAAGAACGCCCGTTGTTTTACCTCTGTCTCCTTGTGTCGCTCTCTAGCGACAAGAACGCCCGTTGTTTTTTCTCTGTCTCCTTGTGTCGCTCTCTAGCGACAAGAACGCCCGTTGTTTTTTCTCTGTCTCCTTGTGTCGCTCTCTAGCGACAAGAACGCCCGTTGTTTTTTCTCTGTCTCCTTGTGTCGCTCTCTAGCGACAAGAACGCCCGTTGTTTTTTCTCTGTCTCCTTGTGTCGCTCTCTAGCGACAAGAACGCCCGTTGTTTTATCTCTGTCTCCTTGTGTCGCTCTCTAGCGACAAGAACGCCCGTTGTTTTATCTCTGTCTCCTTGTGTCGCTCTCTAGCGACAAGAACGCCCGTTGTTTTATCTCTGTCTCCTTGTGTCGCTCTCTAGCGACAAGAACGCCCGTTGTTTTATCTCTGTCTCCTTGTGTCGCTCTCTAGCGACAAGAACGCCCGTTGTTTTATCTCTGTCTCCTTGTGTCGCTCTCTAGCGACAAGAACGCCCGTTGTTTTATCTCTGTCTCCTTTTGTCGCTCTCTAGCGACAAGAACGCCCGTTGTTTTATCTCTGTCTCCTTGTGTCGCTCTCTAGCGACAAGAACGCCCGTTGTTTTATCTCTGTCTCCTTGTGTCGCTCTCTAGCGACAAGAACGCCCGTTGTTTTATCTCTGTCTCCTTGTGTCGCTCTCTAGCGACAAGAACGCCCGTTGTTTTATCTCTGTCTCCTTGTGTCGCTCTCTAGCGACAAGAACGCCCGTTGTTTTATCTCTGTCTCCTTGTGTCGCTCTCTAGCGACAAGAACGCCCGTTGTTTTATCTCTGTCTCCTTGTGTCGCTCTCTAGCGACAAGAACGCCCGTTGTTTTATCTCTGTCTCCTTGTGTCGCTCTCTAGCGACAAGAACGCCCGTTGTTTTACCTCTGTCTCCTTGTGTCGCTCTCTAGCGACAAGAACGCCCGTTGTTTTACCTCTGTCTCCTTGTGTCGCTCTCTAGCGACAATAACGCCCGTTGTTTTACCTCTGTCTCCTTGTGTCGCTCTCTAGCGACAATAACGCCCGTTGTTTTACCTCTGTCTCCTTGTGTCGCTCTCTAGCGACAATAACGCCCGTTGTTTTACCTCTGTCTCCTTGTGTCGCTCTCTAGCGACAATAACGCCCGTTGTTTTACCTCTGTCTCCTTGTGTCGCTCTCTAGCGACAATAACGCCCGTTGTTTTACCTCTGTCTCCTTGTGTCGCTCTCTAGCGACAATAACGCCCGTTGTTTTACCTCTGTCTCCTTGTGTCGCTCTCTAGCGACAATAACGCCCGTTGTTTTACCTCTGTCTCCTTGTGTCGCTCTCTAGCGACAATAACGCCCGTTGTTTTACCTCTGTCTCCTTGTGTCGCTCTCTAGCGACAATAACGCCCGTTGTTTTACCTCTGTCTCCTTGTGTCGCTCTCTAGCGACAATAACGCCCGTTGTTTTACCTCTGTCTCCTTGTGTCGCTCTCTAGCGACAATAACGCCCGTTGTTTTACCTCTGTCTCCTTGTGTCGCTCTCTAGCGACAATAACGCCCGTTATTTTACCTCTGTCTCCTTGTGTCGCTCTCTAGCGACAAGAACGCCCGTTGGTTCACACTAGTCACACTTGGTCACACTAGTCACACTTGGTCATCTTGTCACACTTGGTCACACTAGTCACACTTGTTCACACTAGTCACACTTGGTCACACTAGTCACACTTGGTGCCTTAGTGTGACTAGTGTGACCAAGTGTGACTAGTGTGACTAGTGTGACCAAGTGTGACTAGTGTGACCAAGTGTGACTAGTGTGACTAGTGTGACCAAGTGTGACAAGTGTGACCAAGTGTGACTAGTGTGACCAAGTGTGACTAGTGTGCTTAAGTGTGACTAGTGTGACCAAGTGTGACTAGTGTGACCAAGTGTGACTAGTGTGACTAGTGTGACAAAGTGTGACAAGTGTGACCAAGTGTGACTAGTGTGACCAAGTGTGACTAGTGTGACCAAGTGTGACTAGTGTGACTAGTGTGACCAAGTGTGACAAGTGTGACCAAGTGTGACTAGTGTGACCAAGTTTGACTAGTGTGACCAAGTGTGACTAGTGTGACCAAGTGTGACTAGTGTGACCAAGTGTGACTAGTGTGACTTGTTTGACCAAGTGTGACTAGTGTGACCAAGTGTGACTAGTAGGACTAGTGTGACCAAGTGTGACTAAAGTGACCAATCGTGACTATTGTGACCAAGTGTGACTAGTGTGACTAGTGTGACTAGTGTGCCCAAGTGTGACTAGTGTGACCAAGTGTGACTAGTGTGACCAAGTGTGACTAGTGTGACCAAGTGTGACTAGTGTGACCAAGTGTGACTAGTGTGACCAAGTGTGACTAGTGTGACCAAGTGTGACTAGTGTGACCAAGTGTGACTTGTGTGACCAAGTGTGACTAGTGTGACTAGTGTGACTAGTGTGCCCAAGTGTGACTAGTGTGACCAAGTGTGACTAGTGTGACCAAGTGTGACTAGTGTGACCAAGTGTGACTAGTGTGACCAATTGTGACTAGTGTGACCAAGTGTGACTAGTGTGACCAAGTGTGACTAGTGTGACCAAGTGTGACTAGTGTGACCAAGTGTGACTAGTGTGACCAAGTGTGACTAGTGTGACCAAGTGGGACTAGTGTGACTAGTGTGACTAGTGTGCCCAAGTGTGACTAGTGTGACCAAGTGTGACTAGTGTGTTGTTTTACCTCTGTCTCCTTGTGTCGCTCTCTAGCGACAAGAACGCCCGTTGTTTTATCTCTGTCTCCTTGTGTCGCTCTCTAGCGACAAGAACGCCCGTTGTTTTATATCTGTCTCCTTGTGTCGCTCTCTAGCGACAAGAACGCCCGTTGTTTTATCTCTGTCTCCTTGTGTCGCTCTCTAGCGACAAGAACGCCCGTTGTTTTATCTCTGTCTCCTTGTGTCGCTCTCTAGCGACAAGAACGCCCGTTGTTTTATCTCTGTCTCCTTGTGTCGCTCTCTAGCGACAAGAACGCCCGTTGTTTTATCTCTGTCTCCTTGTGTCGCTCTCTAGCGACAAGAACGCCCGTTGTTTTATCTCTGTCTCCTTGTGTCGCTCTCTAGCGACAAGAACGCCCGTTGTTTTATCTCTGTCTCCTTGTGTCGCTCTCTAGCGACAAGAACGCCCGTTGTTTTATCTCTGTCTCCTTGTGTCGCTCTCTAGCGACAAGAACGCCCGTTGTTTTATCTCTGTCTCCTTGTGTCGCTCTCTAGCGACAAGAACGCCCGTTGTTTTATCTCTGTCTCCTTGTGTCGCTCTCTAGCGACAAGAACGCCCGTTGTTTTATCTCTGTCTCCTTGTGTCGCTCTCTAGCGACAAGAACGCCCGTTGTTTTATCTCTGTCTCCTTGTGTCGCTCTCTAGCGACAAGAACGCCCGTTGTTTTATCTCTGTCTCCTTGTGTCGCTCTCTAGCGACAAGAACGCCCGTTGTTTTATCTCTGTCTCCTTGTGTCGCTCTCTAGCGACAAGAACGCCCGTTGTTTTATCTCTGTCTCCTTGATTCGCTCTCTAGCGACAAGAACGCCCGTTGTTTTACCTCTGTCTCCTTGTGTCGCTCTCTAGCGACAAGAACGCCCGTTGTTTTACCTCTGTCTCCTTGTGTCGCTCTCTAGCGACAAGAACGCCCGTTGTTTTACCTCTGTCTCCTTGTGTCGCTCTCTAGCGACAAGAACGCCCGTTGTTTTACCTCTGTCTCCTTGTGTCGCTCTCTAGCGACAAGAACGCCCGTTGTTTTATCTCTGTCTCCTTGTGTCGCTCTCTAGCGACAAGAACGCCCGTTGTTTTATCTCTGTCTCCTTGTGTCGCTCTCTAGCGACAAGAACGCCCGTTGTTTTATCTCTGTCTCCTTGTGTCGCTCTCTAGCGACAAGAACGCCCGTTGTTTTATCTCTGTCTCCTTGTGTCGCTCTCTAGCGACAAGAACGCCCGTTGTTTTATCTCTGTCTCCTTGTGTCGCTCTCTAGCGACAAGAACGCCCGTTGTTTTATCTCTGTCTCCTTGTGTCGCTCTCTAGCGACAAGAACGCCCGTTGTTTTATCTCTGTCTCCTTGTGTCGCTCTCTAGCGACAAGAACGCCCGTTGTTTTATCTCTGTCTCCTTGTGTCGCTCTCTAGCGACAAGAACGCCCGTTGTTTTATCTCTGTCTCCTTGTGTCGCTCTCTAGCGACAAGAACGCCCGTTGTTTTATCTCTGTCTCCTTGTGTCGCTCTCTAGCGACAAGAACGCCCGTTGTTTTATCTCTGTCTCCTTGTGTCGCTCTCTAGCGACAAGAACGCCCGTTGTTTTATCTCTGTCTCCTTGTGTCGCTCTCTAGCGACAAGAACGCCCGTTGTTTTATCTCTGTCTCCTTGTGTCGCTCTCTAGCGACAAGAACGCCCGTTGTTTTATCTCTGTCTCCTTGTGTCGCTCTCTAGCGACAAGAACGCCCGTTGTTTTATCTCTGTCTCCTTGTGTCGCTCTCTAGCGACAAGAACGCCCGTTGTTTTATCTCTGTCTCCTTGTGTCGCTCTCTAGCGACAAGAACGCCCGTTGTTTTATCTCTGTCTCCTTGTGTCGCTCTCTAGCGACAAGAACGCCCGTTGTTTTATCTCTGTCTCCTTGTGTCGCTCTCTAGCGACAAGAACGCCCGTTGTTTTATCTCTGTCTCCTTGTGTCGCTCTCTAGCGACAAGAACGCCCGTTGTTTTATCTCTGTCTCCTTGTGTCGCTCTCTAGCGACAAGAACGCCCGTTGTTTTATCTCTGTCTCCTTGTGTCGCTCTCTAGCGACAAGAACGCCCGTTGTTTTATCTCTGTCTCCTTGTGTCGCTCTCTAGCGACAAGAACGCCCGTTGTTTTATCTCTGTCTCCTTGTGTCGCTCTCTAGCGACAAGAACGCCCGTTGTTTTATCTCTGTCTCCTTGTGTCGCTCTCTAGCGACAAGAACGCCCGTTGTTTTACCTCTGTCTCCTTGTGTCGCTCTCTAGCGACAAGAACGCCCGTTGTTTTACCTCTGTCTCCTTGTGTCGCTCTCTAGCGACAAGAACGCCCGTTGTTTTATCTCTGTCTCCTTGTGTCGCTCTCTAGCGACAAGAACGCCCGTTGTTTTATCTCTGTCTCCTTGTGTCGCTCTCTAGCGACAAGAACGCCCGTTGTTTTACCTCTGTCTCCTTGTGTCGCTCTCTAGCGACAAGAACGCCCGTTGTTTTACCTCTGTCTCCTTGTGTCGCTCTCTAGCGACAAGAACGCCCGTTGTTTTACCTCTGTCTCCTTGTGTCGCTCTCTAGCGACAAGAACGCCCGTTGTTTTATCTCTGTCTCCTTGTGTCGCTCTCTAGCGACAAGAACGCCCGTTGTTTTATCTCTGTCTCCTTGTGTCGCTCTCTAGCGACAAGAACGCCCGTTGTTTTATCTCTGTCTCCTTGTGTCGCTCTCTAGCGACAAGAACGCCCGTTGTTTTATCTCTGTCTCCTTGTGTCGCTCTCTAGCGACAAGAACGCCCGTTGTTTTATCTCTGTCTCCTTGTGTCGCTCTCTAGCGACAAGAACGCCCGTTGTTTTATCTCTGTCTCCTTGTGTCGCTCTCTAGCGACAAGAACGCCCGTTGTTTTATCTCTGTCTCCTTGTGTCGCTCTCTAGCGACAAGAACGCCCGTTGTTTTATCTCTGTCTCCTTGTGTCGCTCTCTAGCGACAAGAACGCCCGTTGTTTTACCTCTGTCTCCTTGTGTCGCTCTCTAGCGACAAGAACGCCCGTTGTTTTATCTCTGTCTCCTTGTGTCGCTCTCTAGCGACAAGAACGCCCGTTGTTTTATCTCTGTCTCCTTGTGTCGCTCTCTAGCGACAAGAACGCCCGTTGTTTTATCTCTGTCTCCTTGTGTCGCTCTCTAGCGACAATAACGCCCGTTGTTTTATCTCTGTCTCCTTGTGTCGCTCTCTAGCGACAATAACGCCCGTTGTTTTACCTCTGTCTCCTTGTGTCGCTCTCTAGCGACAAGAACGCCCGTTGTTTTACCTCTGTCTCCTTGTGTCGCTCTCTAGCGACAAGAACGCCCGTTGTTTTACCTCTGTCTCCTTGTGTCGCTCTCTAGCGACAAGAACGCCCGTTGTTTTACCTCTGTCTCCTTGTGTCGCTCTCTAGCGACAAGAACGCCCGTTGTTTTACCTCTGTCTCCTTGTGTCGCTCTCTAGCGACAAGAACGCCCGTTGTTTTACCTCTTTCTCCTTGTGTCGCTCTCTAGCGACAATAACGCCCGTTGTTTTACCTCTGTCTCCTTGTGTCGCTCTCTAGCGACAATAACGCCCGTTGTTTTACCTCTGTCTCCTTGTGTCGCTCTCTAGCGACAATAACGCCCGTTGTTTTACCTCTGTCTCCTTGTGTCGCTCTCTAGCGACAATAACGCCCGTTGTTTTACCTCTGTCTCCTTGTGTCGCTCTCTAGCGACAATAACGCCCGTTGTTTTACCTCTGTCTCCTTGTGTCGCTCTCTAGCGACAATAACGCCCGTTGTTTTACCTCTGTCTCCTTGTGTCGCTCTCTAGCGACAATAACGCCCGTTGTTTTACCTCTGTCTCCTTGTGTCGCTCTCTAGCGACAATAACGCCCGTTGTTTTACCTCTGTCTCCTTGTGTCGCTCTCTAGCGACAATAACGCCCGTTGTTTTACCTCTGTCTCCTTGTGTCGCTCTCTAGCGACAATAACGCCCGTTGTTTTACCTCTGTCTCCTTGTGTCGCTCTCTAGCGACAATAACGCCCGTTGTTTTACCTCTGTCTCCTTGTGTCGCTCTCTAGCGACAATAACGCCCGTTATTTTACCTCTGTCTCCTTGTGTCGCTCTCTAGCGACAAGAACGCCCGTTGTTTTATCTCTGTCTCCTTGTGTCGCTCTCTAGCGACAAGAACGCCCGTTGTTTTATCTCTGTCTCCTTGTGTCGCTCTCTAGCGACAAGAACGCCCGTTGTTTTATCTCTGTCTCCTTGTGTCGCTCTCTAGCGACAATAACGCCCGTTGTTTTATCTCTGTCTCCTTGTGTCGCTCTCTAGCGACAATAACGCCCGTTGTTTTACCTCTGTCTCCTTGTGTCGCTCTCTAGCGACAATAACGCCCGTTGTTTTACCTCTGTCTCCTTGTGTCGCTCTCTAGCGACAATAACGCCCGTTATTTTACCTCTGTCTCCTTGTGTCGCTCTCTAGCGACAAGAACGCCCGTTGGTTCACACTAGTCACACTTGGTCACACTAGTCACACTTGGTCATCTTGTCACACTTGGTCACACTAGTCACACTTGTTCACACTAGTCACACTTGGTCACACTAGTCACACTTGGTGCCTTAGTGTGACTAGTGTGACCAAGTGTGACTAGTGTGACTAGTGTGACCAAGTGTGACTAGTGTGACCAAGTGTGACTAGTGTGACTAGTGTGACCAAGTGTGACAAGTGTGACCAAGTGTGACTAGTGTGACCAAGTGTGACTAGTGTGCTTAAGTGTGACTAGTGTGACCAAGTGTGACTAGTGTGACCAAGTGTGACTAGTGTGACTAGTGTGACAAAGTGTGACAAGTGTGACCAAGTGTGACTAGTGTGACCAAGTGTGACTAGTGTGACCAAGTGTGACTAGTGTGACCAAGTGTGACTAGTGTGACCAAGTGTGACTAGTGTGACTAGTGTGACTAATGTGACTTGTGTGACCAAGTGTGACTAGTGTGACTAGTGTGACCAAGTGTGACTAGTGTGACCAAGTGTGACTAGTGTGACTAGTGAGACCAAGTGTGACAAGTGTGACCAAGTGTGACTAGTGTGACCAAGTGTGACTAGTGTGCTTAAGTGTGACTAGTGTGACCAAGTGTGACTAGTGTGACCAAGTGTGACTAGTGTGACTAGTGTGACCAAGTGTGACAAGTGTGACCAAGTGTGACTAGTGTGACCAAGTTTGACTAGTGTGACCAAGTGTGACTAGTGTGACCAAGTGTGACTAGTGTGACCAAGTGTGACTAGTGTGACTTGTGTGACCAAGTGTGACTAGTGTGACCAAGTGTGACTAGTAGGACTAGTGTGACCAAGTGTGACTAAAGTTACCAAGTGTGACTAGTGTGACCAAGTGTGACTAGTGTGACTAGTGTGACTAATGTGACTTGTGTGACCAAGTGTGACTAGTGTGACTAGTGTGACCAAGTGTGACTAGTGTGACCAAGTGTGACTAGTGTGACTAGTGTGACCAAGTGTGACTAGTGTGACCAAGTGTGACTAGTGTGCTTAAGTGTGACTAGTGTGACCAAGTGTGACTAGTGTGACCAAGTGTGACTAGTAGGACTAGTGTGACCAAGTGTGACTAGTGTGACTAGTGTGACTAATGTGACTTGTGTGACCAAGTGTGACTAGTGTGACTAGTGTGACCAAGTGTAACTAGTGTGACCAAGTGTGACTAGTGTGACTAGTGTGACCAAGTGTGACAAGTGTGACCAAGTGTGACTAGTGTGACCAAGTGTGACTAGTGTGCTTAAGTGTGACTAGTGTGACCAAGTGTGACTAGTGTGACCAAGTGTGACTAGTGTGACTAATGTGACTTGTGTGACCAAGTGTGACTAGTGTGACTAGTGTGACCAAGTGTGACTAGTGTGACCAAGTGTGACTAGTGTGACTAGTGTGACCAAGTGTGACTAGTGTGACTAGTGTGACTAATGTGACTTGTGTGACCAAGTGTGACTAGTGTGACTAGTGTGACCAAGTGTGACTAGTGTGACCAAGTGTGACTAGTGTGACTAGTGTGACCAAGTGTGACAAGTGTGACCAAGTGTGACTAGTGTGACCAAGTGTGACTAGTGTGCTTAAGTGTGACTAGTGTGACCAAGTGTGACTAGTGTGACCAAGTGTGACTAGTGTGACTAGTGTGACCAAGTGTGACTAGTGTGACCAAGTTTGACTAGTGTGACCAAGTGTGACTAGTATGACCAAGTGTGACTAGTGTGACCAAGTGTGACAAGTGTGACTTGTGTGACTAGTGTGACTAGTGTGACCAAGTGTGACTAGTGTGACCAAGTGTGACTAGTGTGACTAGTGTGACCAAGTGTGACAAGTGTGACCAAGTGTGACTAGTGTGACCAAGTGTGACAAGTGTGCTTAAGTGTGACTAGTGTGACCAAGTGTGACTAGTGTGACCAAGTGTGACTAGTGTGACTAGTGTGACCAAGTGTGACAAGTGTGACCAAGTGTGACTAGTGTGACCAAGTTTGACTAGTGTGACCAAGTGTGACTAGTGTGACCAAGTGTGACTAGTGTGACCAAGTGTGACTAGTGTGACTTGTTTGACCAAGTGTGACTAGTGTGACCAAGTGTGACTAGTAGGACTAGTGTGACCAAGTGTGACTAAAGTGACCAATCGTGACTATTGTGACCAAGTGTGACTAGTGTGACTAGTGTGACTAGTGTGCCCAAGTGTGACTAGTGTGACCAAGTGTGACTAGTGTGACCAAGTGTGACTAGTGTGACCAAGTGTGACTAGTGTGACCAAGTGTGACTAGTGTGACCAAGTGTGACTAGTGTGACTAATGTGACTTGTGTGACCAAGTGTGACTAGTGTGACTAGTGTGACCAAGTGTGACTAGTGTGACCAAGTGTGACTAGTGTGACTAGTGTGACCAAGTGTGACAAGTGTGACCAAGTGTGACTAGTGTGACCAAGTGTGACTAGTGTGCTTAAGTGTGACTAGTGTGACCAAGTGTGACTAGTGTGACTAGTGTGACCAAGTGTGACTAGTGTGACCAAGTTTGACTAGTGTGACCAAGTGTGACTAGTATGACCAAGTGTGACTAGTGTGACCAAGTGTGACAAGTGTGACTTGTGTGACTAGTGTGACTAGTGTGACCAAGTGTGACTAGTGTGACCAAGTGTGACTAGTGTGACTAGTGTGACCAAGTGTGACAAGTGTGACCAAGTGTGACTAGTGTGACCAAGTGTGACTAGTGTGCTTAAGTGTGACTAGTGTGACCAAGTGTGACTAGTGTGACCAAGTGTGACTAGTGTGACTAGTGTGACCAAGTGTGACAAGTGTGACCAAGTGTGACTAGTTTGACCAAGTTTGACTAGTGTGACCAAGTGTGACTAGTGTGACCAAGTGTGACTAGTGTGACCAAGTGTGACTAGTGTGACTTGTTTGACCAAGTGTGACTAGTGTGACCAAGTGTGACTAGTAGGACTAGTGTGACCAAGTGTGACTAAAGTGACCAATCGTGACTATTGTGACCAAGTGTGACTAGTGTGACTAGTGTGCCCAAGTGTGACTAGTGTGACCAAGTGTGACTAGTGTGACCAAGTGTGACTAGTGTGACCAAGTGTGACTAGTGTGACCAAGTGTGACTAGTGTGACCAAGTGTGACTAGTGTGCTTAAGTGTGACTAGTGTGACCAAGTGTGACTAGTGTGACCAAGTATGACTAGTAGGACTAGTGTGACCAAGTGTGACTAGTGTGACTAGTGTGACTAATGTGACTTGTGTGACCAAGTGTGACTAGTGTGACTAGTGTGACCAAGTGTGACTAGTGTGACCAAGTGTGATTAGTGTGACCAAGTGTGACAAGTGTGACCAAGTGTGACTAGTGTGACCAAGTGTGACTAGTGTGCTTAAGTGTGACTAGTGTGACCAAGTGTGACTAGTGTGACCAAGTGTGACTAGTGTGACTAGTGTGACCAAGTGTGACTAGTGTGACCAAGTTTGACTAGTGTGACCAAGAATGACTAGTATGACCAAGTGTGACTAGTGTGACCAAGTGTGACAAATGTGACTTGTGTGACTAGTGTGACTAGTGTGACCAAGTGTGACTAGTGTGACCAAGTGTGACTAGTGTGACTAGTGTGACCAAGTGTGACAAGTGTGACCAAGTGTGACTAGTGTGACCAAGTGTGACTAGTGTGCTTAAGTGTGACTAGTGTGACCAAGTGTGACTAGTGTGACCAAGTGTGACTAGTGTGACTAGTGTGACCAAGTGTGACAAGTGTGACCAAGTGTGACTAGTGTGACCAAGTTTGACTAGTGTGACCAAGTGTGACTAGTGTGACCAAGTGTGACTAGTGTGACCAAGTGTGACTAGTGTGACTTGTTTGACCAAGTGTGACTAGTGTGACCAAGTGTGACTAGTAGGACTAGTGTGACCAAGTGTGACTAAAGTGACCAATCGTGACTATTGTGACCAAGTGTGACTAGTGTGACTAGTGTGACTAGTGTGCCCAAGTGTGACTAGTGTGACCAAGTGTGACTAGTGTGACCAAGTGTGACTAGTGTGACCAAGTGTGACTAGTGTGACCAAGTGTGACTAGTGTGACCAAGTGTGACTAGTGTGACCAAGTGTGACTAGTGTGACCAAGTGTGACTAGTGTGACTAGTGTGACTAGTGTGCCCAAGTGTGACTAGTGTGACCAAGTGTGACTAGTGTGACCAAGTGTGACTAGTGTGACCAAGTGTGACTAGTGTGACCAATTGTGACTAGTGTGACCAAGTGTGACTAGTGTGACCAAGTGTGACTAGTGTGACCAAGTGTGACTAGTGTGACCAAGTGTGACTAGTGTGACCAAGTGTGACTAGTGTGACCAAGTGGGACTAGTGTGACTAGTGTGACTAGTGTGCCCAAGTGTGACTAGTGTGACCAAGTGTGACTAGTGTGTTGTTTTACCTCTGTCTCCTTGTGTCGCTCTCTAGCGACAAGAACGCCCGTTGTTTTACCTCTGTCTCCTTGTGTCGCTCTCTAGCGACAAGAACGCCCGTTGTTTTACCTCTGTCTCCTTGTGTCGCTCTCTAGCGACAAGAACGCCCGTTGTTTTATCTCTGTCTCCTTGTGTCGCTCTCTAGCGACAAGAACGCCCGTTGTTTTATCTCTGTCTCCTTGTGTCGCTCTCTAGCGACAAGAACGCCCGTTGTTTTATCTCTGTCTCCTTGTGTCGCTCTCTAGCGACAAGAACGCCCGTTGTTTTATCTCTGTCTCCTTGTGTCGCTCTCTAGCGACAAGAACGCCCGTTGTTTTATCTCTGTCTCCTTGTGTCGCTCTCTAGCGACAAGAACGCCCGTTGTTTTATCTCTGTCTCCTTGTGTCGCTCTCTAGCGACAAGAACGCCCGTTGTTTTATCTCTGTCTCCTTGTGTCGCTCTCTAGCGACAAGAACGCCCGTTGTTTTATCTCTGTCTCCTTGTGTCGCTCTCTAGCGACAAGAACGCCCGTTGTTTTATCTCTGTCTCCTTGTGTCGCTCTCTAGCGACAAGAACGCCCGTTGTTTTATCTCTGTCTCCTTGTGTCGCTCTCTAGCGACAAGAACGCCCGTTGTTTTATCTCTGTCTCCTTGTGTCGCTCTCTAGCGACAAGAACGCCCGTTGTTTTATATCTGTCTCCTTGTGTCGCTCTCTAGCGACAAGAACGCCCGTTGTTTTATATCTGTCTCCTTGTGTCGCTCTCTAGCGACAAGAACGCCCGTTGTTTTATATCTGTCTCCTTGTGTCGCTCTCTAGCGACAAGAACGCCCGTTGTTTTATATCTGTCTCCTTGTGTCGCTCTCTAGCGACAAGAACGCCCGTTGTTTTATCTCTGTCTCCTTGTGTCGCTCTCTAGCGACAAGAACGCCCGTTGTTTTATCTCTGTCTCCTTGTGTCGCTCTCTAGCGACAAGAACGCCCGTTGTTTTATCTCTGTCTCCTTGTGTCGCTCTCTAGCGACAAGAACGCCCGTTGTTTTATCTCTGTCTCCTTGTGTCGCTCTCTAGCGACAAGAACGCCCGTTGTTTTATCTCTGTCTCCTTGTGTCGCTCTCTAGCGACAAGAACGCCCGTTGTTTTATCTCTGTCTCCTTGTGTCGCTCTCTAGCGACAAGAACGCCCGTTGTTTTATCTCTGTCTCCTTGTGTCGCTCTCTAGCGACAAGAACGCCCGTTGTTTTATCTCTGTCTCCTTGTGTCGCTCTCTAGCGACAAGAACGCCCGTTGTTTTATCTCTGTCTCCTTGTGTCGCTCTCTAGCGACAAGAACGCCCGTTGTTTTATCTCTGTCTCCTTGTGTCGCTCTCTAGCGACAAGAACGCCCGTTGTTTTATCTCTGTCTCCTTGTGTCGCTCTCTAGCGACAAGAACGCCCGTTGTTTTATCTCTGTCTCCTTGTGTCGCTCTCTAGCGACAAGAACGCCCGTTGTTTTATCTCTGTCTCCTTGTGTCGCTCTCTAGCGACAAGAACGCCCGTTGTTTTATCTCTGTCTCCTTGTGTCGCTCTCTAGCGACAAGAACGCCCGTTGTTTTATCTCTGTCTCCTTGTGTCGCTCTCTAGCGACAAGAACGCCCGTTGTTTTATCTCTGTCTCCTTGTGTCGCTCTCTAGCGACAAGAACGCCCGTTGTTTTATATCTGTCTCCTTGTGTCGCTCTCTAGCGACAAGAACGCCCGTTGTTTTATATCTGTCTCCTTGTGTCGCTCTCTAGCGACAAGAACGCCCGTTGTTTTATATCTGTCTCCTTGTGTCGCTCTCTAGCGACAAGAACGCCCGTTGTTTTATATCTGTCTCCTTGTGTCGCTCTCTAGCGACAAGAACGCCCGTTGTTTTATCTCTGTCTCCTTGTGTCGCTCTCTAGCGACAAGAACGCCCGTTGTTTTATATCTGTCTCCTTGTGTCGCTCTCTAGCGACAAGAACGCCCGTTGTTTTATATCTGTCTCCTTGTGTCGCTCTCTAGCGACAAGAACGCCCGTTGTTTTATCTCTGTCTCCTTGTGTCGCTCTCTAGCGACAAGAACGCCCGTTGTTTTATCTCTGTCTCCTTGTGTCGCTCTCTAGCGACAAGAACGCCCGTTGTTTTATCTCTGTCTCCTTGTGTCGCTCTCTAGCGACAAGAACGCCCGTTGTTTTATCTCTGTCTCCTTGTGTCGCTCTCTAGCGACAAGAACGCCCGTTGTTTTATCTCTGTCTCCTTGTGTCGCTCTCTAGCGACAAGAACGCCCGTTGTTTTATCTCTGTCTCCTTGTGTCGCTCTCTAGCGACAAGAACGCCCGTTGTTTTATCTCTGTCTCCTTGTGTCGCTCTCTAGCGACAAGAACGCCCGTTGTTTTATCTCTGTCTCCTTGTGTCGCTCTCTAGCGACAAGAACGCCCGTTGTTTTATCTCTGTCTCCTTGTGTCGCTCTCTAGCGACAAGAACGCCCGTTGTTTTATCTCTGTCTCCTTGTGTCGCTCTCTAGCGACAAGAACGCCCGTTGTTTTATCTCTGTCTCCTTGTGTCGCTCTCTAGCGACAAGAACGCCCGTTGTTTTATCTCTGTCTCCTTGTGTCGCTCTCTAGCGACAAGAACGCCCGTTGTTTTATCTCTGTCTCCTTGTGTCGCTCTCTAGCGACAAGAACGCCCGTTGTTTTATCTCTGTCTCCTTGTGTCGCTCTCTAGCGACAAGAACGCCCGTTGTTTTATCTCTGTCTCCTTGTGTCGCTCTCTAGCGACAAGAACGCCCGTTGTTTTATCTCTGTCTCCTTGTGTCGCTCTCTAGCGACAAGAACGCCCGTTGTTTTATCTCTGTCTCCTTGTGTCGCTCTCTAGCGACAAGAACGCCCGTTGTTTTATCTCTGTCTCCTTGTGTCGCTCTCTAGCGACAAGAACGCCCGTTGTTTTATCTCTGTCTCCTTGTGTCGCTCTCTAGCGACAAGAACGCCCGTTGTTTTATCTCTGTCTCCTTGTGTCGCTCTCTAGCGACAAGAACGCCCGTTGTTTTACCTCTGTCTCCTTGTGTCGCTCTCTAGCGACAAGAACGCCCGTTGTTTTACCTCTGTCTCCTTGTGTCGCTCTCTAGCGACAAGAACGCCCGTTGTTTTACCTCTGTCTCCTTGTGTCGCTCTCTAGCGACAAGAACGCCCGTTGGTTCACACTAGTCACACTTGGTCACACTAGTCACACTTGGTCATCTTGTCACACTTGGTCACACTAGTCACACTTGTTCACACTAGTCACACTTGGTCACACTAGTCACACTTGGTGCCTTAGTGTGACTATTGTGACCAAGTGTGACTAGTGTGACTAGTGTGACCAAGTGTGACTAGTGTGACCAAGTGTGACTAGTGTGACTAGTGTGACTAAGTGTGACAAGTGTGACCAAGTGTGACTAGTGTGACCAAGTGTGACTAGTGTGACCAAGTGTGACTAGTGTGCTTAAGTGTGACTAGTGTGACCAAGTGTGACTAGTGTGACCAAGTGTGACTAGTGTGACTAGTGTGACAAAGTGTGACAAGTGTGACCAAGTGTGACTAGTGTGACCAAGTGTGACTAGTGTGACCAAGTGTGACTAGTGTGACCAAGTGTGACTAGTGTGACCAAGTGTGACTAGTGTGACTAGTGTGACTAATGTGACTTGTGTGACCAAGTGTGACTAGTGTGACTAGTGTGACCAAGTGTGACTAGTGTGACCAAGTGTGACTAGTGTGACTAGTGAGACCAAGTGTGACAAGTGTGACCAAGTGTGACTAGTGTGACCAAGTGTGACTAGTGTGCTTAAGTGTGACTAGTGTGACCAAGTGTGACTAGTGTGACCAAGTGTGACTAGTGTGACTAGTGTGACCAAGTGTGACAAGTGTGACCAAGTGTGACTAGTGTGACCAAGTTTGACTAGTGTGACCAAGTGTGACTAGTGTGACCAAGTGTGACTAGTGTGACCAAGTGTGTCTAGTGTGACTTGTGTGACCAAGTGTGACTAGTGTGACCAAGTGTGACTAGTAGGACTAGTGTGACCAAGTGTGACTAAAGTTACCAAGTGTGACTAGTGTGACCAAGTGTGACTAGTGTGACTAGTGTGACTAATGTGACTTGTGTGACCAAGTGTGACTAGTGTGACTAGTGTGACCAAGTGTGACTAGTGTGACCAAGTGTGACTAGTGTGACTAGTGTGACCAAGTGTGACAAGTGTGACCAAGTGTGACTAGTGTGACCAAGTGTGACTAGTGTGCTTAAGTGTGACTAGTGTGACCAAGTGTGACTAGTGTGACCAAGTGTGACTAGTAGGACTAGTGTGACCAAGTGTGACTAGTGTGACTAGTGTGACTAGTGTGACTAGTGTGACCAAGTGTGACTAGTGTGACTAGTGTGACTAGTGTGACCAAGTGTGACTAGTGTGACCAAGTGTGACTAGTGTGACTAGTGTGACCAAGTGTGACAAGTGTGACCAAGTGTGACTAGTGTGACCAAGTGTGACTAGTGTGCTTAAGTGTGACTAGTGTGACCAAGTGTGACTAGTGTGACCAAGTGTGACCAAGTGTGACTAGTGTGACCAAGTTTGACTAGTGTGACCAAGTGTGACTAGTGTGACCAAGTGTGACTAGTGTGACCAAGTGTGACTAGTGTGACCAAGTGTGACAAGTGTGACTTGTGTGACTAGTGTGACTAGTGTGACCAAGTTTGACTAGTGTGACTAGTGTGACCAAGTGTGACAAGTGTGACCAAGTGTGACTAGTGTGACCAAGTGTGACTAGTGTGCTTAAGTGTGACTAGTGTGACCAAGTGTGACTAGTGTGACCAAGTGTGACTAGTGTGACTAGTGTGACCAAGTGTGACAAGTGTGACCAAGTGTGACTAGTGTGACCAAGTTTGACGAGTGTGACCAAGTGTGACTAGTGTGACCAAGTGTGACTAGTGTGACCAAGTGTGACTAGTGTGACTTGTTTGACCAAGTGTGACTAGTGTGACCAAGTGTGACTAGTAGGACTAGTGTGACCAAGTGTGACTAAAGTGACCAAGTGTGACTATTGTGACCAAGTGTGACTAGTGTGACCAATTGTGACTAGTGTGACCAAGTGTGACTAGTGTGACCAAGTGTGACTAGTGTGACCAAGTGTGACTAGTGTGACCAAGTGTGACTAGTGTGACCAAGTGTGACTAGTGTGACCAAGTGGGACTAGTGTGACTAGTGTGACTAGTGTGCCCAAGTGTGACTAGTGTGACCAAGTGTGACTAGTGTGTTGTTTTACCTCTGTCTCCTTGTGTCGCTCTCTAGCGACAAGAACGCCCGTTGTTTTACCTCTGTCTCCTTGTGTCGCTCTCTAGCGACAAGAACGCCCGTTGTTTTACCTCTGTCTCCTTGTGTCGCTCTCTAGCGACAAGAACGCCCGTTGTTTTACCTCTGTCTCCTTGTGTCGCTCTCTAGCGACAAGAACGCCCGTTGTTTTATCTTTGTCTCCTTGTGTCGCTCTCTAGCGACAAGAACGCCCGTTGTTTTATCTCTGTCTCCTTGTGTCGCTCTCTAGCGACAAGAACGCCCGTTGTTTTATCTCTGTCTCCTTGTGTCGCTCTCTAGCGACAAGAACGCCCGTTGTTTTATCTCTGTCTCCTTGTGTCGCTCTCTAGCGACAAGAACGCCCGTTGTTTTATCTCTGTCTCCTTGTGTCGCTCTCTAGCGACAAGAACGCCCGTTGTTTTATCTCTGTCTCCTTGTGTCGCTCTCTAGCGACAAGAACGCCCGTTGTTTTATCTCTGTCTCCTTGTGTCGCTCTCTAGCGACAAGAACGCCCGTTGTTTTATCTCTGTCTCCTTGTGTCGCTCTCTAGCGACAAGAACGCCCGTTGTTTTATCTCTGTCTCCTTGTGTCGCTCTCTAGCGACAAGAACGCCCGTTGTTTTATCTCTGTCTCCTTGTGTCGCTCTCTAGCGACAAGAACGCCCGTTGTTTTATCTCTGTCTCCTTGTGTCGCTCTCTAGCGACAAGAACGCCCGTTGTTTTATCTCTGTCTCCTTGTGTCGCTCTCTAGCGACAAGAACGCCCGTTGTTTTATCTCTGTCTCCTTGTGTCGCTCTCTAGCGACAAGAACGCCCGTTGTTTTATCTCTGTCTCCTTGTGTCGCTCTCTAGCGACAAGAACGCCCGTTGTTTTATCTCTGTCTCCTTGTGTCGCTCTCTAGCGACAAGAACGCCCGTTGTTTTACCTCTGTCTCCTTGTGTCGCTCTCTAGCGACAAGAACGCCCGTTGTTTTATCTCTGTCTCCTTGTGTCGCTCTCTAGCGACAAGAACGCCCGTTGTTTTATCTCTGTCTCCTTGTGTCGCTCTCTAGCGACAAGAACGCCCGTTGTTTTATCTCTGTCTCCTTGTGTCGCTCTCTAGCGACAAGAACGCCCGTTGTTTTATCTCTGTCTCCTTGTGTCGCTCTCTAGCGACAAGAACGCCCGTTGTTTTATCTCTGTCTCCTTGTGTCGCTCTCTAGCGACAAGAACGCCCGTTGTTTTATCTCTGTCTCCTTGTGTCGCTCTCTAGCGACAAGAACGCCCGTTGTTTTATATCTGTCTCCTTGTGTCGCTCTCTAGCGACAAGAACGCCCGTTGTTTTATATCTGTCTCCTTGTGTCGCTCTCTAGCGACAAGAACGCCCGTTGTTTTATATCTGTCTCCTTGTGTCGCTCTCTAGCGACAAGAACGCCCGTTGTTTTATATCTGTCTCCTTGTGTCGCTCTCTAGCGACAAGAACGCCCGTTGTTTTATCTCTGTCTCCTTGTGTCGCTCTCTAGCGACAAGAACGCCCGTTGTTTTATCTCTGTCTCCTTGTGTCGCTCTCTAGCGACAAGAACGCCCGTTGTTTTATCTCTGTCTCCTTGTGTCGCTCTCTAGCGACAAGAACGCCCGTTGTTTTATCTCTGTCTCCTTGTGTCGCTCTCTAGCGACAAGAACGCCCGTTGTTTTATCTCTGTCTCCTTGTGTCGCTCTCTAGCGACAAGAACGCCCGTTGTTTTATCTCTGTCTCCTTGTGTCCCTCTCTAGCGACAAGAACGCCCGTTGTTTTATCTCTGTCTCCTTGTGTCCCTCTCTAGCGACAAGAACGCCCGTTGTTTTATCTCTGTCTCCTTGTGTCGCTCTCTAGCGACAAGAACGCCCGTTGTTTTATCTCTGTCTCCTTGTGTCGCTCTCTAGCGACAAGAACGCCCGTTGTTTTATCTCTGTCTCCTTGTGTCGCTCTCTAGCGACAAGAACGCCCGTTGTTTTATCTCTGTCTCCTTGTGTCGCTCTCTAGCGACAAGAACGCCCGTTGTTTTATCTCTGTCTCCTTGTGTCGCTCTCTAGCGACAAGAACGCCCGTTGTTTTATCTCTGTCTCCTTGTGTCGCTCTCTAGCGACAAGAACGCCCGTTGTTTTATCTCTGTCTCCTTGTGTCGCTCTCTAGCGACAAGAACGCCCGTTGTTTTATCTCTGTCTCCTTGTGTCGCTCTCTAGCGACAAGAACGCCCGTTGTTTTATCTCTGTCTCCTTGTGTCGCTCTCTAGCGACAAGAACGCCCGTTGTTTTACCTCTGTCTCCTTGTGTCGCTCTCTAGCGACAAGAACGCCCGTTGTTTTACCTCTGTCTCCTTGTGTCGCTCTCTAGCGACAAGAACGCCCGTTGTTTTACCTCTGTCTCCTTGTGTCGCTCTCTAGCGACAAGAACGCCCGTTGGTTCACACTAGTCACACTTGGTCACACTAGTCACACTTGGTCATCTTGTCACACTTGGTCACACTAGTCACACTTGTTCACACTAGTCACACTTGGTCACACTAGTCACACTTGGTGCCTTAGTGTGACTAGTGTGACCAAGTGTGACTAGTGTGACTAGTGTGACCAAGTGTGACTAGTGTGACCAAGTGTGACTAGTGTGACTAGTGTGACCAAGTGTGACAAGTGTGACCAAGTGTGACTAGTGTGACCAAGTGTGACTAGTGTGACCAAGTGTGACTAGTGTGCTTAAGTGTGACTAGTGTGACCAAGTGTGACTAGTGTGACCAAGTGTGACTAGTGTGACTAGTGTGACAAAGTGTGACAAGTGTGACCAAGTGTGACTAGTGTGACCAAGTGTGACTAGTGTGACCAAGTGTGACTAGTGTGACCAAGTGTGACTAGTGTGACCAAGTGTGACTAGTGTGACTAATGTGACTTGTGTGACCAAGTGTGACTAGTGTGACTAGTGTGACCAAGTGTGACTAGTGTGACCAAGTGTGACTAGTGTGACCAAGTGTGACTAGTGTGACTAGTGAGGCCAAGTGTGACAAGTGTGACCAAGTGTGACTAGTGTGACCAAGTGTGACTAGTGTGCTTAAGTGTGACTAGTGTGACCAAGTGTGACTAGTGTGACCAAGTGTGACTAGTGTGACTAGTGTGACCAAGTGTGACAAGTGTGACCAAGTGTGACTAGTGTGACCAAGTTTGACTAGTGTGACCAAGTGTGACTAGTGTGACCAAGTGTGACTAGTGTGACCAAGTGTGACTAGTGTGACTTGTGTGACCAAGTGTGACTAGTGTGACCAAGTGTGACTAGTAGGACTAGTGTGACCAAGTGTGACTAAAGTTACCAAGTGTGACTAGTGTGACCAAGTGTGACTAGTGTGACTAGTGTGACTAATGTGACTTGTGTGACCAAGTGTGACTTGTGTGACTAGTGTGACCAAGTGTGACTAGTGTGACCAAGTGTGACTAGTGTGACTAGTGTGACCAAGTGTGACAAGTGTGACCAAGTGTGACTAGTGTGACCAAGTGTGACTAGTGTGCTTAAGTGTGACTAGTGTGACCAAGTGTGACTAGTGTGACCAAGTGTGACTAGTAGGACTAGTGTGACCAAGTGTGACTAGTGTGACTAGTGTGACTAGTGTGACTAGTGTGACCAAGTGTGACTAGTGTGACTAGTGTGACTAGTGTGACCAAGTGTGACTAGTGTGACCAAGTGTGACTAGTGTGACCAAGTGTGACAAGTGTGACCAAGTGTGACTAGTGTGACCAAGTGTGACTAGTGTGCTTAAGTGTGACTAGTGTGACCAAGTGTGACTAGTGTGACCAAGTGTGACCAAGTGTGACTAGTGTGACCAAGTTTGACTAGTGTGACCAAGTGTGACTAGTGTGACCAAGTGTGACTAGTGTGACCAAGTGTGACAAGTGTGACTTGTGTGACTAGTGTGACTAGTGTGACCAAGTGTGACTAGTGTGACTAGTGTGACCAAGTGTGACAAGTGTGACCAAGTGTGACTAGTGTGACCAAGTGTGACTAGTGTGCTTAAGTGTGACTAGTGTGACCAAGTGTGACTAGTGTGACCAAGTGTGACTAGTGTGACTAGTGTGACCAAGTGTGACAAGTGTGACCAAGTGTGACTAGTGTGACCAAGTTTGACGAGTGTGACCAAGTGTGACTAGTGTGACCAAGTGTGACTAGTGTGACCAAGTGTGACTAGTGTGACTTGTTTGACCAAGTGTGACTAGTGTGACCAAGTGTGACTAGTAGGACTAGTGTGACCAAGTGTGACTAAAGTGACCAAGTGTGACTATTGTGACCAAGTGTGACTAGTGTGACTAGTGTGACTAGTGTGCCCAAGTGTGACTAGTGTGACCAAGTGTGACTAGTGTGACCAAGTGTGACTAGTGTGACCAAGTGTGACTAGTGTGACCAAGTGTGACTAGTGTGACCAAGTGTGACTAGTGTGACCAAGTGTGACTAGTGTGACCAAGTGTGACTAGTGTGACCAAGTGTGACTAGTGTGACTAGTGTGACTAGTGTGCCCAAGTGTGACTAGTGTGACCAAGTGTGACTAGTGTGACCAAGTGTGACTAGTGTGACCAAGTGTGACTAGTGTGACCAATTGTGACTAGTGTGACCAAGTGTGACTAGTGTGACCAAGTGTGACTAGTGTGACCAAGTGTGACTAGTGTGACCAAGTGTGACTAGTGTGACCAAGTGTGACTAGTGTGACCAAGTGGGACTAGTGTGACTAGTGTGACTAGTGTGCCCAAGTGTGACTAGTGTGACCAAGTGTGACTAGTGTGTTGTTTTACCTCTGTCTCCTTGTGTCGCTCTCTAGCGACAAGAACGCCCGTTGTTTTATCTCTGTCTCCTTGTGTCGCTCTCTAGCGACAAGAACGCCCGTTGTTTTACCTCTGTCTCCTTGTGTCGCTCTCTAGCGACAAGAACGCCCGTTGTTTTACCTCTGTCTCCTTGTGTCGCTCTCTAGCGACAAGAACGCCCGTTGTTTTACCTCTGTCTCCTTGTGTCGCTCTCTAGCGACAAGAACGCCCGTTGTTTTACCTCTGTCTCCTTGTGTCGCTCTCTAGCGACAAGAACGCCCGTTGTTTTACCTCTGTCTCCTTGTGTCGCTCTCTAGCGACAAGAACGCCCGTTGTTTTACCTCTGTCTCCTTGTGTCGCTCTCTAGCGACAAGAACGCCCGTTGTTTTACCTCTGTCTCCTTGTGTCGCTCTCTAGCGACAAGAACGCCCGTTGTTTTATCTCTGTCTCCTTGTGTCGCTCTCTAGCGACAAGAACGCCCGTTGTTTTATCTCTGTCTCCTTGTGTCGCTCTCTAGCGACAAGAACGCCCGTTGTTTTATATCTGTCTCCTTGTGTCGCTCTCTAGCGACAAGAACGCCCGTTGTTTTATCTCTGTCTCCTTGTGTCGCTCTCTAGCGACAAGAACGCCCGTTGTTTTATATCTGTCTCCTTGTGTCGCTCTCTAGCGACAAGAACGCCCGTTGTTTTATATCTGTCTCCTTGTGTCGCTCTCTAGCGACAAGAACGCCCGTTGTTTTATCTCTGTCTCCTTGTGTCGCTCTCTAGCGACAAGAACGCCCGTTGTTTTATCTCTGTCTCCTTGTGTCGCTCTCTAGCGACAAGAACGCCCGTTGTTTTATCTCTGTCTCCTTGTGTCGCTCTCTAGCGACAAGAACGCCCGTTGTTTTATCTCTGTCTCCTTGTGTCGCTCCCTAGCGACAAGAACGCCCGTTGTTTTATCTCTGTCTACTTGTGTCGCTCTCTAGCGACAAGAACGCCCGTTGTTTTATCTCTGTCTCCTTGTGTCGCTCTCTAGCGACAAGAACGCCCGTTGTTTTATATCTGTCTCCTTGTGTCGCTCTCTAGCGACAAGAACGCCCGTTGTTTTATCTCTGTCTCCTTGTGTCGCTCTCTAGCGACAAGAACGCCCGTTGTTTTATCTCTGTCTCCTTGTGTCGCTCTCTAGCGACAAGAACGCCCGTTGTTTTATCTCTGTCTCCTTGTGTCGCTCTCTAGCGACAAGAACGCCCGTTGTTTTATATCTGTCTCCTTGTGTCGCTCTCTAGCGACAAGAACGCCCGTTGTTTTATCTCTGTCTCCTTGTGTCGCTCTCTAGCGACAAGAACGCCCGTTGTTTTATATCTGTCTCCTTGTGTCGCTCTCTAGCGACAAGAACGCCCGTTGTTTTACCTCTGTCTCCTTGTGTCGCTCTCTAGCGACAAGAACGCCCGTTGTTTTACCTCTGTCTCCTTGTGTCGCTCTCTAGCGACAAGAACGCCCGTTGTTTTACCTCTGTCTCCTTGTGTCGCTCTCTAGCGACAAGAACGCCCGTTGTTTTACCTCTGTCTCCTTGTGTCGCTCTCTAGCGACAAGAACGCCCGTTGTTTTATCTCTGTCTCCTTGTGTCGCTCTCTAGCGACAAGAACGCCCGTTGTTTTATCTCTGTCTCCTTGTGTCGCTCTCTAGCGACAAGAACGCCCGTTGTTTTATCTCTGTCTCCTTGTGTCGCTCTCTAGCGACAAGAACGCCCGTTGTTTTATCTCTGTCTCCTTGTGTCGCTCTCTAGCGACAAGAACGCCCGTTGTTTTATCTCTGTCTCCTTGTGTCGCTCTCTAGCGACAAGAACGCCCGTTGTTTTATCTCTGTCTCCTTGTGTCGCTCTCTAGCGACAAGAACGCCCGTTGTTTTATATCTGTCTCCTTGTGTCGCTCTCTAGCGACAAGAACGCCCGTTGTTTTATCTCTGTCTCCTTGTGTCGCTCTCTAGCGACAAGAACGCCCGTTGTTTTATATCTGTCTCCTTGTGTCGCTCTCTAGCGACAAGAACGCCCGTTGTTTTATATCTGTCTCCTTGTGTCGCTCTCTAGCGACAAGAACGCCCGTTGTTTTATCTCTGTCTCCTTGTGTCGCTCTCTAGCGACAAGAACGCCCGTTGTTTTATCTCTGTCTCCTTGTGTCGCTCTCTAGCGACAAGAACGCCCGTTGTTTTATCTCTGTCTCCTTGTGTCGCTCTCTAGCGACAAGAACGCCCGTTGTTTTATCTCTGTCTCCTTGTGTCGCTCTCTAGCGACAAGAACGCCCGTTGTTTTATCTCTGTCTCCTTGTGTCGCTCTCTAGCGACAAGAACGCCCGTTGTTTTATCTCTGTCTCCTTGTGTCGCTCTCTAGCGACAAGAACGCCCGTTATTTTATCTCTGTCTCCTTGTGTCGCTCTCTAGCGACAAGAACGCCCGTTGTTTTATCTCTGTCTCCTTGTGTCGCTCTCTAGCGACAAGAACGCCCGTTGTTTTATCTCTGTCTCCTTGTGTCGCTCTCTAGCGACAAGAACGCCCGTTGTTTTATCTCTGTCTCCTTGTGTCGCTCTCTAGCGACAAGAACGCCCGTTGTTTTATCTCTGTCTCCTTGTGTCGCTCTCTAGCGACAAGAACGCCCGTTGTTTTATCTCTGTCTCCTTGTGTCGCTCTCTAGCGACAAGAACGCCCGTTGTTTTATATCTGTCTCCTTGTGTCGCTCTCTAGCGACAAGAACGCCCGTTGTTTTACCTCTGTCTCCTTGTGTCGCTCTCTAGCGACAAGAACGCCCGTTGTTTTACCTCTGTCTCCTTGTGTCGCTCTCTAGCGACAAGAACGCCCGTTGTTTTACCTCTGTCTCCTTGTGTCGCTCTCTAGCGACAAGAACGCCCGTTGTTTTACCTCTGTCTCCTTGTGTCGCTCTCTAGCGACAAGAACGCCCGTTGTTTTATCTCTGTCTCCTTGTGTCGCTCTCTAGCGACAAGAACGCCCGTTGTTTTATCTCTGTCTCCTTGTGTCGCTCTCTAGCGACAAGAACGCCCGTTGTTTTATCTCTGTCTCCTTGTGTCGCTCTCTAGCGACAAGAACGCCCGTTGTTTTATCTCTGTCTCCTTGTGTCGCTCTCTAGCGACAAGAACGCCCGTTGTTTTATCTCTGTCTCCTTGTGTCGCTCTCTAGCGACAAGAACGCCCGTTGTTTTATCTCTGTCTCCTTGTATCGCTCTCTAGCGACAAGAACGCCCGTTGTTTTATCTCTGTCTCCTTGTGTCGCTCTCTAGCGACAAGAACGCCCGTTGTTTTACCTCTGTCTCCTTGTGTCGCTCTCTAGCGACAAGAACGCCCGTTGTTTTACCTCTGTCTCCTTGTGTCGCTCTCTAGCGACAAGAACGCCCGTTGTTTTACCTCTATCTCCTTGTGTCGCTCTCTAGCGACAAGAACGCCCGTTGTTTTACCTCTGTCTCCTTGTGTCGCTCTCTAGCGACAAGAACGCCCGTTGGTTCACACTAGTCACACTTGGTCACACTAGTCACACTTTGTCATCTTGTCACACTTGGTCACACTAGTCACACTTGTTCACACTAGTCACACTTGGTCACACTAGTCACACTTGGTGCCTTAGTGTGACTAGTGTGACCAAGTGTGACTAGTGTGACTAGTGTGACCAAGTGTGACTAGTGTGACCAAGTGTGACTAGTGTGACTAGTGTGACCAAGTGTGACAAGTGTGACCAAGTGTGACTAGTGTGACCAAGTGTGACTAGTGTGCTTAAGTGTGACTAGTGTGACCAAGTGTGACTAGTGTGACCAAGTGTGACTAGTGTGACTAGTGTGACAAAGTGTGACAAGTGTGACCAAGTGTGACTAGTGTGACCAAGTGTGACTAGTGTGACCAAGTGTGACTAGTGTGACCAAGTGTGACTAGTGTGACTAGTGTGACTAATGTTACTTGTGTGACCAAGTGTGACTAGTGTGACTAGTGTGACCAAG
Organism: Epinotia brunnichana; assembly: GCA_963854355.1. NCBI lineage: Eukaryota > Metazoa > Arthropoda > Insecta > Lepidoptera > Tortricidae > Epinotia > Epinotia brunnichana. The sequence continues at coordinate 5,975 of OY977935.1, read as the reverse complement.
TGTGACTAGTGTGACCAAGTGTGACTAGTGTGACTAGTGAGACCAAGTGTGACAAGTGTGACCAAGTGTGACTAGTGTGACCAAGTGTGACTAGTGTGCTTAAGTGTGACTAGTGTGACCAAGTGTGACTAGTGTGACCAAGTGTGACTAGTGTGACTAGTGTGACCAAGTGTGACAAGTGTGACCAAGTGTGACTAGTGTGACCAAGTGTGACTAGTGTGACCAAGTGTGACTAGTGTGACCAAGTGTGACTAGTGTGACCAAGTGTGACTAGTGTGACTTGTGTGACCAAGTGTGACTAGTGTGACCAAGTGTGACTAGTGTGACCAAGTGTGACTAGTGTGACCAAGTGTGACTAGTGTGACTAGTGTGACCAAGTGTGACTAGTGTGACCAAGTTTGACTAGTGTGACCAAGTGTGACTAGTGTGACCAAGTGTGACTAGTGTGACCAAGTGTGACAAGTGTGACTTGTGTGACTAGTGTGACTAGTGTGACCAAGTGTGACTAGTGTGACCAAGTGTGACTAGTGTGACTAGTGTGACCAAGTGTGACAAGTGTGACCAAGTGTGACTAGTGTGACCAAGTGTGACTAGTGTGCTTAAGTGTGACTAGTGTGACCAAGTGTGACTAGTGTGACCAAGTGTGACTAGTGTGACTAGTGTGACCAAGTGTGACAAGTGTGACCAAGTGTGACTAGTGTGACCAAGTTTGACTAGTGTGACCAAGTGTGACTAGTGTGACCAAGTGTGACTAGTGTGACCAAGTGTGACTAGTGTGACTTGTTTGACCAAGTGTGACTAGTGTGACCAAGTGTGACTAGTAGGACTAGTGTGACCAAGTGTGACTAAAGTGACCAAGTGTGACTATTGTGACCAAGTGTGACTAGTGTGACTAGTGTGACTAGTGTGCCCAAGTGTGACTAGTGTGACCAAGTGTGACTAGTGTGACCAAGTGTGACTAGTGTGACCAAGTGTGACTAGTGTGACCAAGTGTGACTAGTGTGACCAAGTGTGACTAGTGTGACCAAGTGTGACTAGTGTGACCAAGTGTGACTAGTGTGACCAAGTGTGACTAGTGTGACTAGTGTGACTAGTGTGCCCAAGTGTGACTAGTGTGACCAAGTGTGACTAGTGTGACCAAGTGTGACTAGTGTGACCAAGTGTGACTAGTGTGACCAATTGTGACTAGTGTGACCAAGTGTGACTAGTGTGACCAAGTGTGACTAGTGTGACCAAGTGTGACTAGTGTGACCAAGTGTGACTAGTGTGACCAAGTGTGACTAGTGTGACCAAGTGGGACTAGTGTGACTAGTGTGACTAGTGTGCCCAAGTGTGACTAGTGTGACCAAGTGTGACTAGTGTGTTGTTTTACCTCTGTCTCCTTGTGTCGCTCTCTAGCGACAAGAACGCCCGTTGTTTTATCTCTGTCTCCTTGTGTCGCTCTCTAGCGACAAGAACGCCCGTTGTTTTATCTCTGTCTCCTTGTGTCGCTCTCTAGCGACAAGAACGCCCGTTGTTTTATCTCTGTCTCCTTGTGTCGCTCTCTAGCGACAAGAACGCCCGTTGTTTTATCTCTGTCTCCTTGTGTCGCTCTCTAGCGACAAGAACGCCCGTTGTTTTATCTCTGTCTCCTTGTGTCGCTCTCTAGCGACAAGAACGCCCGTTGTTTTATCTCTGTCTCCTTGTGTCGCTCTCTAGCGACAAGAACGCCCGTTGTTTTACCTCTGTCTCCTTGTGTCGCTCTCTAGCGACAAGAACGCCCGTTGTTTTACCTCTGTCTCCTTGTGTCGCTCTCTAGCGACAAGAACGCCCGTTGTTTTACCTCTGTCTCCTTGTGTCGCTCTCTAGCGACAAGAACGCCCGTTGTTTTATCTCTGTCTCCTTGTGTCGCTCTCTAGCGACAAGAACGCCCGTTGTTTTATCTCTGTCTCCTTGTGTCGCTCTCTAGCGACAAGAACGCCTGTTGTTTTATCTCTGTCTCCTTGTGTCGCTCTCTAGCGACAAGAACGCCCGTTGTTTTATCTCTGTCTCCTTGTGTCGCTCTCTAGCGACAAGAACGCCCGTTGTTTTACCTCTGTCTCCTTGTGTCGCTCTCTAGCGACAAGAACGCCCGTTGTTTTACCTCTGTCTCCTTGTGTCGCTCTCTAGCGACAAGAACGCCCGTTGTTTTACCTCTGTCTCCTTGTGTCGCTCTCTAGCGACAAGAACGCCCGTTGTTTTATCTCTGTCTCCTTGTGTCGCTCTCTAGCGACAAGAACGCCCGTTGTTTTATCTCTGTCTCCTTGTGTCGCTCTCTAGCGACAAGAACGCCCGTTGTTTTATCTCTGTCTCCTTGTGTCGCTCTCTAGCGACAAGAACGCCCGTTGTTTTATCTCTGTCTCCTTGTGTCGCTCTCTAGCGACAAGAACGCCCGTTGTTTTATCTCTGTCTCCTTGTGTCGCTCTCTAGCGACAAGAACGCCCGTTGTTTTATCTCTGTCTCCTTGTGTCGCTCTCTAGCGACAAGAACGCCCGTTGTTTTATCTCTGTCTCCTTGTGTCGCTCTCTAGCGACAAGAACGCCCGTTGTTTTATCTCTGTCTCCTTGTGTCGCTCTCTAGCGACAAGAACGCCCGTTGTTTTATCTCTGTCTCCTTGTGTCGCTCTCTAGCGACAAGAACGCCCGTTGTTTTATCTCTGTCTCCTTGTGTCGCTCTCTAGCGACAAGAACGCCCGTTGTTTTATCTCTGTCTCCTTGTGTCGCTCTCTAGCGACAAGAACGCCCGTTGTTTTATCTCTGTCTCCTTGTGTCGCTCTCTAGCGACAAGAACGCCCGTTGTTTTATCTCTGTCTCCTTGTGTCGCTCTCTAGCGACAAGAACGCCCGTTGTTTTATCTCTGTCTCCTTGTGTCGCTCTCTAGCGACAAGAACGCCCGTTGTTTTATCTCTGTCTCCTTGTGTCGCTCTCTAGCGACAAGAACGCCCGTTGTTTTATCTCTGTCTCCTTGTGTCGCTCTCTAGCGACAAGAACGCCCGTTGTTTTATCTCTGTCTCCTTGTGTCGCTCTCTAGCGACAAGAACGCCCGTTGTTTTATCTCTGTCTCCTTGTGTCGCTCTCTAGCGACAAGAACGCCCGTTGTTTTATCTCTGTCTCCTTGTGTCGCTCTCTAGCGACAAGAACGCCCGTTGTTTTATCTCTGTCTCCTTGTGTCGCTCTCTAGCGACAAGAACGCCCGTTGTTTTATCTCTGTCTCCTTGTGTCGCTCTCTAGCGACAAGAACGCCCGTTGTTTTATCTCTGTCTCCTTGTGTCGCTCTCTAGCGACAAGAACGCCCGTTGTTTTATCTCTGTCTCCTTGTGTCGCTCTCTAGCGACAAGAACGCCCGTTGTTTTATCTCTGTCTCCTTGTGTCGCTCTCTAGCGACAAGAACGCCCGTTGTTTTATCTCTGTCTCCTTGTGTCGCTCTCTAGCGACAAGAACGCCCGTTGTTTTATCTCTGTCTCCTTGTGTCGCTCTCTAGCGACAAGAACGCCCGTTGTTTTATCTCTGTCTCCTTGTGTCGCTCTCTAGCGACAAGAACGCCCGTTGTTTTATCTCTGTCTCCTTGTGTCGCTCTCTAGCGACAAGAACGCCCGTTGTTTTATCTCTGTCTCCTTGTGTCGCTCTCTAGCGACAAGAACGCCCGTTGTTTTATCTCTGTCTCCTTGTGTCGCTCTCTAGCGACAAGAACGCCCGTTGTTTTATCTCTGTCTCCTTGTGTCGCTCTCTAGCGACAAGAACGCCCGTTGTTTTATCTCTGTCTCCTTGTGTCGCTCTCTAGCGACAAGAACGCCCGTTGTTTTATCTCTGTCTCCTTGTGTCGCTCTCTAGCGACAAGAACGCCCGTTGTTTTATCTCTGTCTCCTTGTGTCGCTCTCTAGCGACAAGAACGCCCGTTGTTTTATCTCTGTCTCCTTGTGTCGCTCTCTAGCGACAAGAACGCCCGTTGTTTTATCTCTGTCTCCTTGTGTCGCTCTCTAGCGACAAGAACGCCCGTTGTTTTATCTCTGTCTCCTTGTGTCGCTCTCTAGCGACAAGAACGCCCGTTGTTTTATCTCTGTCTCCTTGTGTCGCTCTCTAGCGACAAGAACGCCCGTTGTTTTATCTCTGTCTCCTTGTGTCGCTCTCTAGCGACAAGAACGCCCGTTGTTTTATCTCTGTCTCCTTGTGTCGCTCTCTAGCGACAAGAACGCCCGTTGTTTTATCTCTGTCTCCTTGTGTCGCTCTCTAGCGACAAGAACGCCCGTTGTTTTATCTCTGTCTCCTTGTGTCGCTCTCTAGCGACAAGAACGCCCGTTGTTTTATCTCTGTCTCCTTGTGTCGCTCTCTAGCGACAAGAACGCCCGTTGTTTTATCTCTGTCTCCTTGTGTCGCTCTCTAGCGACAAGAACGCCCGTTGTTTTATCTCTGTCTCCTTGTGTCGCTCTCTAGCGACAAGAACGCCCGTTGTTTTATCTCTGTCTCCTTGTGTCGCTCTCTAGCGACAAGAACGCCCGTTGTTTTATCTCTGTCTCCTTGTGTCGCTCTCTAGCGACAAGAACGCCCGTTGTTTTATCTCTGTCTCCTTGTGTCGCTCTCTAGCGACAAGAACGCCCGTTGTTTTATCTCTGTCTCCTTGTGTCGCTCTCTAGCGACAAGAACGCCCGTTGTTTTATCTCTGTCTCCTTGTGTCGCTCTCTAGCGACAAGAACGCCCGTTGTTTTATCTCTGTCTCCTTGTGTCGCTCTCTAGCGACAAGAACGCCCGTTGTTTTATCTCTGTCTCCTTGTGTCGCTCTCTAGCGACAAGAACGCCCGTTGTTTTATCTCTGTCTCCTTGTGTCGCTCTCTAGCGACAAGAACGCCCGTTGTTTTTATCTCTGTCTCCTTGTGTCGCTCTCTAGCGACAAGAACGCCCCGTTGTTTTATATCTGGCTCCTTGTGTCGCTCTCTAGCGACAAGAACGCCCGTTGTTTTATCTCTGTCTCCTTGTGTCGCTCTCTAGCGACAAGAACGCCCGTTGTTTTATCTCTGTCTCCTTGTGTCGCTCTCTAGCGACAAGAACGCCCGTTGTTTTATCTCTGTCTCCTTGTGTCGCTCTCTAGCGACAAGAACGCCCGTTGTTTTATCTCTGTCTCCTTGTGTCGCTCTCTAGCGACAAGAACGCCCGTTGTTTTATCTCTGTCTCCTTGTGTCGCTCTCTAGCGACAAGAACGCCCGTTGTTTTATCTCTGTCTCCTTGTGTCGCTCTCTAGCGACAAGAACGCCCGTTGTTTTATCTCTGTCTCCTTGTGTCGCTCTCTAGCGACAAGAACGCCCGTTGTTTTATCTCTGTCTCCTTGTGTCGCTCTCTAGCGACAAGAACGCCCGTTGTTTTATCTCTGTCTCCTTGTGTCGCTCTCTAGCGACAAGAACGCCCGTTGTTTTATCTCTGTCTCCTTGTGTCGCTCTCTAGCGACAAGAACGCCCGTTGTTTTATCTCTGTCTCCTTGTGTCGCTCTCTAGCGACAAGAACGCCCGTTGTTTTATCTCTGTCTCCTTGTGTCGCTCTCTAGCGACAAGAACGCCCGTTGTTTTATCTCTGTCTCCTTGTGTCGCTCTCTAGCGACAAGAACGCCCGTTGTTTTATCTCTGTCTCCTTGTGTCGCTCTCTAGCGACAAGAACGCCCGTTGTTTTATCTCTGTCTCCTTGTGTCGCTCTCTAGCGACAAGAACGCCCGTTGTTTTATCTCTGTCTCCTTGTGTCGCTCTCTAGCGACAAGAACGCCCGTTGTTTTATCTCTGTCTCCTTGTGTCGCTCTCTAGCGACAAGAACGCCCGTTGTTTTATCTCTGTCTCCTTGTGTCGCTCTCTAGCGACAAGAACGCCCGTTGTTTTATCTCTGTCTCCCTTGTGGTCGCTCTCTAGCGACAAGAACGGCCCGTAAGTTTATCTCTGTTGCCATGTTTCCGCTCTCTTCGACAAGAACGGCCCGTTGTTC